>CM065656.1:0-87500 GCA_033220385.1 Triplophysa yarkandensis | reverse complement strand
AAATGTATCATTTATTAGTTCTGTTGGCTTTTTATGCGTTTAATTACTTTTTGACTTTTGCTTTCAGTTTGACAATATTAATTATCGTTAACTAATTGATTTGAATTCTTTTTGATCAGTTCCGGTAAACGATCTGTAAAGTTACAAATCTCAAACTTCCCGATAAAATGAGTCAGAGGAAACATGTCTTGGGCGACAGGAAACGCCGGGATTGAAGCTTCCGGCTACTTCCGTAAGTTTCTCTGGAGGCGGAAGTAACGAGATTCACGATGTCGTCTTGTTACTGGTCGGGATGTAGTAACTGAAAGCCCGGTTGACCAATAACAGCAGACCAAGGCTATACGACCAATCAGAGTTGACTAGGAGGCGGGCCTTAAAGAGTGTCTTACAGACAGCAGAACAGATGCAGGGCTTTAAGGTGATTTATAAAACTAATGATGTGTTCTTTTAGGATTAAATCACATTTTATTTGTCACTTTATATCACACAACACAAACAATCTTAGATACAGCAGGCTGTAGGTTTTTATGCTCTTGTAACTAGTAATTCTTAATAGACACACTGGTGTGAATGTATAATCATGTATCACTATTACTAGTATTCGGATAACTAGCGGTCAAAAATGATACTTGGATGGTTTTGTCCGCTTATATTTGTGGTGGAGGTTTCAACCACAAACAATATTACCAACATAAGCGGATGCGAGAGCATTAAACATCAGCTTTTCTGCAAATCTTTCTTATTCAAAAAAGCGAACATGTATATTATATAAGTAATTACATCTGTTGTTTAATACAGCGAGTCAGTAAACTTTATTTTTTATCATTACTTTTTAAAAAAAATTTAAGAGCGTTACCAAATTTCAGTATACCTACATGTGTTCTTATTGGTCATAGGGTGAACGTATTTACTACTTAATTGATCTGAAAGATCATTTTCAGCAATAAAATTATCTGTCTCTCTGTTTCACCCGATATTACTGTAAACGTAGGAGCACGTTTGTACAGTTATTTAACTTGTATGGTAGGGTTGTAACGGTGAGGAAATGTTCCCCACGGTTAATCGATAAGTGACAACACCGGTATCACCGTGTCATCACTTTTAAATAGCTTATAAATGCTCATGCCCATTTTACTTTCACTTGGTAATAGGCAAATCGACGTCAATGCTTGAATAAACAATGCGGAAAAAAAATACAAACTCACTTATATGAAACATAGAACTGCTATTAACATAATAACCAAAATTCCACCATGCTGCTGAAGAAAAAAAACTGAAAATCAGCAAACTGTGGTCGTGGAAAAAAGTATATAAGAAGCATAGAACGTTTATCACGTATATAAGAACATTTTTTTTTTTTACGAATAAGAAAACAAAGTCTTAATAAAATTACAGAAAGTTTAAATAAGGTAAATCCCTATTTAAATAAGAAACAAATAAAAAAACTTCAAAACCACCTTACATAATGGCAAGTGGGCAGTATTTTCAAAATAAACAATAAATAAAAGTATAAATTGGCTTGTTTGGAGTTAACATGTTCTTTATCAGGAAACCCAACATGTTGACCATCTCTGGATTATTATGGGATGCTGTGGGGTAACTTTGTTTCCTCTCTCAGATGCGCAGATTGTTACACACACGCAGAGATCTTTTTTTATACCTGTGTCAAGAGGGGTAACCGAATTTCATTGTCTTTCCACCAAACAAGGGTCCTGCTCTGTGTTGATGGGGACTCCTGAGCATAGACGGCAATTTCTGCCATCACAATCTGGAACGGTCAGATTTGCTCTTGCAGTGACAGCCTTTTTATATTAATAAACTAGCGAACGTTTTTTTTCGGTTGACCTGTAGCTCGACTGCTGCACCCTCCTCCTCCTCCCTCACAGGCTGCGGTGACTGCGCTCTCCTACCGAGGATGACCGCATCTGCGCACATTTCGTAGTTGCTTATAGTTTTTATTTGTAGTGTCTCTTCTCTTCAAATTACAAGATGTTTGTTTTCTTCACTGAAATATAAACAAAATTTAATAAAAAAAATATCTTATTTTGATCTGAATCAGTGCTTCCTCAAACCCTTATAAGAGGTTATAAAGTTGATTGAAAGTCATTCATCAAATAAAGTCCTATTCTTAAAGAAAGACTATCATAAGGCAGTTTTGTTGCTTTGTTGAATTTACTCTGTTAACTTTATTCATATGATTGTAGTGTTTTATTGCGGTCTCGGAAGTAGTCACAGGAACCTCATCATTGCATGGATCAATACTAATAAATGTTATAACCACAGGTGTTTACACGCGACAACGTGCATCTAGTTTTGGTAAGCGCTGTCACCTTTCCAGGCTAAAAGCACTTACTTTGCTGTTGAATCACAACACAGGAACAACTTGCCCAATCAGAACTCTTATGTATTTCTGAAGGCGGGACTTGATCAGAATGGGGAAGTTATCAGCCGTTTTCATGACAATGGGTAAAGCATTAGACAGAGACGTGAATTATGTGAAAAAAATACAGGTTATTTTACATGTTATATTGCACACTGTTAACACAATCAAAGATTCAAAAACGCACAAAAAACAGGATCTTTAATTTTTCTTTAGTTTGTTTACGCATTGCTGTGCCAAAAAGATTGATTAAGTTATTGTCTACATCCTTAGCACTTGTGATCGCAGAGATAGTGGTATCAGTTGAGCTATTAGTTTGTCATTGCTATCCCTAGTTAGGCTATTGGTGTGATAATTTACAAGGCACATTCGACGACCGGTAGAACATTCAAACCCAGTCACTCTTCAGTAACTCAGAAGAAGAGTGTAGACCAGCTAGTGTACACTAGTAGGAGAAACTTTGTTTTCAACCTTGTTTACTGAATTACCCACTGCGTAAGTCAAACCTGTCGATAACGAGAGTGTAAGCTATAAGCTTCCATTAAAGTTATAAGTTAAGAGAGTTTGTGTTGATTCGTCTTAATTTTGTTAACGCATTGCTGTGCCATAAAGGGCCATAAAGAAATTGCTTTCATCCGTAGCACTCGTGAACGCAGAGATATTAGTGTTATTAGCTAAGATATACGTTTTTCCGTGTCATCCCATTGAGGCTACTATTATGGTAATTTACAAGGTGCTTTCAGCTCCTTTCGCTGATCATGTGATCAAGCGTTTGTTTATCTGTTGCATCTGCTCAATCTTGTCAGTGGAATTGTCAGCCCTCGTGTGAAGACTTGACAAGTGGAAAGACCATAGACTCTACCAGCATGACTAAATCGAGCAGAGACACAGATAGGGCCCTTGAGTATTACACATATTTATTACTTATTGCCTTTATATTATTGATCTAGCTCTTATCTCTATTGTGTATCCTTATTCTCATTAATTTCTCATCTTTAACTATCATCTCAACCATGTTTCACAACACTCGTAAACCTATCTGTTAAACAAGAGATCAGTTCCTCTCTTTTTTAAGGCCTGCCTTCATAATATGAAAATGTGCTCTGATATGTCATATTTTGCTCGACGCAGGATGGAGATTTAACTTGTATGACCATACTCTGGTGTCAGTTATTGCATGTTGGAAAGGTGAGGGGGCGGGCATTATGTGAATCCGTTTACCTCGGTAAAAGCTCTCTGACGACATGTAACGGAAGTAACAGGATGCCTTAAATTCCTGACATTTGCTATGGTCCAAGTCACAAGATTTCTGTTAAAGATTCTTACTTGCTTTATATGAACAATTCGTATTTGTGTGTATATGTTAACAATATGTGAAGTTACCAAACTTAAAGGAAATGTAAAATGAGGTTGCAAAGGTGAGCAAGACTTTAAACTGTGTGAAGATTGACATCACTGAAGTTATTTTTTTCTTTTATTTGTTCTTGTCTCTCTGTAGACGATGGAGATGAAGATACGGTTATGTTTGGCACTGCTTTCTCTGGTTCTGGCCCTCCACGGTTATGTAGGGGCACAGGAGAATTCTGATGAGATGGAGATGGATGTTGAGGATGCGGTTGATGACATGCAGGAAGATGATGTTGAGGAAGAGAAACCCCCTGCTTCTCCGTCAGCACCCACTGTAAGACCTTAACCCAGTTAAGATTGCAAAAGTGCTTAAGAAAATTCAGGATTAACTTGATTAGTTAAGTCTTAAATTTTAACTTTGCAAAAGGCCCCTGCATGTCTAAATGAAGAAAATTAATGTCCAGAGCGCTACCAGCTGGTACGACAGGGGTCAAATAGATGTAACCTGCTGACCCACAAACCAGCTCACACCACCTCTGTGCCAAACAAATATTGCATTAATGACTATTGACTTAAATTACCCAAGAATTATAAAGCTGGACTGGTAGCTTCATAAAAAAGAATCTGTTGATATAGATTGAATAAACAGGTAGATATAACAAGTGTAATTTTAAGGTGAATTGATGCTTAGATTTAACGACTGATCGAAACAATATTTTCTATTAAAGGTGACGTACAAAGCTCCTGAGCCGATGGGCGAGCATTTCTTTGCAGAGTCTTTTGATCAAGGAACACATCATGGGTAAGATCTACTGTACTCACACCATGTACATGACGAATCAACACTCACACCATGTACATGAATAAGACCACATTCTCTTATATATGGTAAATATTAAGGCTAGAGATGGACCCATTGACGGGCTGTTTGTAGAAATTTGCCGTTTTTAACCATGGTCTGCCCAAGCGGTCACTGGCTGGTCACTCTTGTCTCTTTCTGATTTTGAGCCTGGAACTTTTTAGCAGGGTCACAGGAAAAAAGGGAGTGCTAATGTTAGTGCTTGTCCATATAGCTCTTCTGTTGAAAGTGAGTGCTAATTTAGCTTCGCTATGATCCAATGACAATAAGTTCCTTCCTTACAGCTTCATTTACATTGCAGCAGTGACGTCATATGCAAACAACTTATTCTGTGTGGTTGTTTGCTCATGACGTCACTGCCGCAGCAATTACATTACATTTCCACGTTGCATAAATGTGGAAATGTAATGTAATTGACTGGAAAACAAAAGAAAAATCAAAAATAGCGATATTTCCATAAATAATGATACAGAAAAAAAATCCAAACAAACGGCATTGAGTTGATGCACATGACCGCTACCACAATAGAGCCCCACACCTCTCGCAGACTGAAAACTTTAGTGCCTTTTAAATTAATGTTATACAGATGACCCCCCCCCCCCTTCGTGGCTCGAACCAGACCGAACACGCTTTCATCATTACGATAGGACGGTTTAAATAAACATAACTAAGCAATCTCTCTCTTAGGGTAATGTATTCCATCGTAATATTCTTCTATGTGTATGTTAGTGTAATAAAGCTGATCATTATAAAAGCCGTTGCATTATGACTGACAATATTTAAATTTGGAATCGTTTTGGGCACAGTGATGTGTTTGCTTGTTATATTGATGGTATTTTCTATCCGTATTATAGCGACATGTAGTATAGTCTGATTGGAACTCTGCAAAAAACACTACTCAACCATGGACCGAACTGTGGCATTGGTGAATTATTCCATCATTCCACCCCAACAGTTTAATTATACTCTATATATTTTTTCATTTATGTGTTCAAATGTGATTTCTATATTTCTCAGTCACACAGCACTTTATTTTGTGGTTTAGGTCAAAAGATACTCTAATGATTTTTGTTGTGAAGATATAAACGTTATAATTAATGAAAAGTAATATAATGGATAGTACCTGAAATCTGCATAAATCAAAATCAAGAGCTCACACTAAAAGTTAATTCTTTATTGGCTAAGAAAAATGCAATTGATGCATCTCTAATTAATGCAGATGTTTTGATTGTTAAATTTTTTATTTCTTTACTAGGTGGGTTTTATCCCAGGCCAAAAAGGATGGTATTGATGAGGAAATTGCAAAGTATGATGGTAATTATTTCATTTCATACATTTCTGTATTTGTTCAGTTTTGTAATATGATAACATAGCTGATTTTTATTTCTTATATTATAAATTTAAATTTTTATTTTGCAATTTAATTGAACAAGATGGAATTCACAAAATTACATCTCTAGACCTGTTCCGAAGTTACCTTCTTGTCTGTGTTTAAGTGGTCTGGCTAGTAGCTAATAATAAAACTATTTACATTAAAATTAAACTTGTTTGTTGATTTCATAATTATTCAATATGATTTGTATTAAATAAACAATTTGTTGAAAAAATTTTGAAACTTTGTTGTGTATAAGATTAGTGTTTTATAATAAACGGGTCTTGAGATATGTCTGCACTGGTTATTTAAGAAATGGTTCATCAATCAGCATAAGGTGATTAGATTAAAGGTCTGTACTGGGAATTGAAAGTGCGATGTGTTTTTTGAAGGCAAATGGGAAGTTGAAGAGATGCAGAACACCAAACTACCTGGTGATAAAGGTCTGGTGTTAAAGTCTAGAGCCAAACATCATGCGATATCTGCTCCCCTGCTGAGACCTTTCGTCTTTGACACCAAATCTCTTATAGTCCAGTAAGTATCCCTGCATGTTCCTCACTTTGTTTACAACCAAGAGGTTTGAAAAGCCCTTTTGGTTCTTTTCATTTTACATTTCCTTTGCTGTGTTAGTACTGGCAAACAATTTGTGAAGATACAAATCCCAAAGTTCATGATAAACAGTAGCTGAAGCTCACAGTTCACAGTAGCTTTAAAGTGTAAAATAAATTAAAAAAATTCTTTCTTCAGGTATGAGGTGAACTTTCAGACGGGCATTGACTGTGGCGGCGCTTACATTAAACTGCTGTCTCAAACAGACCAACTCAACCTGGTAAGACGGCAAATACAATTCCCACCACTAGAGCACATACGAAATGGTTTTTTCTATGTCTGATAGTGGTGTTAAATGGTCAGGGTCAGTCGAGGACTGATATGTGCTGGTCATTTTTTTTTGCCAACTTTTAAGGCCAGTTTCCCCTTTGCCAAAATCTCGCACTACTTATAATTGACACAATATTACGAATTTAATATTCTTTTTTGAACACTGGCTTAAACAACCATCTCTAAAATCTTGATTTTGTGCACTGTACGCTAGTAAAAACATTTGTTAACCAAACAAAGGAATTAACTGATTAAGTATTAATTATATAAGATACAACTTTTTCTTGTTGCACAGCCTTGTATATAAGGAAATTGCTAAATCCTCAGTGATGGCTAACATTCTTGATGGTTTGCGATAGGCAGGTCTTACGAGAATAAAAATGAGCAACATGTGTATGTAGTAATGGTCGAAACATGTAAATTTTTTCCGCTGATGTGCATTTTTATTCGCATTACACATTTAATGGAAAAACACATAGATATGCATATTCCTGAGCTGAATTTTCATTAAAATAAATGTGTTGGATGGAAACCCAGCTGCAGCAGCACACTCTACCGCATCAATACTTTGAGGCTGCCTTCTGGTGTGCCTTACTTAAAATTGGCTGTATTAAACATAAACAGATATTCATATAGGTATGTAAATTACGTGTGATTGTTAATACTAAAATACTAAAAGGATCACCCTTCAAATAGAGGCGCTGACAAATCATATTAATTTGTTAAATTCAATCTCGCTTAGTTTGTATGTTCAAAGCCGTGACTGTTTGAGAAATCCCCCCTAAAAGAATCTCCTTGGAGTTTTTTTGGGGTCTTTTTTCTAGAAGTCAAAGGCACTTTTATGTCACATCACATCCGCTCATGTGCCTTGGTGAGTGAAATTCAGCCTGATACAGAAACTGCAGAAACAGTTAACATATAATACAGATTTCAAACAGGTGAAAATGTGTTTACAATATATAATGAACAATTCATAGAGTCAATATCACCATAAGGTGACTTTGAGACTTCTCCATCTCCTAGCAAAAAAGCTGAGATTTTCCATTGAACTTCATATTCATTAACTTAAGTATACGTTATGCTTTTAGAAATGCATATTGGTCAAGCTCCCATACTTTTTATAATTAACTGCAAGCAGACATTTTACATGAAAACAGCAAAATATAAAAAACATCAAATAAATTCTTACTTCTCAGATATTATATCTTCCACTTGGCCCAGACGCTCTTCAAAATGCAAGCTTATGTCATCTGAATAGTGTTGTTTGTGTGTCTGTGATGAAACTTGACGGAGACCAAAATGACAGACATACCAATATACCCATCACGCTCTTACTGGAGCGACATTGCATTAATGAAATTAAGTAGTATCACTTATATCTGTGATTCAGGTTTGATTTTCATTCTAACCCCCACAGGAGCAGTTTGTGGATAAGACTCCCTACACCATCATGTTTGGTCCTGATAAGTGTGGAGAGGATTACAAACTGCACTTCATCTTTAGACACAAGAACCCCAAAACAGGAGAGTTTGAGGAGAAACATGCCAAGAAGCCGGATGTAGATCTGCGCACATACTACACAGACAAGAAGACCCACCTCTACACCTTGGGTAACAAACACGCATACGGATGAGAATTTATTTAAAGAATTGATTAATTTTTAAGTGAACTTGTTTGGGTAAGGTAGAACAGATAATACTACTTACAACATCCTTAATTTAACAAATGCTGTATAATGTGAATAGGCTTTTGAACATGTTAACATTATTCGATCAATGAGAATCTTTATGTAACTTGTTTACCCTGCAGTGCTCAACCCTGACAATACCTTTGAGGTTATGATTGATCAGACCGTGGTAAACAGCGGAAATCTCTTGCATGACATGACTCCCTCGGTTAACCCCCCTGCCGAGATTGAAGATCCTGATGACCATAAGCCTGAGGACTGGGATGAAAGACCAAAGATCCAGGACCCAGATGCAGTCAAACCTGAAGACTGGTGAGGCACATTTCCCTAATGCACATCTGTGAGATGTTAAGGGATTCCCATTGCCTGTGTTCTTGCTCATTTCCATTTGTTTACCCTTCTCAGGGATGAAGACGCTCCGGCTAAGATACCTAATGAAGATGCTGTGAAGCCTGATGGCTGGCTGGATGCCGAACCTGAATACATTGGTGACCCTGACGCCATCAAACCCGAAGACTGGTAATTCATTCTTCAGTACATTAAAGGGCCAGCATATAATTAAAGGTGTTTTACAGGCAGTTTCTGCTTATTGTATATTAACCTTGAGTTCTTGTTTTGTTGAATTGCTTTGTTCAAATCTCTGAAAAATATTTAATTAGCACACCTTTCCAGAAGACTGATACAGCTTTAGAACCCTTTCCAGAAAAAGCCGTGCTGTGAACAGCACTTGTACCCAATCACCTCAAGCGCTTCTCCTGGAAAATACATGCAGATAGTCATGTTCTCTTGCGCTCTCTGATTGGTGCATGTGCAGGATTTCATGGACAAACGTCCAATAAATAACTAGTAACCTAATGACGGTGATGGGTTGAAGATTTGAAAGAACCTTTTGCAGTAAGGGAGTGTTTTAAACATGAATATAGTATGTCATGCTTCAACTCGGTTTTAAACAAATAGCCCAGGATAAACATAACTTTAGTCCAACTTAATCTGGCCAACTTTTTTTATTTTCATAAATTTGATCTGTTATCCTGCCTGTGATAACCATACCATGTCGTTTTTTGTTATTAACTACTTAAAAATACTTAACAACCTTCTGTGACCGTCATATCAAAGGTTAAAAGGTTTTGGATAAAAGCGTCTGCTAAATGACTAAATGTAATTGTAAATGTAAAATCATATTAAAATGTATCATTTGATTGTAAAAGAAGATTTACATTTAGTCATTTATAGGGCTGTCTGTTGCTACTCTCCTAAGGCTTTTTTGTCCTGTAAAGATGACTGCATGATCACAGCGCAGAATCCTCAATGAAATGAAGAATCCTAGTGTGTCAGTAAAGACTTACAGATATGGCTGGCACATGCTATCATTTTTGTTGACAAATTTACAACCAGAAAAGTGGGAGGAGGCCACTGCTTGCTAAAAAGAAACATTGCAGCATGTCTGTAGTTTGCAATGCAGCAATACTTGTAAAATATTCTCTAAAAATAGAACTAATATTGAGTTGTTCAGAAAGAACACAATGATATAGAGTAGAGTGTAGAGTAAAAAGGCACAGCATCAAACACTCATCCCAACTGTGAAATATGGAGGATGGGGCATCATTTTGTTTTTTTGGAAGTTCGCCCAGCCCTAGTCTGCTGAGTAATTTGTTTGAATTTGTGTAAAACTGTAATACACAAACAAAATTAAAAGCCTTTCCCTGCAACTCAAATTCAGGGTAATGGGTAAAAATGTACAGATGTCTGTAGCAATTAAATTTTGGATCAGCTTTAAAGCCATAGTCTTTATATTTGTGCTTTTTTGTTATTAGGGATGAAGATATGGATGGAGAGTGGGAGGCACCTCAGATTCCAAACCCTGCCTGTGAGACTGCCCCTGGTTGTGGCACATGGCAGCGACCATTGATTGACAACCCCAACTACAAAGGCAAATGGAAGTCACCAATGATTGACAACCCAAACTATCAGGTAACAACAAAATTACTCATCCAGTTTGGGCAATGGTGCCTTGCTCAAGGGACTCACCTCAGTCCTGCAATTGAAGGTGGAGGGAGAGTGCTGGTTGTTCGCTCCATCCACCTACAATCCCTGATCACAAGTATCAGAAAAATGTGGCAAAAACGAGCCGGGCTTCGACCTCTGGTTGTGATTCAATGTGATGTCACATTGCAAAAGAAAGCAAACAGATCATTCGTGATAACTGTTAAGGATTAAAAATGAAAAAAATTCAATGGGTTTTTTAGTTTTTTTTTTATCATACTAGGGTGGTACTGTACATACACTCTTGATACACAGTTATACATTTTCTCTCGACTAGATGAAACCTTCCAACTATCTAAACTTCCTGAGTGCATCCTAGCAGCAGCAATAGCAGTAGTAGTAGCAATAGTATCCTTCCTGACCCTCTTTGGGTTAAGGCACACAGTCATAATTCTGTATGATGTTTTTTAGTTGGGAGCGAAACATCAATGAACACCTGGCCACATCTGTCAAGTTTTTCCATTGTGATTATCAAAAAAATATTACAACCGGAATATTGTAGAGTATTGTATTGTCTTGAGAGAGAGTGCTTTGTTTACTTTAAAGTAGTCACATCATACTGATGAAAGCAAGTTGAGGGCTGGTTTTCCTTTAGCGCAGTGGTTAGAGCAACACCAAAGAAATGGGTTCAATCCACCTTCTTGCACATACTCCGAATCAAATATAAAATAGTATATTGCAATGCAAGTTGCTTTGGATAAATTGATCTGCCAAATCCATTCATTTCCAAATGTTAATTGCAGGTTACAGTGTGCCTGTATGTCAGTGAGGGGAGCCTACATACCACTTTGCATACCACATTGAGGATAGATTTTTACAGGGTATATTATGTTTTTAATGCAGGGAGTGTGGAAGCCCAGAAAGATTCCTAACCCAGACTTCTTCGAGGACCTTCACCCATTCCGCATGACTTCATTCAGTGCAGTGGGTCTGGAACTTTGGTCCATGTCATCTGATATTTTCTTTGACAACTTCTTCATCACCTCTGACCGTGGTGTGGCTGATCGGTGGGCCAGTGATGGCTGGGGTCTGAAGAAAGCAGCAGAGGGAGCTGCTGAGGTATGAAATTTCTTTGTAGCCCTCTTTCTACAATTTTTTTAGTCCTATGCTTTTTTAATTATGAACATGTCTCATGGACTTTACATAAAAAACAACTTGAAAAGATTTAGGTTCAAGCTAAGCTTTACCGAGTTTCTGACAGCATGCTGAGAAATGTTTTACACTACGCGAAAAGCACAGAGTGTATAGACCTACTAACTCCACTCTATAATGCTCTAATCTGTTTCCACTACTACCAACAGCATTGCTTTCTCCAAGATATCTTCTTTCTTCTGTAGGGTCCAGTATATAGAACCTTTTTCACTTTAGAATCTGTTCCAAATTTCAAAGAATCGCATATTTAATAAGCCGCATGCATTTTGATTGTTTATCCATACCTAACCTTTTCCTGAGTTTTATCTATCTGCCAGAACCTGTGACAAAGATCTTAAAGATCCCGTTTAACTCGAATCCATTTTTCGAACTTTAATTAATGTATGATGTTGTTGTTGTTAGAGTATGAATAACATCTGTTAAAGTATAAAAGTCAAAGTTCAATTTCAAGCGAGATATTTTATTAAACAGAAATCACCTACTCCTCTAGTTCCTGAAAAGCTGACGTCACACCTGAGATTACTCTTGTTATTTTAATCCCAGAGTCCAATCACTTTTGTTTGGCTTTCCAATGGATGTAGCACTAAGAGATCAATGATTAAAATTTATGTTTAACTTGTTCCAGAATATTATAATCAACACATAAATCTATGTGCAGCACATTTTACTAAGAACATATTCCTCAATCTCAATCAAGTTTAATGCGGGATTTACACCAGCATGAATTTGCCACTGTATTTTGCAACCTTTAGACACTTTTAATGGCGTTGTTTCCATCAAACGTGCAACCAGTGTTTATTTGTGTATAAAATCCCAGAATATTTGTTGGATAAACCTTCGGCTAACAACAGGAATTTTGAATTTTGCATAAAGTGCATATCATATCCTTTCCAATTTGCGTGTTTTGCTCCAAACTTGGTGAATATGATGTAAAGACATTGGAGATCAATTGCGAACAGATATAAGTATTTTTCTGTTTAAGGTGCGTAAATAATTGTTCTCTAAACTAGTAATAAACAGTTAGACTTTATTCCTGTTTAATTGGGTTAGGTGTAGACGGCGAAGACGAGTTTTTGGCCATTTTTTAAAGATGGGTCTGAGTCTGCCAAACGTGTTGTAAGAGGCAGATCGTTCCACCATCGAGGAACAGTCTGATGGATTTGATGTCTTCCTGGCCTGATTAAACAAGATCCTGTTATCACTCCTGTTGGCCTCCTCAATGGCCTGACGAAGCTGACTGAGTTTGGTGTGAATCATGGCTTATCATTGTTAAAGGATCAATAAGTCCTGGTAGGGAGGCATAGATCTTCACAGAAATTGATGTATGACGTTACAGTCACGGTGAGCTTTTCTAAGTTGATGGAAGCAGCTTTAAAAACACCCGTCAGTACATTTTAAAACAGGCTTGTGAGATCTGCTCGGTGTCATCTCTTTATGGTGATGGCTTTGCAGTTTTGTTTGCATACTGGTGAAGATGAACCAGGCTGCGATCAGAGAGTCCTAAAGCTTCTGTGGAGAATGAGAGATGTATATCTTTTATTGTAGTGTAGCAATGGTCAAAAGTATTATCGTCTCTGATGGTGCATGCGATGTGGTGTTTAAATTTATGTAGCTCACGTCTGAGGTTTGCCTGATTCAGGTCTCAGAGAATGATAAAAAAATAAAGCAGTGACAGCTCCTCACTGCTCCATGTATGTCTATTCACAGTGTTTAAGTTTGTAAGGTTTTTGTGTGAGAGCAGAAGACTGTGTATCTTCTTGGGTATCTGTCCTGAAGATGCGCTGTCTGAGCTTGATATGCACACTGACTCTATTACAATGCTTTCGTCTTTATCTGTGTCCAAACAAATCGCTCTCCCAATGACTACAATGTCCAGCCAAAAATTTCCTTAGTACTGAAACTGGAAAAAAAGGACAAATTACAGAAACAGCTTAACAATGAAGAGCTCCATACAAGGGAAGCCGTCTGCTGCACCATATTTTTTATATCTGATGAAACCGTGAATAAAATAAGAAATGAAGGGAAATAAAATTCAAATCCCTTTTCCCAAACTTTATTTTTGACCCCTTTATATATAACTGTAAAAATAGCATGTTGGGTATTAGCTATTACAGGGCTCTCTTTTGCAGGGTTTCAATATTCATTAACATAAAAAAAGCATTCATGCTTGTTTCCTGGTCTTTAGTAAACGGTTAAAACTGTTTTTTATGTGTTTTCAGCCTGGCCTGGTGACTCAGATGATATCAGCTGCTGAGGAGAGACCTTGGCTCTGGATTGTCTATGTTCTGACTGTGGCACTACCTCTGGTGCTCATTATTGTCTTCTGTTGCACTGGAAAGGTTTGTAAAATAATAAGAAAATATGAGAATTTCCTTAATATTGACACAGACTGTTGGACCTCATTACAAGCCCAAAAGTGTAATGTTTGTTTGAATGTCTCTCTACAGAAGAGCCCACCTTCCGCAGCTGCAGAATACAAGAAGACTGATGCTGCACAGCCAGACATAAAAGATGATGCTGAAAACGAAGATAAATCTGATGAAGAGCAAACCATGGATGAAGGACAAGGTCTGATGAATGTTTAATTTTTTGTGTCGTGTGTCCTTTACAGTCTTACATCAAAGATTATACTCTTCCTTTGGAAATATTCTGAACAATAAGCCTTTTTGTGTTTTGTGAGATTTTATGCATTTAGTTGAAAAGAGGAGTAAGGTTTTATGTGGATTTATTTATTCTTGATTAGATTAAAGGTTTATTAAAGACTGTGATGATTTTAGTGTTATTTTGAATTCTACTGTTTTTTCCATTAGCAAAGTCGAAGAGTGAAGGAGATTCTACAGGAGAGGAGTCTCCAGAAAATGGAGATAAGGAGAAGCATAAGTTTAGTGAGGTAAACCACTTTACTAACAATGGCAATTGTAAAGTAAAAATGCATTCAAACAAATGTGAACAAATATATATTTAATGGGAAAACCAAATAGTATAATTTTTTTTATTCCCGCACAATATTCTGTTACTTTTATTAAATCACAACTAGACAATATATTAATAGATTAAGAGTTGGAAAATATTTGAGAGTGATTTCAACAGTAGTTTAAACATTATTAATGTTTTTTTTTTTCAATTCTTTCATTTGCAGAAATCAGAAGATGACATTCTGAGAAGGTCTCCCAGACAGAGGAAACCGAGAAAAGACTGATTTGCTTGCTTAGTCTTCTCAACTGTATCCCACATCCCTTTCCTGCCAATCCAGATCCTGCTCCATCTCTCCTGACCCCAGTCCCTCTTTTCCTGTTCTTCATCAGTGACACAGCAATGGTCAGAGAGAAACAATGCAGTCGACTGTGCAATCCAACCACAAAACGGATTCTTCCTCAAACAGGCTTAAGGATGTGGGTGGTTTCCATGGTGATGACAATAACGGTGATGATGATAAACACTGAAAAGCTTAGAAACTTTCTCAATGTCTTCAAATAAAACAGCATTTTTACTGCATTTTTACTAGACTGTGAATTTGACATTAGTGTGAGATCTCATTACTTTCTTTAAGCTTTCAAAGACACACTTCCAGACTGTTCCTACACCCTAACATACGGCAACAATATGGCACACTGTTTTTTGAACGGGAACCGTTTTTTTGTACATTTTTAGGCTTGATGGTGTAGATGCAAAACTGTTAAAATGAGTTAGAAGGCTAACAATTGCAAAGAAAGCATGGATTTGAATGATTGATTTAATACTATGAATTCAAAATTATTAGCTTGTCACAGGATATAGTTCCACATGTTTTATGGCATAGACTGCGCGTGTGGCCAAACATTACCTAAATATATACATATACATGGTGCACAGGCTCCATTAACTAATTAAAAGAGTGCCCGATTGATTTGTAGCGAACTGCCTTATTTGTAGGACAAAACATTTGATAATGGTTCTTTGTAAATGTACTGTGACTTGTCATTAATATTTGTATTTTGTTTTTGCTTTTTTGGTCTTTAATTTAAATTGACTTTTGCTTAATCATGTATTGCTGTACTGTTTGTTTTTGATCTTAAACGGGTCCAATAACAGAGATATTATGAGACTAAACATGTACTGTGTTTTTTTTTCTCTCCAAGTTTTACTAATGTGAAAGACTTGTCAGAATGCAAGGCTCATTTTGACATACTAGGCTTGAAATCCGCTACATGGCTGACTATTTTTCTCCAAAGTTAATGAGAAATGTCTTGTTTCAAAATATTTTAATGCTCCTTAAAAACCCTTATTTTTCTTTTTTTCCAACCATTTCCACTTACTCATTAGACCCTAGGATGATATGATTATAACCAAGATATCTACTGTATGTATTCATACAAGTTCGCTTAACTTAGTTGTCCGACTTGTTTTATTCATCTACTTGTATTTCATTTAAGTCGTGAGGTGCAATGGCATAATATATAAAAAGTGTATCAGTTTGTAACATTTACAGTTTATTTGTGATCTACCTGTGATCTCTGTCCCAAGACTCCTTAAGAGCTGGCACTTTTGAAGAAAACTAAACTAAAATGATGCATTCAGCCCCCAGGATCTGCTGTTCTGCTTTACAAGTCATGGCGGGTTCGAGTTTCAGACTGGCAATACCATGACTTGGGTGTCCTTGAGCAGGGCACCGAATCCCCAACTGCTCCCCTGGCGCCGCAGCATGAATGCCTGCCCACTGCTCCGTTTGTGTGTGTGTCCACTGTTGTATGTGTGCTCTTTGGATGGGTGAAATGCAGGGCACAAATTCTGATTATGGGTCACCATACTTGGCTGTATGTCTCTTCACTTTCAGAAATACTAATCTATCTAAAAGCCAATCATACGTATTTCTGTAGGTCTGTTTTAGGGATTTTCTTTTTTCCCTTTATCTTTAGCTAACCAATATTCCACAAATGTAGGGGATTATTAGTGTTAATCAATTTAAGATTTAAAAAAATTGCTTTAAAGGTGTCATTGGGGAAACTGAGATGAGTTGGGAGTCTGAAATCTACCCACAGTCATGTTGCTACCCGCATACTGGTGGCCTGGTGATTTTCATCAGTTAAAATGTAGCCACATGTACGATGGAGTGAAATTCAGTATAGTTCTGCAATTTCCCTTTTTGAGGGATGCTATTGTAGGTGATTATTACAAATTATTAATTTAAAGGCAAATGAGTGAAACAGACACACTAACTGACCGCAATGATAATAAGGACCATAATTGATTTGAAAATTCACAGCTGACTACTGACTTCACATATAAAACAATTTATATTTACATCTGAGCTATCATATGGAAACATCATCACACAGTTTGTAAATCTTTATTTGATGAGGTCAACAAGCATTTTAATGTTTGATTCTGAGCACTGCGGGACTAGAGCCGAAACAAACTGAACCATAGCAGCCGTTCAGTGAGAAATAATGAAATAATGAAATGATGGAAATGATGGAAATGCAATATAATAAACATAACTTTCTCTAGAGGTGGATAAAGACCAAATAATGAACTGTTATGTTTTATTAGCTTAGAATAAGACATTTCTATCTCTATACAGAGCAGGCCTTATTATGTTCTGACTTTTCAATTGCTCTCTCATCTCCTAACTATTAATATTTTTGAGTCATTAAAACTGACTTCGCACTAAAACAGCTCTGGTTAAGGTCACTAATGTTTTTCAATTACTTTGAAATCTGGATCTCTGTTGATGCTGATTCTTCGCCATCTCAGTACTGTTTCTAAATCTGTTGATTACTTTATATACGCTGTTATATAAAAAAATAAAGGGAACACTTAAACAACACAATCTAACTCCAAATCAATAACAAATGAAAAATGAACAAAAATGAAAAAAAAAACTCCAAATCAATCACACTACACTGTGTGCACAATTATTAGGTAAGTGATTAATGTTACCATATCATCATTTTATCCATAACGTCATCCAAACTTTATAAACCTGATTGCTTATTGGAATTAATGCATACTAAGTAATGTGTATTTGTGTAAGGAGGGAGGGTGTAACCTAAGGGGATCCATACACTATATAAGGTGTGCATAATTATTAGGCAGTTAGTTCTCCTCAGGAAAAATTGGCTAAAAAGACATTTAACTGACTCTGAAAAGTTTTGTAGCAAAAAGTCAACGGTGTTGCAAGAAACGTATCATTGCCAATGTCACCTTTATTTATATACCGCTTTAGACCAAATAGATTACATCAAAGCAGCTTAACAACATTGATTAGTTAAACAGTGTGTCATAATGCTTAATGATAGCTAAAGTCAATATATAATTGAATTTGGGGGATGTCATCTCTGTTCAGTTTAATGGTGTCTGTTCATTCATTTTCAATTCATTGATTTCCTCTTTGTTTACTTTAAAAGTGTCTGTGCGTTCAAAATTCAATCAAGTCAACGATATAGCTGTAAATGAGGTAACCCCAATTAAGCAAGCCAGAGGCGACAGCAGCAGGGAACCAAAACTCCACCGGTGACAGAACTTGGGAGAAACCAGGCTCAGTTGGGGGGCCAGTTCTCCTCTGACCGGATGAATCCAGCAGTTCAAGTCCAGGCTGTGAAGAAGCATCTGTGTGCTGTGATCGTATCTTGATGATCGTCAGAGGCGAGGTCTTCGCAGGCGATTGGTATCCGTGGTGTTCTTTTCCTGGTCTTCGCTTTGTTTGAGGGCTGTAGAGGGATTTTCTAGTTCCAGACCCACCATCTGGTCCAGATACATACTGACTCCCGGCCTAATGAAATGTCCTACTGATCCGTGTATGGCCTGGCTACAGTGGCTCGGGGGAAAGCTAGGCACCGATAGGGAGCCAGATTTCCTCTGACTAGATTATAACCAGTAGGTCAATTCCTGGCTGCAGCTATCTGCTGCTTTTGACACCGTTAACCACAGAATTCTCCTTTTGACTCTCAAGGCAATAGGCGTCTCAGACACGGCTCTCTCGCACCTTCTCTGCATCAGTTCCTCGATTGTGGAACGATCTTACATCACGCAGGGCAGACACGGTCTTTATCTTCAAAAAACGCCTAAAAACTCATCTCTTCCTTCTAAACCTTCTTTCCAACCTACTCACTCATTATAAAAACAAACGCTTAACCTTTTATCTCCCCTACAGGCTTTTTCTCGCTTTGTGTAACTTAATAACCTCGCATTACACTGCAAATCACCTTCTGCTGCATAGTGACTACCTGATTCAGCAGATTCTACAGACAGCCAGAAAACTGTCAAGCACCAGACAGGACGCCCTGAGACTTAGTACTTACAAAGCCTTGAATGGTTTAGCACCTCAGTATTTAAAGGAGCTCCTGTTACATTATAATCATCAACGTTCGCTGCGTTCTCAAAACACAGGCAATCTGATAAAACCTAGAATATCAAAATCATCTGCGGGCTGCAGATTCTTTTCCTACTTGGCCCCTAAACTATGGAATTACTTAACAAATAGTGTTCGGGAGGCAGATACACCCTTGCAGTTTAAATTTAGATAAAAACCCATCTCTTCAACCTGGTTTACACATGAATACTAAAATGCTTCCAATATCCAAATCTGTTAAAGGATTTTTAGGCTGCATTTATTTAAGAAATCCAGAACCGGGAACACTCTCCACAACACACAATATATTTGCTATTTCCTTAGAAGAATGGCATCTACGTTAATACTGGTCTTTTTCTCTCTTCTTGCGAGCTCACCGGGGCCACCCGGTCCAGTCCGTATCAAAATCAGATGGCATTGCAGTCACCAGGATTAGGTTAGGTTAGGTTGGGTTACGTTCTGTTGGGTTAGGTTTGGGTTCAGGTTAGGATTTAGGGTTCTTATCTGATTTAATGTTAGGGTTAGGGTTAGCCTCAGGGTTAGGGTTAAGGTTAGGGTTGGGTATGTTCGGTTAGGGTTGGGGTCCGGGTTATGATTAGTTTTAGGTTAAGTGTTCTTATCTTATTTAAATTAACATATTGTCATTGAAAGCATAACTAAATAAATCTTACATTACCTAACCTCACCAGACCATAACAAACCTAAACATACTAATGTATTGCATGGGACACTTAATTAAACTGAATTGTTCTTAGATTTTCTCATTTCATCTTATCTTATTTAAGGTTTAGGGGTAGGGTTAGTGTAAGGATTAGGGTTAGGTTTAGGGTTCTTTTCTAATTTAAATTAAACTATTGTAACTGAAAGCATAACAAACTAAATCTTACATTGTCTCACCACACCATAACAAACCTAAACATAATAATATATTACATAGAACAATTAATTAAAGTAAATTGTTGTTTTCTTATCTTATCATATCATATCTCATCTCATCTCATCTCATCACATCTCGTCTCATCTCATCTGATCTCATCATCTTCCCTATTCCTATCTTATGTTCATCTTGCTTTTTCTCATTTAAATTAATAGGACACTGACAGCATATCTAAAAAAATCTATAAAATCTCACCACACCATAACGAACCCAAACTTACTATTGTTTCCAAAAGAACACTTAATCAAAGAAATTGTTCTTATTTTTTCTCATATTAAATTAATTTATTTTAGGTTTAAGGTAGGGGTATGGTTTGGGTTAGGGTTTATGTTAGGGTTGGGTATGTTAGGTTAGGTTTAGGGTTCTTATCTATTTCAAATTAAAATATTGTAACTGAAAACATAGCTAACTAAATCTTACATTGCCTCACCACACCATAACAATTCTAAACATACTTAAATATTCCATAGAACAATCAATAAAGTAAATGTATTATCTTATCTTATCTTATCTTGTCTTGTCTTGTCTTATCTCACTTTATCTTATCTTATGTTCCTGACATCTTATTTTATCTACTTTAAATATAATGTCACTTAAAGCATATCTAACTTGAAACTTGAAACTACGCCACACCGTAACGAACCTGTTTCTGAGGTCTGGTTTTTCCTTTAGTTTTCTCTCTAGCACACTCTTACACACACACTCTTACACACACACACTCTTACACACTCTTACACACTCTTACACACTCTTACACACACTCTTACACACACACACACACACACACACACACACACACACACACACACACACACACACACACACACACACACACACACACACACACACACACACACCTGATTAGTTCATTGTTAGATCACTTTTTCTCTGTCCTCACCTGTTTGTTTCTACTTTGCCCTAAGTGTTCACCCTTTATATAGTGTTTGCTCTGGTAGATTCTTTGTTGGATTATTGTTACATGTCATGCGTTTTGTCTGCAGCTACATCCTGTCTGTATTGAGAGGTACTCACCTATTCTTGTCTTGTCTGCATTGAAACGGTCTTGTCTCAAAGTTTCTTCTGTGTTCTGCTGCTGTTGCTGCTGTATGTGAATCACTGTGGTTATATTATTTTCATTAAAGACTGTTATTCCTTTCATCTCTGCTTTTGGATCCCTCATTTATCGGCGTGACAATTGATCTCATCTTTTCTCATATTATCTTGCCTTATTTCAGGGTTAGTGTTAGGGTTACAGTTAGGTTAGGTTAGGGTTGGGCTGGGTATGTTAGGTTAGGGTTGGGATTAGGTTTAGGGTTCTCATCTAATTTAAATGAACATGATGTAACCTAAAGCAGATCTAACTAAATCTAGAAAACCTCATCAAACCATAACGAACCTAAACATACTATTGTATTCAATAGAACACTTATTTAAACTAAATTGTTCTTATCTTTTCTCATTTTCTTTTATCTTATTTTAGGTTTAGGGTTGGGCTAGGGATAGGGTTAGGGTAAGGGTTGGGTTAAAGTAGGCAAGGTCAGGGTTAGGATTAGGTTAATTATCTAATTTAAATGAACACAATATAACTGAAAGTATAACTAACTAAATCTTACAAAACCTCACCACACTATCACAAACCTATACCTAATATTGTATTTCATAGAACACTTGATTATTGCACTTATTTTACATGATCTTATCGTATATGATCTTATTTTAATGTTAGGTCAGGTTAGGTTGGGTAAGGTTAGGTTAGGTTAGATTAGGTCAGGTAAGGATATATTAGGTTGGGGTTGGGATAGGTTAGGTTATGTTAGACTAGATAAGGTTAGGTTAGGGATGGTTACAGTAAGGTGGGTTAGGGTTAGACCTAGAGTGAGGGTAAGTGTTTGGTTAGATTAGTTTAGGTTAGGTCAAGTTACAGTTAGGTAAGGGTAGGTTAGGTTAGGTTAGGTTAGATTAGGTTAGGTAAGGATATGTTAGGTTGGGGTTGGGTTAGGTTAGGTTATGTTAGACTAGATAAGGTTAGGTTACGGATAGTTACGGTAAGGTGGGTTAGGGTTAGACTTAGAGTGAGGGTAAGTGTTTGGTTAGATTAGGTTAGGTTAGGTTAGGTTAGGTTAGATAAGGGTAAGGGTTAGGGTCGGGTAGATAAGGTTAGGGTATGGCTTAGGTTTCCTTATTGGATAGTTCTATTCTTATAATGGATAGTGTTATGCTGGTAAGGGTTAGGATAGGATTAGGGTTAGGGTTAGGATAGGGTTAGAGTTAGGTATGTTAGATTTAGGTTAGGTTAGGTTAAGCTAGATTAGGGTAACGGTTAACTAACAGATAACAACTAAATCTTACAAAACCTAACCACACAATAACAAACCTAAACATACTATTGTATTTATAGAACACTTAATTAAATGAAATTCATTAAATTAATCTTATCTTATAGTATCCTATGCCATTTTAGATTCAGGTTATGTCAGGTTTAGTTTAGTGTTAGGTTAGGCATTAAGCTCTGAGTTAGGCTGAGGGTTAAGGGTTATTGCAAAGTAGTAAATAAATACTAATAAAAATCTTTATTTGTCCTTTCATTATCTGACCAGCTGCTAGGTCCCAGGAACCTTCTTTAACTTCCTGTTTTGCGATTGCCATTTTTTACTTAACTCCATCGCCTATATTCATAAGTGTTTATTATTACTAGATATTAATAGGCAGTCTGCTTTTTACTGGTTTTTCATTTACTTTTCGAGTTCAAAGTCCTGAATTTTTCTTTCTCATTTTAATAACAGGCTGCATATTCTGATCCAGAACCTTAGGATATAATGTAAGCTTGAGGAAGGGTTTGTGTATCTCCAATAAAAATCCCAAATAAATACTTTGGTTTTTAGTGTTTGTTACATTTTTTTACTGCACTCTTTACCACTGCACTTTTCATCCACAACAGGCGTTAAACATGTTTAGTAAAATCTTCCACCGAAACCGTCATTCTCATTTGTACATAAAAAGTTGCTCGTGAAGTATTATGCTGTTAATCAAGCATAACGAAGGCGACTCATAAAAGTGGGTGAATATTCTGGCTGTGTTTAGATGTCAGTACAGCTACCATCTACCAGTCGGTCATACTGTCTTTTATGTGGTTTCAAATCTAAAAACTCTACATAAAATTAGATTGGATTAGATTCAACTTCATTGTCACTGCACATGTAAGATACAAGGCAACGACATGCAGTTAGAATCTAACCAGAAGTGCAATAAGCAGTAAACACAGAATATATATGTAATATATACAATAATGATACAGAATGAATTGTATATATAAGTATTATGGACAGATTTACAGATTAAATATACAAGCAGATATACAGGCAGGTGTACTATGAACATCCTATACATTATGTAAAAGTGTATGTATGCTGTAGACAGAAATATGAACATAATATTGTGGTGAATAGTAAAGTACATTTGGAATATTACAAATGGTGCAAATGGATTGTCCAGTGTTACTGAGTGAACAGACAGTAGTGCATGTAACAATTGGTTATTGTGATGAGTAAGAAATAAATAAGTAATAAGCAGGTGTAGTGTTGGAGAGGGGGGGGGGGAGTCTGTGTGTGTGTGTGGTGGGGGGATTGAGGGGTGTCAGGGGGAAGAGTTCAGTAAGGAGACAGCTTTAGGGAAAAAGCTGTCCCTTAATCCTTGTCCGGAGGCTCCTGAAGCGCCTCCCGGAGGGAAGGAGGGTGAACAGTCTTTGGTCAGGGTGAGACGCGTCCTTGAGGATGCTGCGAGCTCAACGAAGACAGCGTTTCCTCTGAATGTCCGCAATAGCAGGAAGTGTTGTTCCTGTGATGCGTTGGGCAGTTTTCACCACCCTCTGCAGCGCTTTGCGGTCAACCACTGAGCAGTTCCCATACCAGGCTGTGATACAGCTGGTCAGGAAGCTCTCGATCGCACACCTATAGAAGTTTACCAGGATAGCTGAAGACAGCTGGTTCTTCTTCAGTGTCCTAAGGGAGAAGAGGTGCTGGTGAACCTTCTTGACCAGGCTGGAGGTGTAAGAGTTCCTGGACAGGTCCTCAGAGATCGTGGTTCCCAGGAACTTGAAGCTGGACACCTGCTCAACAACCGTCTCGTTAAACCTTTAAACTGCATGCTTACGATAACAATACTTTGTAAGATTCAGGCAGGGTGAAAAAAATGGAAAGGCAGAACGAAGAGTGGTCCTAGGATGTTTCTAATTTCTACTATGTGCAGTCTCTTTTCCTTTCCTTGCTTCCTACATCTTAGCTCCACCCCTCCAGGATGGTTGGTCTAGATCTTCCCAAGACCCCTTGTTCTGCCAACATCAGCTTGGTTCCATGCTATATGTGAACAGGTTAATGTAAAAACAGAAGAATTATTTCTTTTCATAGGAAATCACTAATACAACTGTATGTAGGAATATTGGTTTAATTAAAATTAAACATGGCACAATAATCACATCAAAACAAAACATATGGCTATGGTCAACAAATTAACAAAATATATTGTAACGTGTACATACACTATACTGCCAAAAGTTTTCGCTCACCCATCCAAATAATCAAAATCCGGTATTTCAATCTCTCTCTTTCTGAATGCTTCAGCATACTAAGACAGTTTTGGCAATTCCATGCTCCCAACTTTGTGGGAACAGTTTGTAGCTGGTCCCTTCCTTTTCCAACATAACTGTGCACCAGTGCACAAAGCAAGGTCGATAAAGACATAGATGACAGAGTCTAGTGTGGATGAACTTGACTGGCCTGCACAGAGTCCTGACCTCAACCCGATAGAACACCTTTGGGATGACTTGCAGGTAAGCAAATACTCTTGGCATATAGTGTTTGCTAACACTCAACAAATGTTGCACACTTTAAAAAGAAACTACACACAGGCATTTTTACTGGACAAACGGGCCGGAGAAGGATTTTAATATAAGGTCATATTTATTTTGACACAAGTGAGACAAATAAGGTGATGGGTAAATTGAATACTGTCCTTCTTGGAGAATGGAGCTGAGAAACACACACAAACGAGGAACACGACCAGGTACTCGATTTATCCACCATGACAAGTCCAGGATTTCACAAACGACGTAGACCGCACCATCTTCCAGGAGGACTGGAGGGGTTGTCATCCTGCTTCTTCGTAGGACCAGTTTTATTCGTTGGTGTGCCGAGTCCCAGACCCTCTCTCTTTCTCCCTTTTTTCTTCTGCTTATCTGCCTCCCGGATTCAGATTACGTTATAGGCGCTGCAAAGGTCCAACTTTTCGAAAAGACAGTGGCACCACGGAGATGTTTTAGGGCTGCTGGGACGAGAGGGATTGGATACTGGAAATTAATGGTTACGTTGTTGAGGGCTCAGAAATCAATGCATGGACACAGGCCGCCATCCTTCTTTTCAACGAATCTGGAAGCTGGTAACAGCAGTGGAATTTGAGGGATGGATGTAGCCTTGGGCCAGGGCTTCCTGGATGTACTCCTCCATGTCCTTTTCCCTCAAAAAGGATGTGGAGGAAGTTTGGAAGCTCTTTTGGGGCAGAAGATATCACTGAAGGGGGCATAACAGAAGGGGATGACCGCTTCTCTACTGGACTTTCAGTGGATCTGATGCAGATGGAGAGCTGTTTTGGTTGAGAAGAGGGTGGAACTAGTATTCCGGTTAAACATCCATGAAAACATTCTTCGCCCCAATTCAATATTGCGCCACTTTTGACAGGGGATGACAGGGTTCTGTAGCTCCTCGATATGCAGCAGACCGAGTTGGAGGTGTAAGGGACTGACACTGCGTCAAATCTGTCTTCGGCTCAACAGCTTTCCTGATACTGAGTGGACCTGGTATGTTGAGTAGTAACAGAGATTTCAGGAGCAGTAAATGTTACAATATTTGTTAGTGGTTTAACTTGATATTTAGAAGGAAAAATTACACTCGCCATGGGTCAAGGTGGACGAATGGGGCATGCCCCGGATTTCCACAGTACAAGCCCAGATTTTGGGTCAGTCGTCTATGCCCTTCCACTGCAGTGAGCCTAGTGTAGTCCACTTGCAAGGGTTCGATGCGGTTGTATCTCCAGGACCAGCAAACATTGGAGGAGGAATCCGTGGCAATACTCAACCGAACCAGAGAAGGGTGTCAGTTTGGACATGGGACTGGCGTGCGCAGAGGATGGCGGAGAAACATTGCTGGTCCGGAAGGGCTCATTGGATGTTTAGGTGATGGTGCGTGAGTTAGTGAGCGAAGGTTCAACGTAATATGTCGACCAGGTACTGAAAGGAATCAGGGGTGCAAATCTTGTGTCAGGGGTGATAGTCCATCTTCTATTACGTGACAGAATGGAGAATAGAGTTCTGGTTGTAAGTTTAGGGTAATCCTTAATACAAACGAGACCAGACAGTGAGTGTCTGTAAGAGTGGGACTTTTATGTGTGAGTGGATGAGGGTGTTGATGAGTGTCAGGTGTGAGTGATTAGTATTCTGGTGATGGAGTGCACTGTGATTGGGGGAGTTAGCCTGGCGTGTCTGTGACAGGCATACATATAGACTGAATTTACATTTAAAAAAAAATTAAATATTTTTTTAAGGATAGAAACAACGTTTTAATCTATTCACACTTAAGGCATTTATTTACAACGTTTCAGGAAATAAACATATTCACAATCATCAACCCTCCAAAATCATCTTTCCCATAAAACATTGATCATTACAGATACAAACACAAATGCACAGACTAACTGTTTTTCCTTGTGTACATCTGTCCTGCCAATTAGTTCCTTCATGAAACAGATTTATAGCTTTCATAGTTGTTCATAGTTTTAACAGTACATAGTTGTTGCATGTTCTGTATGTTTTGTGTTAATTTGAGTAATTGCTTGTAATCTGGACTCTTGAAGCTTTGCTTCAGACTAAGCAGCTGAGGGAGGGCTTTGAGGTCTTTTGACTTTCCTCAAAATCTAAAGTCAGAACTTGAACCTCCCGCAGGTGCAGATGTCTGAACCCTTGAAACTGCTACTGAAGAACACTGGGTTAAATGGTTTCAGGACCTGTAATACAAAATAAGTATCAACAAAAGAAAAAATCTTTGCTGGAGATCGTTACTCAGCGCAGTGCTATGGCGTGATAAATAAGAACCCCATACTGTCTTCTTCGGCACAATGTTGAGAGACAGACAGAAAGGGAACATCTAGGTAACTGTGTGACCCCGGTTCCCTGATGGAGGACACAAGACGTTGTGTCCTTTCATGCCACACCATTGTGCGACCTGCAAATTTCATTCAATTCAGAGTCGATTGGTTTTCAAGATCAAACACAACGCATCTTCGACACAACGTCTCATTCCCTCCATCAGGGTAACCTGGACATTTTCTTTATCCAGCCAAAAAGAAACAGACAACAGACAAAAACAAGATAAAAATGTGTATGTAGTTATATACATGATATAATAAGATTTTGATAAATCAATCTTGAAAGTTCTGAGCAAAGAAATCTACATTGTTTCTCACAAAAATGATGAATGATAATTGAAGTGAAATAATTAATGGTAGGGAGGAAATAACCTAGTCAAAGCCATGAAATCTGTTCTATTTCTAATCCATTTTTCCAATTATATTTCAATCAACACAAAATAGCCTTGCTACGGCTCGTGGCTTTAAATTTAAGTGGGGAAGATTCGGAATCATAGGATAGAAAAAAACAAAACTAATTGATTTAAAAACTTATATGAACACTTAAAAATGACAATGCATTAAGAAGAACAAAGAGACATATATTTTTAAGAATAATTAGAAAAGTAAAGGTTCTTAGACCCATTGACTGAAATAGTAAAAAAAAATATTTATTGTTTCTTTTTTTTCTAAAATCTTTCTCTTTGTTCAACCAAACTAATAAATGTATACAGGTTAGAACAACCAAAGACTGGGTTATTTATCACAAAATTTTCATTTTGGGGTTATCTCTATAACATGCACAAAAGAATCACAGGCCTCTTTCTATTATCTTAAAGCACCTTGAAGCAGTATCTTAGTATGGAAGCAGTGGTAGTCTATTACAATATTTAATGAGTTGAAAACTTATTTAATAAAATTAATCAAACTCAAACTTTTCAACTAAAATATACAGTAGGTGGCGGCCAGTCAAATGTAAAGATTGAAGGAGTCATTCTTTCGAATGCTCTTCTTACAGTATGCCATTTTATATCTCTTTACTTTGTGACGTCTTTGTAAATTACATCATAAATGCATTAAATTTGTACATGATTTTTTTATATGACAACAGCCAAGTGAGAGAAGATTTTATTATCACCGTATAGATGATGCAAATGAGTCAAAAACTGTTCAAAAATGGATTTCAAAACACCTGAGATATATCAATACGGCAATATCTGAAAGAGTCTAATAGGAGTCCAAACATATATTTTATACTTTTTTTAAATATCGTCTATGATATATAAATACTAATAGGGAAAAAATCTTTTTTTAAATGTATGCATTAAATAGCTACATCTGCTAACACACATGATGTTGACACAGGAACACACCACCTGAAGAGAATGGAGAGATTACACCACTAAAAGTGATAAGGGTATAGGAATGATTACTACCATTTGAATTTGGTCCCTAATGTGCCTTCAGGAAAACACATACAGTTACATCCCTACAATATTAACGTAAACACGTGATGTTTTCTGGATTTTCACTGTAACATAAGTTAAAATAAAGTAAAATAAGTACATTTCAAGTTAATGTTCTGCAAATATTGGCACAATTAGAGCAAACCTGCTATAATCTGTAATTTAGGCAAAAATAATTTAAAAAAGATTAATTAAGAGGTGGCTAAGACCAGACCTGAGAAACTGTGAAAACATAAAACATTGTCACAGTGCGTGAATTGGTTAAAAGAAATAATCATTAAGAAAATGTGTTTCTGTCTTTTGTGTCAGGCTACCTGATTTGCAAGGATGTATCAAACCATAATTGGGCCAGATAAACTCCAGTGTAACAATTCCAACTACACAAAACCAGCTTTGCACAACTTCAGCTGACCCGGTTTTTAGCCAATGGTACAAAATTTGGGTACAAAACAGCTTTATAAAGGGGTGGTTTCTCGGTCCATAATTTATGGAAGAAGGCAGTATGCCTTAGTCTGTTTTTAAAAATGGCTTTCTGAAACACAGATTCATTTCAGAATACAAAAAAATGCACAAATGCGAAACTAAAATGCACTCGATTAAATAATACCACCTGTGCAAATCCGGATTAGCTGGATTGAGGTTGCATTTAAAACATGGAATGAACCAAGAAAAGGTTCAAATTGTATGAAACTGAGAAGCAAATAGCAATGTAAGTTAAAAAGAGAGTACGATCAAAGAACTTTTCTGAACATGAGAAAAGTCTTTAAAAGCAAATAGTTTCGAGACATCCTGTTATCGAAGATAAACTACACACATGGCTGTTGAATCAAAGAAAGGTAATTCCTGAACATCTATTTGTAATGAATTTAATTAAAATGAACACATGTCTACAAGAACAATACAACTTCACTTAAGTATCAGTAGTTTTATTGTGGCTTTTTAAAATCACTCTTTTATTTATAATAATTATTTAATACAGGTGTTAAAAAATATCAAAATAAATCTTAAAAACTGTTGCTGAAGCCTGAAGAGAGAGGTTTAAGACTGGGGGAGGACCTGCAAATAAAGACTGTGATGTGTTGGATGAGTAACTGACAGGAATACTGAAGACCAAAGAATGAGCAACCTTTGGAGAACCTTAAGGAGTATGGCCTTATAAAGAAATCCTTCTGATCATACCCTCTTTCACCAAGCAAAATTCTGTTATGATCTCTTTTTTCAAATTGAGTATACAGAGATGAGTTGAGGAATATTTGGGAATCAGGAGTTGCACCTTTCCACTGTGCAACAATGTTTGAAAACTCTAATTAGGGAGAGCATACACGATGGAGAAGCTCGCATCACCCCGCTGTTTAAGAAACCCACCCTGAATCCTGCACTCCTGGAGAACTACAGACCGATATCTCTCCTGCCCTTTGCTGGAAAAACCCTTGAGCGTGTTGTCTTTGACCAACTCTTTTCCTTCCTTTCGGAAAAGGACCCTTGTGGTAGTGGGATGGGACAGGGAACATCCGGACCAGACCGATGTTGGGGGTCAGGTGAGATGACTGTTGCCTCCTTCTGCTGTTGTACCGCGGAGTGCTGGTGGGCAAAGTCCTGCACGGTATCTCCAAACAGCCCTTCCTGCCTGATCCATGCGTCGAGAAAGCGAGATCTCCCGGCATCACTCATCTGCGCAAGTTTCAACCAGAGGTGCCGCTCCTGGACCACACAGGTCCACTCTCAGCGCCAAGGCCATTGCAGTCCTCAACTCACGTACCGAGACCAGGTCAAGTTTCCCCTCGTCAAGCTACTTTAATGCCTTGGCCTGATGCACTTGCAACATGGCCATGGCTTGGAGCATGGCTTGGAGCAAAGTTCTCTTGGTTTTCACTTGTCACTTTAATCAGTCTGGAATAAGCAATTTTTTTTATGCACTAAAAATCTTTTTTATCTGCACTGTTTGTTCACTGGTTTGCACTCTATCTGCTATGTGCCTTGCACGGGTTTTTTCATTAACCTTATTTTTATTGAATTTTTTCTATTATGTCTTTCTTCACATTCCCTTATTGTATAGTTGTATAGTTTGCATCTTATTTACTGTAAGTGTTATCTGTATGCATCGGGGGACTGAGAGTGGCAGAGATGACGATAAGTTTCAGATGAAGATGGTGGTCATTTACCCAGAGAGCAATGTCACTCAGGCATGTCAAAACACGTACCGATACCGTCTGGTCTTCAGGGTGGAACGTTAAGTACAGCTGCATGTCGTTCACAAAGCAGTGATAGACAAAACAAGTTTCCAAATGATGGATCCCAGCAATGTCATGTAGAGGGAGAAGAGAAGCGGCCAAAGCACTGAGCCCTGAGTTACAACCGTGTTGAGATGTTTCGATTCTGAGGCTTCACCTCTCCAGGATACCCTGAAGGACCTATCTTAGAGGTTAAACTGGAAAAACTGGATTGCTGTGTCAGAGATGCCCATGGTCTTTAGGGTCGAAATAAGAATGCGATGGTTGACAGTGTCGAAACCCGCAAAAAGTTCTACAGGATGAGAACGGATGACTTAGAGGCTGCCCATGCCAGTCTCAGCTCTTCAACAACTGAAAGGAGAGCAGTTTCCGTGAAGTGCCCACTCTTGAAGCCTGACTGGTTGCTTTCTAGGAGGTTGTTCTGAGTAAGGAAGGAGCGTTCAAAGACAATATGCTCAAGGGTTTTTCCAGCGAAGGACAGGTAAAAAAATTACCTGTAGTTCTCCAGGATTCAGGGTGTCTTTCTTTAACAGCGGGTTGATGCGAGCTTCCTTGAAAGTTTTTGGAAACATACCAGAGCTTAATGACGAGTTGATAATATGGGGTATAGCCGGAGCGACTGATGGTTAGATTATACAACCATTCAAAGGGGGGCGGGGGGTAACATTTATTCCCAAGAACATAAAACCCTCAGGGGCCCATCCAAATGGGAAGGATGGCGATTCTTGAGGTATTTGTTTTAAGCCCTTATATGTATGCATTGCCGTTGACTTAAGAAAATTAATTCTTTATCCTAAAAAAAAAAATTGTCAATCATGTCTAAAAGAGCCAGGATAGCGTAATATGGATTCGCCATTATTATCAGGATATCACCAGCATACAGGGCAATCTTGTGTTGATTGTTTGCTACCATTAAGCCACAAATGTTATTATCTGTTCTTATAGCTTTGCCTAGTGGCAAGAAGAGGCAAGAAAGGGTAGCTTGACCCATCCCTCTTCCAACTTTCAATCTAGCAGAACAACATCCATTAGAAAGCTGGGGACTAAGGGGCTCATTGTACATTAACTTGATCCATTAAATAAAGTGCTCATCAGGACCAAATTGTAGTGTGTAAAACTGTATATACAATAAAATATCATATACAGTATAGCTACAGTCCCAATGTGGTCATTGTTGACACATTAATAAATCAATTTTGAACTAATAATAATGATGTATACTGTAATAATAAGTCACAAACCAAAAAACAAAACAAATAGTGTGTGTATCAAAACAAATGATTTGTATAACACTGCAAAAATAAATAACAATTATAAAATATTAAAAAATATATTTCTGGTCTGACAAATAATCAGTCGTATGTGCAAGCTAAGTTACACATCATCCACATTACTTTCCTCCTCGCAAAGTTTTTGTGTCATGAATACCAGTCTCAGAGACTCCCGTTTACCAGCAGAGTGCAATATCACCGGACCACTAACAAATACACTTCCCATAGCACATTGCACCCTAATTACTGCCATCACCTGCAGTTCATCAACCAGACAATTTAAGCCTTTCATTAAGTTTTGTTATTAACATTTATGTTTGTAATAAACTCCAAATGGATCCCTCGGCATCTGCCTCCTCGTTATACTGTGACGCAGTATTGTCAGATTTCACATCTTCATTTGCACAAGTAAACCCTAAATTATTAGAAATATGTATGGTAAATTGCAGTCATAAACAGTCCCCATATTTGAATGGAAAAATGTTACCTACACATGAGCAAGCCTATACTGGATTAATAAAAAAGACCTCCGAAAATGTTAAGATATTAGACAGTAAACATTATATTTAAAGGAAATAATTTGTAAAGTCTTTATTTCTAGCTTTATTTAAAGTAGCCTCAATCAGCTTCAGTGGCTACAGCGGACCAGTAAAACCACGAGAGAGTGTGGTCACAACATTCTTGATAAGCTCATTTGGGTTTTAACTTTGGAGGAGAAAACAGTACTGGGAAAGGGACTTTTTCCCTTATTATAGCGCCTTTTCAAAACATTGAGATTAAAGCTGTTTTGGCTTTGTCTAGCTTTACTAATGCTATGTAAAGAACTACCTAGAAAATCAAATAGAGGGATAAATAATAATTTATTGTGAAAGTAAATAACTAGAGTAATCTTAGTGCAAAAATAAATAATATTAATATAATAATTATTATTCATATTGACAAGCAGATTATGCATATTGATATTGATATAAAAATATGATGGAGGACTAATCAAGTTTACCTCTCAAGAATATGGGAAAATCAAGAATTCTCTGACTCCCTCTCTGCCTCCTCCTCTCATTCTGAGCTCCTCCCTTCTTTCTTGCAGTCTTTGTACAAGCCAGGGCAGTACTTCTAACACATTGTTTGTGTGGTGCTGTGTCGTTGTGTGTTATAAAAGGATGAGGAATTATGTGTGCAATTGTTGGAATGGTGTATCACAGTTATTACGATTATCTTGAGGAAAAGAACAACAGGTCAGTTATTTTTTTCTGTATAAATTGCATGTGGATTGTAATACCACACATTTGCCATGGGTTGTCTTCTATGATAAAAAAAAATTATATTTGTTTTTTTTATTTTAAACATGCATGTCTGTTTTAGTAAATACATACAGGATACAGGATATGTTGACAAAACATCAACAGTCACAAATCAATTGTAAATACTCATGTTAAATTAATTTTAAGTTTCGAGGATTTCTTGTGGACTAACGGATAAAATTTAAAGTTTTCAGCTTGGAGTGAAGCAGTGTTTTCACAATACTTTAATTTCTAACTTCGATAAAATACTATGAAAAATGTCAATACTCAATATGATTTTCGATACCGCAGAGAAATGCCATAACATAAAGGCCTGATAATATATTTTTAAAAGTTTAATAAAATGAGACGAGAAAATGAGGTATATTTTAACATGATTTGTTTACCAAATGCTAATTTTCCCAAAACATTTACTATTTAAAATCAGAAGTTGTATCTGTTTATTTAAATGACCCAGATCTTACTTAAATAGTTGAATTCTTTGACTATCATTAAAAATGTAATTTACTTCAAAAATATTACTAAAAACCTTAACAAATTACATATTCTTTGTTAATGTAAGTTAAAACATGAATATGATGGATATATTTTATTTGGCTTTATTTAACATTTAGCACATATAGACAGAAACACAAACAGAATGTGATTTTGCGAAAACTCTGCACTGGGTATATTTCACTTTCTAACAATAACAACGCATAACCGGATTGAAAAGGATCAGTACACATATGTAGAGCGCTATAAAAAACAACAAAAGTGCAGACCAGCATTATTTCAAATATTAAAACATTTTGAGTTGGTAAAATCAATCATTGGGACATATATGTAGCGCTATAGTAAACGTAGAAAGCTCTCCTAAGCTCCCAAGCGTGGTTAACAAGTGTGCGGTAGAGTTCAGCTGTCACTGTAAGATGTAAAATACATAACAATATTGCATGCAGAGACGTCTCACTGTGCCCAAAACTATTACAAATACTACATATAAATTGATTAAACTTATTTATTAAAGGTCCCATCCTTCATGGTTTTTTGAAGCTCTGATTGTGATTACAGTGTGTAATATAGCATTTATTAATGTTTTGTGTGTAAAAAAAGACATATTTATCACAGAATTAACCTATTTGTACACCGCATTTTTCACTCTCATAAAAACGGCTGATAACTTCCTTGTTCTGATGAAGTCCCTCCTTCAGAAATACGTAACGAGTTCTGATTGTGCCAGCAATTCCTGTGTTGTGATTAGACAGCAATATAAGTGAATGCTGCAAGGAAAGATCACGCCTCTTACCATAACATGGAGATGCATGCGCTCAGTGTTATTGTTAACATGTCTTTAATTTTATTAATTTGAGTCGTAATCAGACTTAAAGAACATCGATGAAAAGTATAGAGTGGAACCTGTGCAAGCATGACTTTTGCATATACAATAAAATAAACAATGATTCGCTTGTCTGCAGCTTAACTTTACTCCGATCTTAAACAGCATGTGGTTAAACAGTAAACAATAGATATAATCAACAAATAATTTAAACTGATCATTACAAACACAAACAATCAATGTTGTCCGATTGAATTACTATACATTTTTTGCAGATTAGTTATCATTACCATCTAGTTAAACAAGCTAAACAGCGTTGCCATTTTTGTAATAAGTTAAAAACACTGTTAAACGCACCAACTTAAATAATAAAATACTCTTACCAGTTGTGGTCCATAAACAAAGCCTTCTACAGATAAAAGATATATCTTCTCCGAGATTGAGGAAGCTATCCTCAGTAAAATGTGCTGCATATAGTTTCACATTTGGATTATAATTTTACATAAATAGTAATCGTCAATCAAAAAGTACAGATTGGACTCCGGGGTGAAAATAACAGTGTTTCAACAATATGGTATCAAACATACCCACTTTACACAAACACAACTCCTCCTCTTCTATGTGGGAAAGCAACAAGACCACGCCCACTTTTTTGTTTATTCCTGTGGGCGGAGTTTTACCATGATTGTGATGTCACTTAAGAAGGAAGCTGAGGGATGAAGTCCAAACCGCCCGTTGAATTCTGTTAAATAAAATGTTTCGCTTGGCATTGACCTTGAGCTTCATAATTTAACAGATATTTCTTATACTCTATTAACAACATTTTACACTTATTTAATGTGATGCTTAACAGTCAGTACCCGATCTATCCATCAACTTATAATTTGAATCTATCAACAAATAATAACCCATCTTTAAAATTAATATCTAAATCAAAAGATTAAAAGAGATGGCCTTCTTTAGAAGACGAAACATAAAATATATAAAATCTTGCCCAGCAGTTTTCCATGGTGCAGAAGCAGAAGGAGGTGATCAAGCACATCCTTCCCCTGCATCGGTCGGCCACCCAACACCCTCCGCTGCCCTGCCCTGCCCATCATCTGCTCCCAAGCGGTCCCGCTCCTCCGCGCTACTGGCTCCCAAACCAGCCCCCCTACACGTAGAAGATCGGCCCCGCGGAGACAGGTAGCTCCATCCCGCCAGAAGCCGTTTGGGAAACAGAAGTGGTGACTTTGAAGGGAACCCCTCAGGGTAGTTGACAGTGACCTCTACTCCGGCCTTAGACATTCCACCACACAGCCAGACAGGGATGGACCCTACCCTATGCTATCCCACCCAAACCCTGCCCATATTAGGGCCTGGTACAAACTATGTCACTAAAAGAGCCCTCTCCTACCCTGGGTTCCTGCAACCGCAGTCACTCTGCTCGCGAACTGTGGCTAGCAGGGCAGTGTACCGAGCTGCGAGCCAAGGCAGGTTGGCCAAGATCAACCATCCCCCAGGGCTTATCCCCTGGCCGGCCACTGGTCTCAACAGCCATGGAACTTGGGTGCAGTGTGCAGAAGGCACGTAGCATCATGCTGGCCCTTAAAAGGTTCAAACCTCTGGTTCGGGAAAAACATGTCCTCATTTGGTCAGTACAGTACAGCAGGCGTTGTGTATATAAATCGTCAAGGTGGCCTATGCTCCTGGCACAGCACGTGGTGAAATCTCTGGTCGCCATTTACTTGCCGGATGCTCTAGATATGCCAGGCCAAGAGAGTGGCGTTTGAGAGTGGCCCCTTGTCCAATTTGGTATGCAGTGACCGATGGACCCCTCTGCACGTGCACCCCTAGCTGGCCGTGGGACAAGCGGAAGTACGCCTTCCCCCCAATGACCCTCATTGCACAGGTTCTGTGCAATATCAGAAAAGAGAAGCTCTAAGTGATCCTGGTATCCCCATATTGGCCCAACCACACTTGGTTCTCAGAGCTTGTGGCCCTGACGACCACTCCTCTCCTGATGAAGGACCATCTGTTTTAGGGAAAGGACTATTATGGCACCTCTGGCAAGACTTCAGGAACCTCTACGCCTAGATCCTGGAGGGTACGAGATGTTGCAACCAGCTGTTGCAGAGCCCCAACCACTCTGTGTCTGTACACCTTTAAATGGGGGGGCTTTTCGTCTTGGTGCTCCTCATGTTGTGAGGATCCTCGGAGGTGCTTGATCGGAGACGTGTTGTCCTTCCTCCCAGAGGGGCTCGAGTACAAGTTTGCTCCTTCCACTTTGAAAGTATATGTGGCGGCCAAAGCGGTCAATAACGATCTGGTGAGCGGTAGGACACTAGGGCGATACGACCTAGTCACTAGGTTCCTGAGGGACTTGCTGCATGTGAATCCACCCAGGCGGCACTCAATACCCTCTTGGGACTTGCCTGTTGTCATACAAGGCCTCATCAGTTCCCCCTTCGAGCCCTTGGAGAAGATGGATCTCCTTTGTTGCAATCGCATCTGTCAAGAGGGTCTGGGACCTACAAATAATCTCCTGCTCCTGTGAGTGCCCCTAGTTTGTGCCAGGCCCCTGATCAGCTATTTGTCTGTATCGGAGGGCAACAGAGGGAGAGAGTTACCTCCAATGTCACCTTTATTTATGTTGTGCTTTAGACAAAATACATTGTGTCAAAGAAGCTTAACCGCATTGGTAAGTACAGCAGTGGGTACATAATGCAAAATGATAGGTAAAGGCACTTCATTATTGAATTCGGGGATGTCCTTTCTGTTCACTTTAAATAGTGTCTGTGCATTCATTTTAAATCAAGTCAATGATATCACTGTAAATGAAGATACCCAACCTAAGCAAGCCAGAGGAGACAGCAGCAAGGAACCAAAACTCTGTCAGTGACAGAATGGACAACAAACCTTGGGAGAAAGCAGGCTCAGTTGGGGGGCCAGTTCTTCTCTGACCAGACAAAACCAGCAATTCAAGTCCAGGCTGCCGCAGAATGGATAAAAAACATCTTTTTGCTAGGTCTGCGCTGTCTCCAAACAGAGGTAGCTACACTGGATACTGAAACAATAGCACAAGCATACCAGTCTCAGGGACGTCAGTACCTACTAGCATTGAAAGCCCATTCCACACGGGATGTAGCCTCCTCGTGTCGCCCTATGGCAGACATTTCTAGAGCTGCGGATTGGGCCCTGCACAATGTTATATGTCACTTAAGATCACCACAAACATTTACATTTACATTCAAAATTTATAATATAGCTGATGCTTTTATCTAAAGCCACTTACAAATGAGGTTTACAAAAGAAGCATATACAACAGGCGATAACAAAGCAATCATAAGCACAAATGGTGTACAGGGTGAACTCCCCAAGTGGGCCTTCCAGCCATACCCTACCCGTTAAGGGGGCTCACGCACTTTTCTCCCATGTTTCCATCCCAGGATCACGAAAATCATGAGGTAATCTCCACATATATACCCCCAAGTGTGGGATGTGGTCTCTGTATGCAGACCCTCGATTAGAGGGATAGCGTTCCCCAGTGGTCCTAATGTGTCTGTCCAAGTATCATCAACATAACAGTCAAACTAACACTGTGTTTCCTGATGATATCTACTAAGGGTAACATGAATACCGTGAAGAGAAGTGGCCCTAGTACTGAGCCTTGATGTACTCACTACTGCAGTTGTGATCAATATGATAGCTCTTCATTTACTGCTACGAATTGATGAAGGTCAGTTTAATATGATTTAAACCATGCTAATGCACTTCTATTAATGCAAACGGTGTTTAAGATCAAATAGCACTAATAGAAAAAATACTATGATACGGTCTAAATCCTGACTGGAAATTCTCACAGATATAATTTTGGTCTAAAAATGAGTATCACTTTTCTAGAGATTGTGGGTCTATAGTGTACTGTCTGATGCAATACCGTAGCAGATGGCTGAATGATTACAATTTTATCTCTCATAGTACTGACTTTAGAAGTAAAGTCATTACTGCTGTGATGCAGGGAAAAGTTGAGGGTTTTTTTTATAGAGACTGTGTTGAATAAATACCTAATAGATACCTTTGCCGCCAAGCAATACGAAATACCTCTAGTTGTAAAATTACCAAACTCTTTAATAAAGTATTTATGGTGCCATCGTAGTCTTACAAAAAGAATGTAGTGAGTGTTACCCTGTGGCATATGGTCACGTTTTCACCCAAAAGGTTTTTATAGATATCGTGATATATCGATTATAACACAATGACCATGGTGTGAATAATCTTATATCGTGACTTTTTTTAATTCTGTTAATGTTAGATTTAACAAAGAGAAGAATTCAATAAAATGCAAACACATGGAGCCCTCATTTAGGGATTCAATCCCACAGTTTTTCAGTTTTTGTTTAAGTATTAATACAGAATTGCACCATATATACAGATGCAGCATGTAGATTTTTTGTATTAAGTTTCTTTGAGTGAGCAAATCTTAACTATTCATTCTTCCTACTTTTGCAGGAAACAACAGATTGGCTTACTGGTCTGTGCTGTGAAGACAAAGGAAGACAAAAGCAAGCTCAATACACTTTTAACAAATTCATCATCTGATAAAGCTTTCTGTCTGTTTTTGTGAAGATGATGTGAAAGGAGAAAGACAACTTGCAGAACTTTTTCCAGGAGTTGGGAATTTACTCGAACAAAATAACTGTTATTTATGCCACAATGGCCAGTTTGGTTCTTAATGGCACTGGGGTAGAAAATTGTGAAATTGACGATTCCTTCAAGTATAAACTGTATGGTGTGGTTTACAGTGTGGCTTTTGTTCTAGGACTCATAACTAACTGTGTTTCACTGTTTGTTTTTTGCTGTCGAATGAAGATGTCCAACGAGACAACACTTTTCATGACAAACCTAGCTTTATCAGACTTGGTTTTTGTGTTTACTCTTCCTTTTAAGATATTTTATAATGTTAATCGTCACTGGCCATTTGGCGATACATTGTGTAAAATATCAGGTGGTGCCTTTATCACCAATATTTATGGCAGTATACTCTTTCTTACATGTATTAGTGTTGATCGCTTTTTAGCCATTGTTTACCCCTTTCGTTCACGTTCTGTACGTACCCGCCGAAACACTGGCATTGTGTGTTGTATCGTCTGGATGGTGATACTGAGTGGGGGTATGTCGGTGACCTTCTTCTCCTCCACCAACCAGTCTAAAACCAGCACCACCTGCTTTGAAGGGTTTTCCAAAAAAACATGGAGAACGTATTTGTCTAAGATCACCATCTTAATTGAAGTTGTAGGCTTTCTCATACCACTGATGATCCATCTAGCATGCTCTTTGATCGTTCTAAGAACTTTGCGTAGGCCGGCGACTTTACGTCAGATTGGTGCCAATAAGGAGCGCATACTACGCATGATCCTGGTTCATGTTGCAATATTTATTGTCTGCTTTGTTCCCTACAATTCTGTTCTGTTCATTTATGCCATGGTGCGCACCCAAGCCCTGGTTAGTTGCTGGGTTGAGAGGCTTGCAAGAACATTGTATCCCATAACACTTTGCCTGGCAGCCTTCAACTGCTGCTTTGACCCTGTGGTCTACTACTTCACCTCTGAAACCTTTCAGAAATCGCTCTCCACTGGGAAGTGTCAATCCAGGCAGGAAAACCCAATGCAAAGTGAAACTCCTGTATACAGCAATCAAAGCTCTAACAAAGATGTAATTGAGATCAATAAACTGGCGAGTAATGGAAAAGATAATGACAGGGAGACTTTATTCTGATTGTATCGAGAATTGATTCAAAAGTAACTTAAGTTACAACGACATCTCTGCAGTGATAAGTTACAAACGCTAATTTAGAAGACTTGAGCTATTTTAATTAACAGAATCTGGATTTTTGCATCACCATAAAATTCAAATGTAATAGATCCCTTTCTTTTTTTGTAACAATAGAATAAGTTTATTGAGGTGTGCTATTAATTATTTTAAACATAAAATAGGACAGTATATTTTTGTAAACTAGAAAGTGGGACAAATTTGTCCTGAAGTCTAATTTTAAATTGTCTGTAATTTTCTCTAATGAGAACCAGACACAGGCTTTGGTTAGGTTAGGGGATGATTCCAGAGTCTGGGTCAACAGATCCAGGTACGGCTTTGCACTGTTCAATGCTGAAATGGCCAATCCACATCAAGCAAGGCCCAGATCAGCCCACAAGCACAGATATATATATATATAGTCCATTATAGTCCATTTGTCCAGAAACTGTGAAAGCTGTGTAAAAAGGAATAGGCTTGAACTGATATTGCTGTAAGAATTTGGAATCTGAATGCAAGTCAATTTACACATGAGCGTTTTCACTTTGCACTTTGTTTATGCTCACACCTGATACCCATCATCCCGACTATTTAATAATGTGGTTTGGCATGCTTATGGGCGAAGTCTTGTTGTTGTCCTGGCTTACATATCATACATATCTTAACAGTTTCCTGTTTTGTATTGTACTTTGACATTATCTGCAACCCATGAACTTTTCCTGGATTATTATCATGTTCTTTTGTTGCCTGATCATTTTCTGCCACATAGTCTATGATTGTTAGCTGCCTGCCAAGACCTTTGCTTGTTATCAAGTTCATGATTGCTTCTGTGTGGATTATTTTGCTCTGTTATCTTTTTATTGATTTAATAAAGTTGCATATATATCCAACCTCTCTTGCTCTTATCCCCTACTTCACAGACATCATGTGTATTTGCAGACTGAATTCAGGTTCTATCTTTAAGCATGTGCGAGTATTTCGGGGAAAAAATGACATATATATTCTCTTTGGACAGGGTTTCAACCATTGTGACCCAACTGACTACAATAGAAGAAAAATACTTGATTTTTTTGTTTGGTTAAAACACAAATGAGATTTTGAAAAATGTAAGAGAACAAAAAGTTCTGGTGTAGTTTGGTCCAGAATTTTTGGTACAATATGACTGACCCAAACTGTGACAGAGTAAAGCCACATTCACTATGTGGGCAATTTGATGAAGCGAAACAAATGTCCAGCAATCTAAGCATTCACATCGAATGAAAGATTTACATCAACATCTATTTCTCTCCTGTATTCCAGGTGGTGCTAATGGATACAGAGTTTGTGGTTGTCCAGCAACAGAAAACGGTGATATGCTGCTTAGAAACGCAGCCAAAGGCATAAAGTGATGTGAAACATTTCAAGATCACCATACAAATGCACATGTATTAAGATTATGTCAGTGTATGTTTTCATGTCTTTGTCAGACTTTAACTAGAAAATGGTCAAGCTGTTTTTAATTGTTGTGTTTACAGCACTATGTAAAACATATATTATGTTACATAACCTCAACATATTACATATATTTCTGATCTGGCATGAAAAGGTTGATTTATGTTATGTTATGTTATGTTTTAAAAGAAATTTTGCAGGTCATAGGCCTTTTCCTATGTAAAATTTCACTGATAAGTTTAATAATTATAACTAAAGAAATATAAACCACTTTTTAGTTTTCTTAGTTGATATTTTGAGGTACAAAAATCACAATGTACAATTATCATTTTAAGGACATGCGGTTAATGTAGACTATAAAATAATTTAACAAGCAGTAGTACTGGTAAATATTAATAAATGAATGTTAAGATATGATTTATATACACATAAATAATGTGACCATTCTAATTTTATAATTACATTCATTCATTTGGCAGACGCTTTAATCCAAAGCGACTTAAACGTATTGTGCAGTGGCCAATTATCACTGCAGAGCAAATGGGGTTAAGGTTTCTTGTTGAAGAGCACCTCATCGTCTGCTGGCACTGGGATTAAAACCAGTAACCTTCTGCTTACAAGTCCAACTCTCTAACCACCAGACCACAACTGATCCCCAACTGATCTTGTTTAACAACAACCCTTACGGCTCCCTAAATAATCACGCTGCCTTCTTCGGCACCACCCCTTGCAACACCAGCTATATTCTCATTTACATCTACATTCCGTCATTTAGCTGATGATTTTATCCAAAGCAACTTAAAAATGAGGTTTAGAAAAGAAGCATTCAGTACAAGAGGTAACAAAGCATTGTAATTTGAAATAATACCAGTCTTAGTTGCAAAAAACACAACCTAAGAACCAAGTACCAAGTTTTTTTTGATAGAAAGGAGGAGTTCAAAAGAGGTTTCATAGTGGGTTAGGTGCAAGCGGAAAATAAGGGTTTTGGGGCGTATGTTATGATGGAATCAGAATCTTAACACCAACGTGGAACTGATCCAGAGAAGGTGTCTGAGTATTATTTCTTACCTTATGTCGCTCATTAGCTGAGCACAGGGATCTGGGGGGCACATACATCTGTACCTCATACGTCTTTGTTCTCCCTGTTTAAACTACTCGTTTCAAAACCCCAAGTGCATTCAAATACATTTACATTTAGTAATTCAGCTGACACTTTTATTCAAAGCGACAAACAAGTGATGTTCATAATAAATTCAAGAAGTATCATTATAAATCAACAAGAGGTAACAAAGCATACATTACAAAACATAGGAGTCAAGTCAAGAAAAAAAGTTTTTTTAGTGGGTCACATAGAAAAGATTAGTATTTAGGCATTTTTTTAAATATGAAATTAAATCTAACAAATGTGTTGCAAGGGGTATATTGTTCCACCATCATGGAACCCATCCAGAGAAGGTGTGTGAGAGGGATTTCTTACCTTTTTGAGACGACACCACCAGACGTCGCTCATAAACGTAGCGCTGTGACTAGAGGGCACATACTTGTTTGTTGGTGTGTGAAGGTAGGGTGGTTCTGAGCCTGTGGTGATCTTGCAGGCTATGATAAGAGTTTTGAATTCGATATTAAACAAATAATCTATTTTGGGTCATCTTTATTAAAGCAAGGAGTATGGTTTCTCCTTTATCCTCTCATTACAGCTAAAGTGATCAATCCTCTCACTGAGTGTGCGCTTTTCTTATTGAAATTATGTGAGGTAATAATGTAAAATCATCAAACTTTATCATAAAATGTATTTACATTTTTCCATGCATTTTAATGATGGCAGGCTGTACATGTGTATAAGCTTTGGCTGGTTCTTGACACCAGTAAAGATTTTATCTTCCCATTACCAAAACAACATTATTCAGATGACAAAAACTGTGGAAGTTACAATACCTGATGAGTAAGTCTTTATTTTTACATTCATGCCTATTGACATTTTGTTTTTTAGTATACATATTATTGTGAATTCTGTCGTGCTGTTTATATTACATTTACATTTACATTTAGTCATTTAGCAGAAGCGACTTACAATAGTCGAGGAGACAATGAAGCGGTAAATAGCCGATACAACAATAGGTGAACAAGTGCTACAACAATGCTACCGAGTTACACGGAGAGTGAAGTTACAAAAGAAGGGTTTTTTTTTTTTTTTGATAAAGTGAGCAGTTAGAAAAGAAGTGAGTTAATGAGTTAGGTGTAGTTTCAAATTAGTACCACCAGTCTCAACATCATAATATAGTTATATAGTTTCTGTAATATGTTTAATGCTATAGTTCCTTGTTAACATGGCCAGCTTATATATTCATTCCAGTTTTGTATTTCAGGTGAGAGGATAAGGCAAAATAACCTGCGAAGACATCCAAAGCAAATTATCATTCCAATCTGTCATGGAGTGTTTCATTCTTCACTGCTCATTCAGTAACCTGGACCACAGGTAATACCATGTGATACACACATTCCCATGAGCCTCATCAAAATGTTTTTTAAATATATAAGGATATACGACTGGAATCAGTGTTTGGGATGGTAGGTGAATATATTCTAAATAAACTACAAACAAGAAATATGCATTTGCTTGTTCTTACATTTCTTGTTGTAGCAGATCCCTCTCATTTACTAACTTGCCTGTAAACAGACTCATTTTGCAGCTCATTTTCCAGGTCTTTGTGTACTCTGATGTTAATCACTGCATAATTCATGATCATTCACTGATGTTTTTGTCTTGTCTCTCTTGTTTCATTCTTTTATGTTTACCCTTACTCCCTTGTTTTTTAACCATGGACTTATCTGTTGCTATTACAATTCGTTTACTATGTGAGCCCTTGTGATTCCACTGACTATTGTCAGTCTTTGTTAATGTATCGGTGTTACCATGTTGGTTTTTCTGGCCTTCTCATGAAATATCTTCTCTGTTACCACTGACCAGTTCATGTAAAGGGTTAAAAATTTACCAAGTTTTAAACTTAGATGGATCATCATGTAGAGGACCTACACGTTTTATGCTGTAAAAGATTTTATTCTGAAATTTGAATGGACCGCGGCCATTATGGGTTTTTGCAGGTGCAGTTGTCATTAGATGTACGTTGTGCACCTGAGGCGAGAGGAGCGGCAATGGCCTACTGAAGAAATGAACAGTTTGTGAAAACATTTCTCTAATCTTCGATGGATTGGATTGCATTGCAGTATACAATATAGCATCGTTTCTTTCTAGGGTGGGAAAATTAACTCTGATGAAGTGCATGCATGCTTGTGGCCAGTTGCAAAAATGCAGCAGTGAGTACCGGGATCAGTTCAGATGTTGATGACCAAGAAAGTCCCTGGAAATAGGTGGAGTGACATCGATGAGCAACAAAATATTGACCCTCATGTAGCTTCGGTCTACCAAACTGTGTTAATAAACAAGAGTCTGAGTTCTGTTGTACAGCGCTACATGGATGTGGACTTAAATATGCTTGCTGGACAATTCATTAGTCTCAAGCAAAGGAGTGTTGTTTCTTTACTTTCTTTGACCTCTGGTACAGAGAAGAGATTTGTCAATTGGCAGTTCATGGACCTTTGCATCACAAAGTCTAAGAGAGTCAAACAATCATTGTGGTCATTTTGGAGAGAGGAGCACGCTGCATTACTGGCCAACAATGAGTAAAGATTTTCAAAGTTGGATACAAGAATGCAAGAGATGTGTCCTTATGAAGGATATTTTCCCTAAGATTCGGCTCCAGTGATGTGTACTAACTTGTCTGCACTGCTGGAAGTCCTCCCTATGGATTATACAATCTTGGAATAATCTGTAGGAGGTAATGAAAATTTTCTTGTCCTAACTGACATGTTCACTCGTTTCACGGCAGCAGTGCCAAACAGAAATCAAACCACCAACACCACAGCTAAAGCCCTGGTGCAACATTGGTTTGTCCAGTACAGCTGTCCGGAGACATTACATTCCGACCAAGGTCAATGTTTTGAAGCCAATGCAATTGAAGAGCTGTCTAGAATCTATGGAATAGGAAAGAGTCGCTCCACTCTTACCATGTTTATCAATTTACCAAATGTTCTTTATGTTGATGTACTGATGTTCACATGCAGGTGTCGTAAAATGTATTATATGCGCAAGAGACGAGAGAAGAAGCGATGAGGGTAGGGTTGCCACCTGTCCCGGTTCCTTCTTTTTAATAATCTGTCCTGGAAAATTTATCCAAACTCCCGAATGTCCTGTTTTTCGAAAGGCTACGTGAATACGTATGTTCTATCTACTTGAAATAGCCTATGCGATGTGCACAGAGTGGTCGGCCGTGTCTCTTGTGTAGAATGCTATCATTGATTCTGTAGGGACGTGACGTAGCCTATCTAGCACGCGTAGCACGTCTACAGGCGTCAAATAAGCATTTTAGCGAGAGAAGCCTACCTTACGTACATTGTTCAATCGTTAACATGGGTGGAGAGACAAAGGACCAAGATGACATGTCTCCAAAGACTGACAGGCCAATTTAAAAAATGAAACGTGCAACATACTTCAACAATGACTGGATGAAAAATGACTATTACTCCATATGGCTAAAGCCAACATCAGGCAATCCACTTTATGCGACCGGCTCCGTATCCTCAGTTAAAATTCTGGTTAAACATGAAAACAAACCTGCTTTGGATGACCATGCTAAATCAAAGAAACATCAGAGTCGCGTTCAGGTAACCAGACAAACCAAGGCAATTCCATCATTCGTGATTGCAAAAAAACTGAATTCAGTGACTCTGATGTTCCAACTAAGATGTCTTGTGGCAGAACTAAAAGTAAGGCCTTAGTGGAAAATGTGTTGGCACCATTTAATCAGCAAAGATTAGCAACAGAGTTGCAGAAAGTGCAATTTTTTGCTGTATGTTCGGATGCGTCCAATTCAGGGCACACGAAGTTGTTTCCCTACACGGTCAAGTATTTCTGTGCATCTGTAGTGCAGATAATGCATCAGTTAATTATGGTTGGCACAACTCAGTTTTTCAGAAACTCAAAGAAGATAACTCAAAAATTGTGAAGGGTAATTTTAAGTGTCACATCATAAATAACATTGACAAAGCAGCAAATCGTGTCTTTAGTGATGGAGGATGAGACATAGAGGCCTTTGCGCTGAAGGTGTATAGTGAATTCAGTTGTTCTGCTAAAAAAGTGGAATTGCTTAAGGACTTCTGTGAATTTACTTATACAAAATACAGGGAGATACTGAGGCATGTCCCCCACGCTGACTGTCTTGGCTGCCAGAAATACAAAGGATTTAAGAGTGTTTGCCAGCTTTAAAGTCTTACTTTGTATCTCTGGGAAAGGAGGAGTATCATCTGGACATTTGTGTGTGGTGTAAGTGACACAGAAAATGTGGACTGTACTGTAACTAAATGCACCATGACATTCTTGCACAATGTTATGCAAGAATTTGATCTGAGAATTTGATCTCAGTAGTACTGAGAGTGACAGTACTACTGTGATTGACATTTACTCTGTGATGAACTGATTGCGCAGTCAGCTGATTGCAAGGCGCACAGACAAATTTTATGGCAGCAAAACAAAACAAATACCGATGAACCCCACTAACAGGAACAGTTCAGGAGCCTGGTATAACATTTTTTGAGAAGGCAGTGCTATATCTTGAGGATAAATTTGACTTCAATGACCAGGTTCTTGCAAACATTGGCTGTCTCAGTCGTCATGGAGGACAATTACTACAGTGGTCAGAGTTAGAGGCTTTAGTGGAAAAACTTACCCTGGATGTTGACGAAAACAAGCTGTATGGTGATGTGGTCCTTGTAAATGAGGTGTTTCACACCATCCCAACAGACCTTACACCAGACAGAAAGTGGGCCTATTTTTCAGAAAGGCAACTGAATAAACTGAGCTGTTGAAATTAGTTGCTTTTGTTTTTTTCCATACCAGTCATATGGAGGACGTTTGTCCGATTAAAAGAAACAGACTGTCAGTTGCAATGGTGAAGTCTGAGCTTCAGGTCAGATTGAATTTCAAATTATCATGCACTAAGTTCAGGACATTCATTGAAGAACAGAAACCACTGAGAGCTGCAGCAAAGGTAAATGCCAATTATAGATGGAAGACTAGGTAAGCTAAGGTCTATGTATGAATTTGTTTTTCCAATGTCTGATTGAGAATAAAAGTTCCTATAAGTGTGACTAAGGTATGGTAAATAGAAATCTAATGTCATCCCTCTACTTATTTCTTTAGCAAAGAGGGAGCAAAGGCAAGCAGAAGCACCAGCATGTAATCAACCAGGTAAGATAGGATAAGTTAAGTAAGATAAGTTTCCTCTTGTGAGAACACTTAAGATGTTTAAAATATTCAGGGCTATTTACAATATTACAGCACGAAGGCCAGCTTTCTCTCGTGGGTCTAATGTCTAAAATATTTTTTTCACTTGTGAGAAAAGCGGTTGGCCCGGTGATCGATATATCCAGGTTTTTCATCAGACAGGTGGCAACCCTAAATGAGGGTATAAATTCACTTTTACTTGTCAGCAAAATCTCTTCAATCTTTAAAATCTTAACAAAAAAAATATAAAAGTGGTCTTATGTTTTGGTTTAGTTCTGTTTCCTTTATTGTTTGTATGTTTTTTAATTACTCCACACCTGTTTCCAGTCCCTTGATTATAGTTCTCTTATTGTTTTATCCATGTGTTTCGTCCTGTTTGATCGGTATTGTATATTTATCACTTGCTTTTGTTTCTGTGTTGGTTTTTGTGTGGATTTTCTCTCTCTGATTATTGAAACTATTCTTGGCAATTCTACATCATTGTTGTTTAAAGGGCATGTTTGGGGATCGATTTGCAGCTTCAATGCTTCAATAAATAATACAGACACAGAATCCAACATAACAATGTGCAAAAGTCAAGTTTAGGCAGCGGACAATAACAGAGGATAAACAGGCAGAGTTCTGGGCAGGCAGCTTATATGCATTAACAGGAAACAGGCAAAGGTCAATTCAGGTTGCAAAGAATCAGAAATCCAGATAAATAGTTTAAGTAAAAACAAGCAATCCAGTAGAAAATCCACAAACAGCTCAGTAATAACAGCCAGTCCAAACAGGACATTGCAAAGTAATATAAGGAAACTATGCTTAAGAAGGCTTGGATGTTATCTAGAAGAATTATAGAAAAAAATGTCCTTTAATATGCTAATATTCTGGTGATGCTGCTCTTTGCTGGTGAATGGTAGTTTCTGGGGCAGAAGTAACTGTAACAATTGCACGTTACCTCATGCAACTGCCCAAAATAATTTTTTTCATTTTGGAAATGGATTATGCGTAATGTTGTTTACACAATAATACTTTTATTAACACCAGCAACTGAATTTAATTCATTACACTTCCAAAATGATCATAAAAAGTACTTAAAGTACAGTAACTTTCAAACTCTTAATGAGTTTATTCAAAGTAACATCATGTTTCAATTGTCACTATGTCGAGAGCGAGTTGCTAAGAGTTTGCATCACATAAGTAACTGGATTTTATGTGAAAGCAGAGAAAGGTTGTTCTGTACTATACATTCCTTAACAAATGCGAATTATGACTACAGCAAAGAGTCCATTGTCCTGAGCTAAATAACTACTCTGTGGGTCAATGTTCAAATTCTCAGAAATTTGTTGTAACATTCTCTTTCTGGCCTCTTATCTTCATTGGATTAGGGTAAAGAGCTCACAATAATTTCTGCAGAGCTGTTTTGCACAGTGATTTGTATGAATGGTTGAGTTGCACCAACAAAAAAATGGGGAAAGACCCAAGTACAGCGCAAACGTATCAGCCACAGTTTCTTCAACACGTATAGAAATAAGAGGATCAGACTAGAACATATTCAGCACATTCGGAGTGTGTGTGTGTGTGAGAGAGAGAGAGAGAGAGAGAGAGAGAGAGAGAGAGAGAGAGAGAGAGAGAGAGAGAGAGAGAGAGGGGGGGGGGGGGGGGGGAGGGAGGGAGGGAGGAAGGGAGGGAGGGAGGGAGGGAGAGAGAGAGAGAGAGAGAGAGAGAGAGGGAGGGAGGGAGGGAGGGAGGGAGGGAGAGAGATAGAGAGAGAGAGTAAGAAGTTAATAAAATGTTTATTCTTGAAGAGTAGCAGTTCATAACTAAGCCTGTATAATGTGTTTTATCAAGTATTTGTCAAGCATTTTTTGCATAGACTATTAAAAAGATTCATTACATAAATTGAAAAATTGCTGCATAATGTTAAAAATTTAAATTATCAGGTTTTTACAGTCCTGCAGTATTCGGATGTCACACTGTAAGGGTCTTGTCTTGTTTCTTATTGAAATTGTTCCATCGTTTCCCTTTTACCTCAACTTTACACATACATACAGTATACATTAAGAATTCGGTGCCCTAAAAATAAGCCGAACACTGTCCCTTTATTTTTAAAAGGTGAACATGTTTTTTTCTCGTTTTATATCTACAGAAAATACGGACTACAAAATAGAAATACACTTTAATAACATTTACATTTTTCCCCAAAAATACAACGTGAAACAACTGAACAATTTTTAAGTTTGCAATTTGCAAATAACTGTTCTATCATACATAAACACAACTACATAAAAAAATATATAAAAATAAAATAGTCAGTGGTTAGTTCAGCACTGTGGCAGAACACAGTATCTTGTTTCCTTTATCATGGAATGGAGATTACATATCTAACCGAGACAATCATTTTTGGATTGTCGATCAAAGTTGTCTTGAACACATGACATTCCCTATACTGCACACCACATGCAATTGCGCAATATTATGATGACCTAAGTCTGTGTTTGTCTTCATCACATTTTTTGTTTAATTCCCTAATAATCATTATTGAAAAACATTACAAATATATTTTGTGGGTTAGCGCTGCACTTCAACATTATGTGAGAAAACTAGACCTGACAATGAACCTAGAACAAAGCATGCCACAGATATCCCACCCCCTAGTGCCTCAGAGCGTACTTGCTGTCTGGATACAGCCTTCCTCTTCTACTGACCTCCGTAACAGACAAATAGCTGCTCAGAATTCCTAAAACTCTCCGTGCAGTCCACGTAGAGGCGCAAGGCGTGTACGGGACACAACACGGAAGAGGCTGGGTCTTCTTCCCCTGCGGGGAGCACCTGCAGGTTCACCACCTGATCCCTGAAGTGAGTGGTGGGAACCTTGGGCACGTGGCTGGGCCGGTGTCTCAGGATAACGAGAGAATCAGCCTAGACTAGCTCGATCCAAGGCTCTAAAGGGGGACTGCTGAGGCCCTGTAGGACCAAAGTAAAGTCCCAAGAGGGTACGGAGTGGGGTCCGGGCGGATTCATCCGCAGCGAGCCCCTCAGGGATCTCCGTCCACTAAATCGTGTTGAGCGGCTATGGCGGCTACATAAACGTTTATAGTGGAGGGGGCGAGCTGGCACTCAAGCCCCTCTTGGAGGTAGGACAATACGACTCCAATCTCTTATCTCTGGGGATCCGCACTGCGTGAGGAGCACCAAAACGAGAAGCGTCGCCACTTCAAGGTGTATAAACACCGAGTGGCTAGGGCCCTAGCCTGAGCGACGGTATCTGCGACCAAAGGTGACAGCCCTCTCAGGAGCTCCTCGTCCCGTCCAGAAGCCAGACGTGGAGGTTCCACAAGTTTGTCCTGGGGTGCCTGAACGCGCCCTTCCCCTGAGATAGAAGGTCCTTCATCAAGGGGTTCGGCCAGGGGGGAGTGGTTGTCAGAGCCATGAGCTCCGAGAACCAAGTGCGGTTGGGCCAATAAGGGGCAACCAGGACCACTTGATGCTCCTCTTCCCTGACATTGCACAGGACCTGGCGCTGGGTAGAAAAGCGACTTGCAGGGATTTCACTTCCTGCTGACTCCAAGTGAGGAGGCGCCAGTCGAGTTGCGACATGTGCCGAGAGCGTACGCCACCCTGATGATTTATGTACGCCACGGCTGTGGTGCTGTCTGACCTGACCAGGACATGTTTGCCCTGAATCAGAGGTCGAAACCTCCTGAGGGCCAGCTGCACTGCAAACAACTCCAAGGCATTGATATGCCAACGTAGGCGGGGACCCGTCCATCGACCTGCTGCTACATGCCGTTGCACACAGCACCCCAGCCGTGCAGGGAAGCACACGTTGTAACTAGGACGTGCCTCGTGACCTGCCCAAGCGGGACTCCTGCCCGCAGAAAGGTAGCCGATGACCATGAGGCTCGGGTGCGGCGGCACCGAGGTGTTACGAAGACTCGTCTAGTGCCGGTGTGCCACGCACTCCTCGGATCTTGACTCTGTAGCCAGTGCTGTAGCGGTCTCATATGCAAGTTTCAGTGGAACCGCTGTGCGCTTGAACTGATTGTTGTGCAGACATAGTGACAGAGTCCAGTTCCAGACCGAGATAGGAGATGCTCTGCGTGGGAGAGTTTGCTCTTTTCCCGATTGACCTGAAGACCCAAGCTGGCAAGGTGCCTTAGCACCCAGTCCCTGTGCATACAAACTGTCTCTGGTGAGTGACCCAAGATGAGCCAGTCGTAGAGATATTTTAGTATCCGCACTCCTCTCTCCCAGATGGGATAAACAACAGCCTTTGCGATCTTCGCAAAGACGCGAGGGGACAGGGAGAGCCCGAAGGACAGGACCTTGTACTGATAAGCTCGCCCCTCGAATGCGACCCGGAGGTAGGGTGAAAGTATGCGTCCTGAACGTCGATTGACACGAACCAGTCCTGATGTCGGACAAAGCCAGCAGGTGCCTCTGCCTGAGCATCCTGAACAACCACCTGTAAAGGCGTTTATTGAGGACTCGCAGATCTAATATGGGGCGCAGGCCTCCGCTTTTCTTGGATACGGTAAAGTACGGGCTGTAGAATCCCGAGAACATCTCCGCCGGTGGGACAGGTTTGATCACACCTTTCGCCAGAAGGGTGGCTACCTCCACCCGAAGAATGGAGGATTCCTCGACTCGAACAGAGGTAGTGAGGATCCAAGGAGAACTTGGGGGGTGTCTGGCGAACTGGATCGCGTAGCCGAGATGGATAGTCCTCGCAAGATGTGTTTTATAGCCTCAGTCTGCTGCTGCACCGCAGAAAACTGCTGGGCAAAGCCCTCCATGGTGTGTGTCAAGAAACGGGGCTCTCTCGGCATCACGCATCTGCGCCAGGTTGAGCCAGAGGTGGCGCTCCTGGACCACTTATGTGGACATCGCCCTACCAATGGAGCATGCCGTGACCTTGGTCACCCGTAGTGCCAGGTAAGTCGCGGTCCTCAGCTCGTGAATCACGGCCAGGTTGAACCTCCCCACATCAAGCTCCTTTAACGCCTTGGCCTAATGCACTCGCAAAAGATCCATGGCGTGGAGCGAGGATGCAGCTTCCCCCGCAGCAGAATAAGCCCTCGCCACGAGTGACAAGGAGAACGTGCAAGCTTTGGAGGGGAGTTTCGGCCGATCCTGCCAGGTGGCAGCAGTGTGCGGGCATAAATGCACCGCAACTGCACGTTCCTCGGGCGAAACGTCGACGTAACCCCGGGCCATGCCCCCATCGAGGGAAGTGAGAGCGGCGGACACGCCATGACGGAGGCGGGCCGATAGGGGCCCCCTCCACGTCTTGGTGAGCTCGTCATGCACCTCCTGGAAGAGTGGTACAGCACCCCAGCCGTGCAGGGAAGCACCCAGCTCAGGAGAAGTCATGCACAAGGCATCAGGTTCTGAAGAACAAAAGGTAAGGAATGATTTCTTCTGTCCCCTTTTATACCCGTCATCACAGGCGGGGACTTAGATTAATTCATTCACCAAATTAATTGGCCTTTTCAATTGGCTCAGAGAGAAAAGGGTTCTCAAGATCAACCCCATCAGTCACAACGTAGAAAGACCGACTGACAGGGACCACACATTCTGGGCCTGGGCCCCACATATGTTCCTTTGCCAGGCCCTCCACAGACCATTTTAGTCTTACATAGTATAAGACTCTTACACTATTGATTCTTTACCTGGCTCAGCAAACTTACCTTTAATTATTCTTTGTTGTATTCCTCCTCTTCTGAGATTTCCGTTTTCCCTCGCCAGCTTTAATTTCTTTACTAAGTGTGCCAGTAAAGCATTTCAATAATCCAACCTTGAGGTCATAAATACATAGATTCATTTTTCTGCATTTGATATTGAGAGTATAGGCCGGAATTTAGATTTGATTTTGAGATGGAAATTCAATTTTAAAAATGCTAGAAATGTGGCTTTCTAAGGAAAGATGTATACCAGATAGCACATCTAAATTCATAATTGATGATGAAGAGTTAACAGATCAGCCATCAAATCTCCTATGCATTTAATTATGCAATTTTCAAATTGGAGTATTTCACCGGGCAGCGAAGAAATATAAAGCTAAGTATCATCAGCATAACAGTGAAAGCTAAAACCATGTTTTCTGATGATATTTCCCAAAAGTAACATGTATAGCGTAAGGTTAGCAGCCCTAGTAATGAGCGTTGAGGTCCTTCATACTGCAATTGTGATCAATATGATAGCTCTTAATTTACTGCTACGCATTGATGACGATCAGTTAAGTACGACTTATACTGTACCATGCTAATGCTATTAGTGCCAGCAAAGTGTTCAAGTCTATGTAAAAGTATGTTGTGGTCTATAGTGTCAACTCAGCACTAAGATCCAATAGCACTAATAGAGAGACAAAACCATGATCGGATGATAGGAGCAGGTCATATGTAACTCTAAAAAGAGCAATCTCAGTACTAAATCCTTACTGGAAATTCTACCAGATATAATTTTTCTCTAAAAAGGAGTGTAATGGTCAGGATAATACTTTTTCTATTATCTTGGAAAGAGAAGGGAGATTCGAGATTGGTCTATAATTAACAAGATCTTTTGGGTCAAGTTGTTATTTTATGTGATTTACTGACAATAAGGAATTAATAATAGCCAAAAGAGGAGCAATGACTTCTGGAAGCTCCTCTTTTAGGAGCTTAGATGGAATAGCATCTAAAGTACATGTTGTTGCTTTGAATGATGTAAGAAGTTTATAAACGGTATATCTCTTTTATAGTAGAGAATGAGTGGAACTGTTCCTCAGGAGGTCTATTGTACACTGTCTGATGCGATGCTGAAGCTGACGGCGGATTGGTTAAAATTTTATCTATAATAGTGTTGATTTTAGAAGTAAAGTAGTTCATAAAGTCATTGCTGCTATGATGCTGGGAAATGTCAGCAGTTATTGAGTCTTTACTTTTCATTACTTTTGAGTTTAATAAATACTTAGAATAAAAGTATATTCTAACAATAGAGAAGTAATCAGATCTAGCGTTTTTATTGCTTTTTTGTAGCATATGTTAATTTCCCGCCAAGCAATATGATATACCTCTATTGTTTTCTGGCTCTATTAAGGAAACAACCATGCTCATTATACCAGGGTGGCTTTCCTTGACATTCTGAAAGAGTTAGGAACCAACTCTATTTAAAATGCTAGAAAAGGCTAAGTCCATAGTTTTAGTTTCTTCATCAAGTTGTTCTTCTTTATCAGTTTTTTTACTCTCTTTTAGAGTGTAGCTGACACTGGAGCAGAAAGCTTCTCGATGCTCTCGCCGCTCTGATGCGCTGCCCCCTGGTTTTTATATTTTATTTAAAGGAGCCGCAAAGCAAACTAATTAAACTTGCAGACTAAATACAAAGTACAAGTTAAATTTTCATCATATATTTAAATATTTTGCACCAGCAACATACTTTTGTGTGTTCTGGCACACGAACACATACACACACATACACACACATAATGTAGAAACATAACATAAACTCAAGATTTCAGGCACTTTGATTCAAACATCATGCCTTTGATTCGTGACCCTCATTACCATAAAGTTAAACTCATTTTAGCTTTCCCTTGACGTTCTTGCTGGCCTCGCCATCCCGCGGCACCTCTCGACGTCTACCGCCGCTGGCTGAGCTAGACGAGGGAAGTTCGGTTTTGCAGGAGATTTGTCTCTAGATTTGTAACTGATTGATATACAAGGGGGCAGACCTGACCTGTTGAAACGAGATTGTCTCCATCCCTCCTGGGGTGGAGCCGCTCTTCTGTCTAGAAATATGGAACATAGTCTTAGAGTTTATCCTTGACTAATTGGAGCCCAGGTCAGGAAGCAGACAAATTGCTTAACCACTGTCTGCTTGCTATTTCACATCACAGAGGTCAGTTAATTCTCATTAAACAGAGATTCTTTCACCTAGATATCATTCCATCAAAACTGTGTCTATTCCCCGAACTAGAAAATACAAAGAGCATAAGAGGTTCAACAAATAAAAAACAGCTACACTACCGATCTTATTGTACATCAGATCCCTTTCTAAGAAATCACTTTTTGTAAATAATATGACCACTGATCATAATTTAGATGTGCTTTGTTTTACAGAGACCTGGTTAAAACCTGATGATTACATTATTTTAAATGAGTCCACCCCACAAGATTACTGTTATAAACATGAGCCGCGTCTAAAGGGTAAAGGAGGTGGTGTTACTTCAATATGAAACAATATTTTCAGGATTTCTTAGATGGCAGGTTTCAAGAATAATTCGTTGTAAGTAATGATGCTTCATATAACACTACCCAGAGAAACAAATGCACATGATAAATCCCTTATGATGTTTGTACTGGCTACTGTACACAGGCCACCATACAGACTTTATTAAAGAGTTTGATCTGATTTAGTTTGATAGTTCTTTCTACAGACAAAGTTTTAATAGTTGGTGAATATAATATCCATGTTTATAATGAAAATGATGCATTTGGATCAGCCTTTATAGATATTCTGAACTCTATTAAGGTTAGACAACCTTTTCAGGAATCACCAATTGTCGATGATGTAGAAGTTTTGCAGCAAAGTGATGATATCTAAGATCACTATTTAGTTTTGTGTAAACTTAATATTGCCAGAATTGCAAACCCTACTTCTTGTTACAAATATGGTAGAACCATCACTTCTACCACAAAATACGACTTTGTAAGTAATCTTCCTGATGTATTCGAATTCCATAGTATTTCCAGCACATCAGAACAACTCCATAATGTAGCTAAAACGTCGCTCTTTTCAAGTATTTTAAATTCCGTTGCCCCCTTAAGCTTAAGGAAGGTCAAGGAAAACAGTTTGAGTCCTTGGTATAATGAGCATACTCGTAGTGTCTAAACTTACAAAAAATATAGCCTCAACAAGTGCTGACAATTCCCAGCCTCACATTAGTAATGACTTTATGACCTACATTACTTCTAAAATCAACACTATTCGAGATTAAATCGTGACCATACATGGACAGCTACTGTATTGCATAAGATAGTGTGCATTAAACCCCCAGAGGAACAGTTCCATTCATTCTCTCCTATACATGAGGAAGAATTGTGTAAACTTGATGAATCATCTCAAGCAACAACATGTATGTTAGACCCTATTCCATCTAAGCTACTAAAAGAGGTGCTTCCAGAAGTCATAGATCCTCTTCTGACTATTATTAACTCCTCATTATCGTTAGAATATGTCGCCAAATCTTTCAAACTGGCTGTAATTAAGCCTCTCCTTAAAAAAACACAACTTGACCCCAAAGACCTAGTTAGTTATAAACCAATCTCAAATCTCCCATTGCTGTCCAAGATACTAGAAAAGGTAGTATCCTGACAATTATACTCATATCTAGAGAAAAATTATATCTGTGTCACAACCTGGGCTTGTACCCGGGTCTCTGGTGTGGTGGTGAGGATTCTAGTACAGAGCCACAGGAGTGATTGTGTTGGACCCAAGCGAAACAAGTGAGGCAGTATTCCAGGAAGTGAAGATTTATTAAGATAATCAATACAACAAAAGTTCTTCCCGGACCGAGAAATAAACAGCAGTCAAAACAAATAAAAACTCATGAGAGAGGAAGAAGACATGACAGGTTTTAATAATAATACATGAAATATGGGGTTAATTCTAAGGGAACGGGGAAGAAAAAAACGATAGGAAACAGGATTTACTCTCCTTGAAATGCGAAATGGGCCGATGAATTTCTGGGAGAGCTTCTGGATTCAACCTGGAGGGGCATCTTGGTCTCTTTTTTCTATCTCCCTCTAGTCACTGGCCCCACCTGCTGTTCAGCTCCTGGCTTAACATTAGTACTTTTCCCTCATTCAACGTCCAGCTCGTACCCTGTGATTCTATCCTTACTGTGTCCCCAGTGTCATTTGTCTCATTAAAGTTACTTGAAAAGTAGAGCCAGTACAGTAGAAATATCTAACATAAATATGATCAAGCTAAAAGAGAAGGCTGCTGATTTTGCCGTTCTCCATCTTGTAATCTCAATATCAGAATGCAATGAAAAGGGTGTAAAAATGTTTAAATTCCTTAGAGAAAATCCAAACACATTCTAATATATATATATATATATATATATATATATATATATATATATATATATATATATATATATATATATATATATATGCATTTATATATAAACGTCTACGTTAGTATTGTAAACCCGGTTCTCTGATGGAGGGAATGAGACGTTGTGTCGAAGACGACAGTATGGGGTTCACTCTTGAGAACCAATCGACTCTGACTTGAATTTAAAAGACAAATAGAATTTGGCGAATGAAATTTGCATGCCGTACCCCGCCCCGGAAATTAGGGGTATAAAAGGGGAGACTGCATGCTCTTTTGTGCTGAGGAACGTGAGAATGACCCACGAACCTTGCAGCGAGTGGCACAACGATGTGGTGCGAAAGGACACAACATCTCGTTCCCTCCATCAGGGAACCAGGGTTACACTGGTAACGTAGACGTTCCCTTTCTGTCGGTCTCTCGACGTTGTGTGAAAGATGACAGTATGGGGCTTTCCTGTATAACACGCCACGTCGCTGTGCCATGTCATGATCTCCAGTGGTCTCAGGACAACGTGAGAGCAGTTTGGTCTGAACTGTAGGCCCTCGTTGGACGTGGAGAGCGCCTGTAGGTCCCCTACCCTCTTGATAGAGGCGAGCTCTGCTAGTAGTGCTGTCTTCGTCAAGAGACAAGGAAGGTCAGTCTCTACTAAGGGCTCAAATTGTCTCGAAAAAGGCCCGCTAGGACCACGTCGAGGTCCCAAGAGGGTATCAAGCACGGTCGAGGGGGATTAACCTGCCTCGGGCCATAACCCTGAGCGTAGATGGTGAAAGGTTGCTCTCAAGTTTCTCTTGGAGAAAGAACAGCACTGCACTGATCGCACATACTCCGGGTTCCTCACCATGTGAGGAGAACCAGGATGTGAAGATGTGCCACTTCGCGGCATACAGACGCCTCGTTGCCGTGGCTCTCGTCATGCCTGAACTTGCACAGGACCTGTACAAGAAGGCTCACTGGGGGAAGGTGTACTTCCACTTGTCCCGGGGCCAGCTTTGCGCTAAGGCAGTGGTTCCCAAACTGGGGTGTGCGCAAGGGGAATCAGCTACAGCAAGCGCGCGCGAGAGTGTTTCAAATCGTGCAGCGCACGCACGGCAGAGAGGGAGAGGGAGAGGGAACGAGAGACCTTGCTAGTGTGCGAAGCGCTTGTAAGGCAGAGAGCATCCTGATTGGCCTGTTTCGGCAAATCAACCAATCAATTGTCAGTGTGGGCGGGCTTTAATCTCTTCTCAAAGATGTATTGTGCCAAAGGTATTGAGAGAACTGAATCTGCAGGAGATAGATGTGAGCAACCCTGAAGTTCACTGTCAACTTTTTGTTGGGTTCTTGACGAAGAGGATTTGCTAAGTGAGGAAGAACTCTCCACTCACAAGACAAAGCAATTTTTCAAAATGCCAGAGCATTCTTTGTCAGAAGCTTTTAAAAGTAAAAAAGGTCCCAATGAGAGACCAATCTTGACAAATCTGTCAGTGGTCGATCCAGAGAACCCAGATGATGTGAAACCAGAGCAAGTTTTGACTTTGGCAGAGAGATTTCCAAATGTGATGAAGGTAGATGCTAGAGAACAACTCAATTTGGAAATCCTGGATTATGTCTATACTAACCCGGAAGCACTGGTACCAAATGACAAGAATTTACCAGTCGATAAGTTCTGGTAAAAGCTGTAGAAGCTGTCCAAAGTAAGATCTGTGATCTCAGGGTAGTTGAGATTTAGGGAGATCAGTCAGCTGATGAAGGTGCTTTTGGTGCTGCCAGATTCTATCTGTGATGTGGAAAGGGCATTCAGCATTGTGCGTCACATCAAGACAGAATTTAGGAGTCAGATGTCTCACCGAACACTTGTCAATCTGATGTCTTCATTGACACGGACTGCTATGAGGTTGAGGTTTCTGGAAAGTTGCTCAAATCTGCAGAGAAAGCATCAACAGAGTACAACGAAAGCTTGCAACAAAAGTAAAAGGCATAGGCAATAGGCCCAGGGCTACATTTGGTGTGTATGTAAATAGTTACATACCCGGGGAGGTTGTAGTGGGGGGTGTGCGGGGAGTGCTTCGAGATAACTCCCTGAAATGACTTTTTGCAGGTTGGGATGTCTGTTTACGTATTTAAGGTAAATTTCACCCGTGACACCTGGTTAAAAACGTAGACAAAGACTAGATGCCGAGAAATATTTGAGAGAAAAACTGTCATCCATTACCCCGAGTTTTGATGATCTGTGTGCAAACATGCAGGCCCTTCCATCTCACTAAGAAAAGGTAGTAATCTTTTGTATTTATAACAGATTTTTGTATGTTTTCTAATCTACAGTGAATATTTGTATTTAGTTGTTGCATTTAAAAATTGACGTTTAACCAGATTATTTGTATTTAGTTATTGCAATTAAAATGTGAAGTTTAACCAGAGTATTTGTATTTAGTTGTTGCAATTAAAAATGTGAAGTTAAACCAGAGTAAAGTGTTGAGGGGTGCTTGATCGGTGTCAAACACTAGAAAGGGGTGCATGCTGCAAAAAGTTTGGGAAACACTGCACTAAGGCATCCGTGCCAAGGGGGCCCTCGGTCAAGGAGTACCATATTGGGCAATGGGTGTTGTCCGGCGAGGCAAACAGGTCCACCTATGCCTGACCGAACTGTTCCCATTTCAGCTGGATCGTCCCGTGAAGGAGTCGCCATTCTCCGTAAGGCGGCATCTGACTAGATAGCGCGTCGGCTGTATGATTCAGGTAGACAGGGAGAAATACGGCATGCAGGGATCTTAACACCTGCTGACTCCAGTGGAGGCGTCGGACAAATTGTGACATCGGCGTGAGCATACTCCGCCTTGGCGGTTGATGTACACTACAGCTGCCGTACTGTCGGAGTGGATCTGCACATGCTTGCTCTGCACTACAGTTAGAAACCTCCTGAGGGCGAGTTTGACCTTTAACAACTCCAGGCAATTGATATGCCAGTACAGTCGGGGACCCGTCCATCCACTCGAAACTGCATGGCTATTGCACACTGCACCCCAGCCTAACAGGGAGGCGTCTGTTGGCACAACGCGCATCAAAACCTCTCTGAGGGGCACTCCTGCTCGTAAAAAGGCCCTGGGGGATCACGGGCTAGGGTGCTCCGAAACTGTTGTACTGGTACGCCCGACCCTCGAATGCAACCGTAGGAACGGTCAGTGTCGAGGAATTACTGAGACATGGAAGAAAGCGTCCTTCAGGTCCATTGCCAAGAACCAATCCTCATAACTGACAGACTTGAGGATGCGCTTCTGTGTTAGCATTCTGAACGGTAGTCTGTGAAGACACGTGTTCAGTGAACGCACATCCAGAATGGGGTGCAGCCCTCCACCTCTCTTGGGGACGCTGAAGTAAGGGCTGTAGAAACCCAATGATATCTCGGCTATGGGGAGGGGTTCGATTGCTTCTTTCGCCAAAAGAGTCGCCACCTCTGCCCGAAGGACGGCAAAATCCCCACCTTGTACCGAGGTATAGAGGATTTCCCGAAACTTGGGAGGGTGTTTGGCGAACTGGATCGCATAGCCGAGAGAGATCATTCTATCTAGCCACCGACCCCCGTCTGCAAAGCATGGACCATGCGTGCAGTCACTGGGCAAGCAGGACCACAGGATCGATCTCCTTCACCAACCCAATGGAGTTGGGTTCTGTGGCTCTCGGGACGGCTGCTTTGCCTGGTTATGGACCCCGAGTGCTTACCTGCCTGTGGGGGCTGCAGTGTAGCACACCGTCTGCTCGAGAGTGTGGCTGATTGAAAAGGGATCCGTTCCGCTCCGGTCACTTGAAAATGGAATGTCCGGGCCGGCATGATTGTGTCTCCTCTGGACAGTTGGGAGGGGTTGGGCTGTCTGGGAGCAGATGGCGCACGGTCTATAGATGGCACTCTCAGCAATCAAGGTATCTTTTGCCAAACAAAAACCTTGAAACTCAAACCGGTCCAGCCAGGGATGGAGTTGCCCAAGGTGTCTGTCGAGAGAGCATGTCTGCTGTCAGGTTCAGAGCACCTGGGATGGGGATGGCTTGCAGGGATTTCACCACATGCTGACTCCACATGAGGAGGCTGCGGACGAGCTGTTACATTTGCCTGGAGAATATGCCACCTTGATGATTTATGTACGCATCAGTTGTTGTACTGCCCGACCGAACACTAACGTGTTCATCCTGAATGAGGGGCCTGAACCTCTTGAGGGCCAGCAGTACTGTAAACACCTCGAGGGCATTGATATGCAAGCAAAGGTGGGGACCTGGCCATCGACCCGACGCTACGCCTTGCAAGGAGGCATATAAAGCAGGTAGAACATGCCTTGTGACCTGCCCAAGCAGTACCCCATCTGGTAGAGAGGACTTGAAAGACCAAGGAGCTAGAGTGCGACAGCCTGGTGCCTGTATGCCATGCCGTCCTCAGAACCGACTCTGTAGCCAGTGCTGTAGCGGTCTCATATGCATTAACCCGAGGGGAATAACTGTGGCCGAGGATATCATGTGTCCCAGGAGCCTCTAAAATAGTTTCAGGGAGACCGTGGGGTGTTTCAAACACTCAAGCACTGATTGGGCCTCAATGTCAGTGTCTGGAAAGGCAACCTGTGGAGGTAACTGTTTAGGACATGTAGATCTTTTTGTGATAATTTGGGCACCGGGCCTGAAAGGGGCTCGGGTTTAGGCGCGACGGAGCAGGGTCTGTCCTCTGGCCCAGATGTCACACTCAACTCCCCTGGATGGGACCCGTCAGAGCCACCGCCCTGGGCGGCTACTGGCAGGATGGAGTTGCCTGCCTCCGCGGGGCGATGTTTTGCGGGGCGCTGGCTGTTAAGGAGCTCATTCAGGAGCCGGCAGCATGGAGGGGCGTGCCATTTGGGAGCAGATGATGGGCAGGGCTACGGCAGCTTCTGGCGGCCGGCCCACGCCGGGGAGGGATATGTTGGATCACCTCCTTCTGCTACTGCACCACAGAGAACTGCTGGGCAAAGCTCTCCACAGCATCTCGAAACAGTCCCTCCCCACGCAACGGCGAGAAACCTAGATTTCTTGGTATCCCACATTTGCGACAGGGAGAGCCAGAGGTGGTGCCCTTGGACCACAATGGTGAACATCGCCCGACCAAGGGACCGCGCTGTATCCTTCATCGCTGTCAGCAGGAGGTCAGTTGCAGTCCTGAGCTCACGTACTGCGGCTTGGACAGGCCTACCCTCGTTGATCTCCTGCAAGGCTTTTGCTTGGTGCTAAATGGTCATTACATGGAGAAAAGACACAGCTTGGACTAAGGACTAGGAAAATCTGCAAAGCGTTGGAGGGGAGCTTCGGTCTGTCCCTCCAGGAAGATGTGCCCTGAGGACACAGATGTGTCACAAAAGCGCGCTCTGCTGGTGGGATAACCGTACAGCACCAGGCTGCGCCCCTGTCGAGGGAAGTGAAAGCAGACAGGCTGTCATGATTAAGGCAGGCCGCTAGGGGGCGGGCAGAATACCTGTCTGTCTGAACTTTTCCCTAAACTCCGGTGTAAAATAATCCTTGAGAGAGTCTTGATGTTAGTATCTGCTGCTTTCTCTTCTGGTCCATGGACTCGATTTAAGCCTCGTTTTAGGTTGTGTAATAACTTTGACTGGACACAATAACTAATCCCCCGGGCGTCCCCGACGAACCAAGGATCTAACGGTGAGTACTGGGGTGCAGGTGGGGCCCGTATTCTCGCGGCTGTACCGGAAAAGCATGGCCACCAATAGCGGATCCAGATCTGCCAGACTCCAGACGGCCGGATGCGGTTTGTGCAGCGTGTTTTCCGGGTCGGACGCTAACAGCTCGCTCTCAGATGCTGCAACGGACAGCTCGTCCTCCTCGCTTGTTTGTGCGTAGCGAGACGGCAAAACTTCTCAAGAAGAGGGGAAAGAAGAGCGTGTTGGAGTATAGGTGGTTCGCGAGCATGAAGCTGACCGCCCATACCCCAATACGGAGATATTGCCCATATTGTTTCCCAAAACGTAAACGCTACTCGCGGTAGATGCAGACCAAGCCATGGGTTTGCCTGCAGTGCTAGGGGAGCAAACGAAGGGGTGGCTGATTTCATGAAGAAAAAAGCCACCAGCGACCGAGACTTATTCATCATCATGTTCTCGCAGTAAGAACATGATGCCCACACGAGACCATCCTCAGAGTGCTGGAAACCCTGACACGTGAGGCAGACCACGCGGGAATCACCTTCTTCGACAAGCCGGTTGCATCCAGTAGAACAGCGGCGTCCCATTACAAAACCACTGTGCCCAGGAAAGAAATTTGCTCTTTCAGTATGTAGCTTTAAAGACATCTCTAGCAGTTGCTAAAAGTCTACTCAGGAATGTTCTGCTGCACCACATCCTAATTTTCCAGCACTCTGTTTGACGCACAAGACGCACAAGGAGCATACCATGGTTCCGAAGATAAAAGGTGATGATTGATATCTTCTGACACCTTTTATAACTGTCAGCACAGGCTGGGACATGAATTGATTCATTCGCCAATTAATTGGCCTTTTTAAATAGGCTCAGAGGCAAACAGGTTCTCAAGATCAACCCCTTTTCAGCTCACAACGTCGAGGGACCGACTGAAATGGAACACTCATTTTGACAACAAAACACTTCAAAGCATTGCCATGTTTGATTGTACTATACAAACTATGATTGGTCGAGATGAAAAGTCACATTTAATCTAAAAGCGCAGATTCAGTCAACTGCATTTTTAACAAGAAAATATTGTGAATATTTTCAGTGCACAACGAAATGGCATGATATACTCTTATTTTTTATATGGCATTTATAACGCTCGGAAAAGAACCCTTCATATACATATAAGGTTTTGTTTTGTTTTGTTTTAATACACTAAAAAAGTTTTATTAAATACAGTAATAGAGTTTTATTACAGACTCCTCAACTTAACATAATTTTAAATTTGAAGAAAGTGCTTGTTATTGAAAAAATTTAATAGAGAAAAGTGCATAAAACCATGTACAGCTGAAATTTAAATGTATGTTTTATTGACATAATTAAAAAACTTTATTTATTTTATTCTTTTTTGACAACGGATTTTGCATATTTTATTTACATGTATGCAATTACAAAAGCAAAATACAACCAAAAAAACAAAATAATTTACAAAGTAATATTTGTCACTAAACGAGGTCAGATGACAGAGAGATCACAGCACATAACAGTTCTTTACAGAGTCTTTATGTATGAAAGTGCAACATTTCATAACTTAATCAATGTCAGACATATTTAAGGACTAAGGAAGACAATGTTAAAGGTGGAATCATCAAACAGGTGTCTAAGATAAGCTATAAATGTGCTCTTTCTGCACATGCAGATGTCTACAATTAAACCCTATGTTTGGATCTCAGAAGGATATGAGACACTTGAGGAAGAAACAGTAGTAATAAACAGTGGACTACTATATAATTTTTTTCAACTGTACAAATCAAAGCAGGACTTTTCAAACAAACACAAAACAATGGCCAAACATGGTAGTGAGAGAAAAAGGCCTTATCTGTTCTTCGTTTACTTTAAAAACAGGGGTGATGTGCCGTGCTCAAGGGCGCAGAGATTCAAACCTAGTTGTAATCCAACTCTCTAACCACCAGACCACAACATAGCTGGCTGCATAAAAAAACTGTTTGTTAGTTTGCCATAATAGGATGATATAGTGTATATACTGCTTAAAGATATACTATGTTTCTGGATTATGTAAGAATTATAATGATAAATATGTTTTTTTTATAGTGCCTTTCACATACAATTGACATTAAGCTGGTTTTTAAGCGGTTAAACATGGTACATATGATATTTTAACCATGACTCATAGAAAGTTTTGTTTACACTTTAATCTAAGTGTCTTTTGTTACAGTTTCATTATAAGTATAAGTGCCGAGAAATAACAATTAAGTACACTTAATTACTATAGGGTTAGATGTAATTACGCAAAATTCATAGTAAATACTATAAAACATTAATGTAACATGTAACAAGAGTGCTTTTAAATGAAGTGTTACAAAGCTTATGTCAACTTTTACTACTGCTATTTCTGGTTCTCGAATCTGATTGGCTGATGCAAGCCATGCAATATTTCACCAGTTTCACCATGGGAAACATTTCAAAGTTTGTATTATTTTTTCACTATGCTTACAGATTTATAAACCGAAAGTGAAACACGCGCAAGCGGGTACAGCAGGTGGCACAATGCACCTGACATAACAGAAATTGCTGTTCTTACTTGTAACTGTAGAGAAGCTTTCCTTCATTTTCAGCAAGAACTTCACTAAAGCAGCACAGTGCAAATTCAAAAGAATTCGACTTTTTAAAATAAGTAACAGAGGCTTGATTAACTGTAAAGCCGGGCTGGAATTTATTCCGGAATATCTGAAAAAATGTACACACTTGTGCCACTGAACTGTTAAATACTTGCAATAGGTTTGTTTAAGGGCTCTATATCAGCGGCTGAAATTGATTATCGTTGTACTCTGCCTTGTGCCTCTGACCTCACATCTGTCCTAATAAAGAACACTTTCTCACAAGTGATATTGCATTAATGGCAAATGCATCTAAACGGTAGGTGCCGATCACACAAAACAAGCTTTGGATGTTTGAAACATGAACAGGCACCAGTATTTTTTTTTCTTGTTGCTAGTCAACCACCCATCAGCTGTCCTGTCAGTCAAGAATGTTAGTGTGAATGCTTTAGTTACTGTTAACTTTCATATTAGTAAAAACATAATGCACAAGTAGAGCGCACTTGCTCTTATCTTGCTTAGTTAATTCTAAGGTTCAATTGCTAAACGAATAAGCGCACCTCTAACTTTAATGTCCATTGGCAGCATATCATTTTTGGCCTATTACCTTGCTGAAATGGCATGTCCAGTTTGGGATAATTGTCTGGTTTTTGACAAAGGTCACATGGCCTTATGGTACCTTCTCTAAAGTTACTGTTCTCAATGTCTTTTTCCCTATTACTGCAGTACTTTTCCATGTAAATTTTATTTCACAATTTATTTTCTGTAAAACTTTGTACAAAAGATAAAATTTGAAAAGCACTTCAGATGGAATGACGTACATTTATGTAGTTTTTCAAACTTTTGATTGATGATAATGAGAAGAGTCAGAACTCTGGCTTTTTGAGACCTGGCATTTAAAGATATGAGCATTCACTATGTGACAGTTTATTACGACATATATACCATCTTAACTCTTCTTTACAAACATAACAGTCTGATTAGAAATATACAGACAATTCGTTTTCTATCATTTTTGTTATTTCACAAGGTGTTTTCCTTATGCATCCACTGTTTGTTTCAAAATATTTCCAAAATCTTCTAGTCAAGGTAAGTTCTCAGGATCCTTTATTGCATTGTGCCAATACAAATGTACAAGTATTTTTACATTTTCCTACCTCTCAAGTGCAGTAAGTAGGTTTGACATCTTCCAAACAACAATTTTGAGACTAATGAAGAGACTAATAATATGTAGTCATGGATGAATTGGAATATGGCATATTTCAAGACTAATGAGATATTCTTGCATGCATGTATTACTGACAAAAGCTGCAAGCTGAACATGTATTTAACACTCTGTTTGCGTTCATTATGTTTCGAGCTATTATGATGGCCACGGAATAACAGTAATGAACCTTTGGAACTTGTCACCCCACAAGTTAGCTTGAGTTATTAGAGACCGGAAGTTTACTCTCTTCCACAGGTCGGGAGCTTTGAAGACAGTGGCGATTCTGGTGGGCACCACTGATATTAGCAGAGACCCGGCGGAAGGTGGAGAGGCGGTTTCGAAAATTCTCTCCGGAGAAGAAATATAGCATTGGGTCAAAGCAAGAGTTGGCAGCAGCCAGGCATAGTGTGATAACCACAGATTTCTGCACCTCTTTACATTTGTCCTGACTTTTGGAATTAAGATGCAAGGTGCGTTGAATGTGATAAGGCATAAAACTGACCAAGAAAGTCAGCATCACCACGACAATCATACGAATAGCTTTGTTGCGAGTGACCCGCTGCCTGCTTAAGTTATTCGTGTTTCTAAGTAGGGTTCGCAAGATGCCAACGTAGCAGAGCAAGATAACCAAGAAGGGAATAATGAACCCCACCACCAGCGAAAAGTAGTTCAGCCAAATCAGTTTTTTCCTGTTGCCTGACTCTGGTGGTTCAAAACACTTGGTTTTGTTTGTCTTTTTATCTACATGCTCTCCAGAGAAGAGAAAGGGCGAACTGGTGGTGCAGATGAATACCCAAATGCACAAACAAACTATCCATGCCTTTTTCTCAGTGGCAAGCCGTAGGTTCTGTACTGGAAACACAATGGCCAGGAAGCGGGTAAAACTCATGGCCATCATGAAGTAGATGCTGCAGTAGAGGTTCATGTACAATGCGTAGGAACTCACTCTACAGAGAAAGTCTCCCATGTTCCACTGGCCTTTGTTGACATAATAGAGGACCCGTAGAGGTAGCGTACAGACACACAGCAAGTCTGACACAGCCAAGTTGAGCATGTAGATGTGGAAGGCCGAGGTTTGCCGGTATGTGCGAAGAAGCACGTAGACTGCAAAGCCGTTGCCCATCAGCCCGAAGACGGTGATGACGGAGTATACCGAGGAATAGACCTGGTTACGGAAATCATCCAGTGTGGTGCACAATGTATTATTTTGTTGAGACATTCTCGAAAATCTGTAAAAGAGTTAAAGGAGCCTTATTAGAATAGATAGGAATACAAATGAGAAAAAGTAAGAATGCTCTTCTCAAATGTTCTCATTTGGACTATTCCATAAATATGTCAACTCCACCGTAAAGTAAAGTTTCACTAAGGATTATTTCGCTTTAGTTCACAATGACTTTACACACACTTGTTTTAGACTTTTTATTGTCACATAAATATGATAAATATTCCTCAAAAAAGGAAACAGGAATCTTAAGTAACGGATTTTAAGCTCCACGCCGCGTGTCCCTTCTCCATTTGTTGGATATTATTATTAGGCTTGTGCATTATAATTTACGTTTATTCTAGGAAGTATGTTCGTCTGACACTTTCATTAACATAGAAATGCATAAACTGAAAAATTAAGTTTAAAATAAACGATATGCGATATAATGTTGGTAACAAAACAGGGTTTATAGGTAACATTGATAACACTGGAATGATCTGTTAGTAACCAGAATCCAATATAATATTGTTCACATAATACCATACACACTTTTCATTTTTATATTTTGGGATCCTCACTATCAATACATATTTACATTTACATTTACATTTAGTCATTTAGCAGACGCTTTTATCCAAAGCGACTTACAATAGTGACAAAAGCTTATGGAACATGAAAAAACGTCCTTGCACTTTATTCATGGCTTCATTAATATTTGATTCACATCAACACTGTGTTCATGACTTTAAATGCGTGTTTGTTTGCTTTCCTGCTGTTTAAACACTTATCTAAATAATAAAACCACACGACAGATTCCTATCGGACGTCGATGCGCGCACGCGCACGCGCTCGGTTTGTCAATATTTCGCTCAAAACGCGCAACATTTGTTTCAATAATTGCATACGCTTTAACTTATATTGATAATAAATAAATGTTATTTTCTCGCGCATCTCCCCTTACAACATTTACATAACAGGTATTAAAGAACGAAATTATTCCCTGTTGAATAAAAACGGTCGCAACGTTCTTACTTTAGTAATATAGATATAAAATGACACGTCATTACGTTTGATTTAATGACAAACTCTTCCCAGATCGTGCTGCTGACGAACTTTAAACGTCCATATTTCCAGCTGCGTTATTTTGCTGTAATAAGGAATGATAAAAGTGTAAAGTCTGACCGTTCCGTGTCCGTCTTCAGACGATGCGTTCCTCAGGGTGACAGCTCGAGGATTGAAGACGTTGCGAGACCTGCACGTGCGACCTCCTTCTCAGATGAACATCACAGCCCAACTGTGACATGTTCCAGAATGAAGTCTTCATGATCAGCCACAGTTTACTCAGCCTCCTGTAACTAAACAGGTTTGTGTTCTTAAGAACTAGAATGACCTGTCCTGCCTTGGGTTTGCTTCTTGGAAGACGTTTGTTTGCCTCATGCACCCCTTAGGAAGAAGAAGATCCCTTTAAGTTCTTTTCATACATATGCTGAATTAAAGGTCAACTTTGTGTACTAGTATGCATTATTTACTGCATTAAGTGTACTTGTGTCCGTTTAGGTCACTTTTACGGTACTTGTTAGTGTATCGACAACGCTTGGGATTGAATTGGAACACTTTCTAGTTTATAAAACCTAACTTGCCTGTTTGAAATGGAAAATCCGTACACTTATATAATAAACTTCAATAAACTGATTTTAGATATGGGACATAATAGAACGCTTGGCATTTTGCTTTTAATTAATACCACTGATAAAATCAATGTCTGTTGTTCTCTTTATTTTAAAGAAGATAAGTGAAGGTGAAGGTCAAGGCACATGTTCCATACTTGGAATTTGGGCTCTGCGTTTTACCCTTCCTAGTGCACACACACAGTAAGTGAACACACGCACACTGTGAACACACACCCGGAGCGCTGGGCAGCTCGGGGAGCAGTGGGGGGGACGATGCCTTCCTCGAGGACCTCAGTCGTGGTATTCACGCTGGTTACGAGTCTCAAACCAGCAACCTTCGGATCATGAGCCCGAGACTCGAACCACCAAGCCACAACTGCCCCAAAAAGATAAGACTTGGAATCCATTACTATAAGCAGAGGCACACTTACTATTTGGAGGTCGTTTTAAGCTGAACATGCATCGTGTTTGGTCCAAACAAGCTGATTTATTACATATATTATATTATTTAAACCTGAAATATTGTGTGAATGTTTGCTTAAAAAGTCTTATGCAATACTCAAAGATTTGAGGCTTTATAAAAGATGCCAAGGATAAAAAGATCTATCTCATCCTATACATCTCATATCTGTTGTCACTGCTCTCACCCACATCACCATCTCTTCTATCTGGCACATTTCCTATAGCCTTTCGAGAGGCCTGCATCACCTCGCGTTTTAAGAAACGCTCCCTGAATCCTGAATTTTTGGAAAACTACAGGGCGGAATTTCTACTTTTTGAAGTCAAGACTCACACCGTTGAGAAACTAAGCTAGTTTGCCTTTTCCGTCTCTCCCTGCATATCTACTGAGCCCAAAATGTTGAAACAATATTGCTCAATCTGACACTGAAGTTGTGTTCTGATCATCTCTGTAACATTATTTATACTGTGGCGAGTTCAGTCTGTGCACTTATCTGCGTTAACTCGAAAGATATGAAACAGAGAGATTCTGATATCCATACTGCCGGACATCAGTATCGTATCCTTTCACATTTTTCAATATCTATACTACTTAAAACACTGTTCATATGAGATGTTTTCACAGAGCTTTCCAATCTATTCAAACGTGGTAAATCACTTGTTTCTATGAAACCCTCGGAGCTACGACTTGTCAAAGTTGGTTGCAATGTAAAATCTTAAGATTTTTGGAGTAATATTTGCTCCCCATTCAAACCTGCAGTCCAGATCGCTTATAAGAATGTTTCAGATGTGTCCTCTATAAGCGGGTCAATTTGAGTCCTCATTTATTGGTATATGTGAAACATAAGTGCGAGGAGAGTAACAGGCCGAAGACAAAGTAGAACAAGAAGAACACGACATTTACATGTACAGACTTACAAGTGAGGATCCCAAAAGAGTGAATCTGTACAAGTGTTAACAAAGCATACATTGTGAAATAATAATAGTCCTAGTTAGATAAAACACAACATACCAGCTGAGTGCATTTTAGGAAAGGTAAATTTATTTATTTTTGGATAGAAAAGAGTGAGAATATGAAGAAAGAGGTGTTTTAGTCGGTCAGATGTTGATGGAACAAATGAGTCTAGGTGATTTTTAAAGATGGAAACTGAGTCCGTCAAACGTGTTGTAACAGGCAGCTTATTTTACCGTTGTGGACTCGATCCAGATGAGGCGCGTAAACGGGATTTCTTGCCTTTTTGTTATGGAGCCATTTGCCGTCAATCATTTGATCATTGAGATCTATAGGGACCAAGAAGAAGAACAAGAAGATCCTGCAAAAGCACCTCTAATAATCTTTGTAAAGCCGACATTATAATATTCTCCATTGAAAAGAGTGAAGGCTTGGAATTAACAAGCATATAACACACATGGTGTACTTTTGTCCGATGTGAAACTGCTTAGACACTGATGAGCCATTTGATTCTAGTAAAAACCCCAGCTGCTGATGGACACTCAAGCTTAGATGGACTACCACACCGTAATGTATTACAGTAATCTATTACTGAGGTTAACCAGGAATTTGATTTAAAACATTACAAAGCTTTAACACTTAACACAGAAAGAACATGATGTAATTTCAAAATATATTTCTAAGATGAAATGGCAAAATTGTATCACACATTATTATACATGTGTGCAGTTCGTATACAGTCACAATCTGCAGAGTTGCCTCTACCCCCACATAATTAACAAATATATTTTTCCCACACCATATAAAATCATAATTATTATTTAGTTTGTGTCACTGTTGGAGCGGCCTTTCTCTACTCTGATCTAACCACTGATCACCCAGAACCACCAATGACTCTTACACAGGGACACAGTAACTTCAAAATCTGCAGGTGTTCAGCTTGGATCTGGTTTGGGATTTATGTAGACAATCAAAGTTCTTACAAATTAGACTGAATCAATAATTTCTTTTGAGCACAGGAACATTTTCATGTTGGAATAGAAAAGGGAACGGCCCAAGCCGTTGCTACTAAATTAGAAGTTACCAATTCCCTGGAATATTATATTATACTGTAGTATTTATATTTGTGCCTTTAGAATGACCACAATAGTTAAACCTTAATACCTGTGAAAACAGTGATACTTAAAACACACGACAAAGTAAAACTTAATGAGTTATCAGGAACAAACATAAAAGCCTTCACAACAACAGGTAACAGAAACTGAACTCAAGAGAATACAGGCTTTAAATACACGGGCAACTTGATGAAACTTAAGAAACCAATGACTTTACAAAGCCAAATAAAAACATAGAACAAAACCAAACATAACATAACACATGACAATAAACAGCTCAACTCTGAAAACAGAGCCTATATGTTTTGATCTGTGATAAACCTCAAATTAAATTAGGCAAAAAGTGCATGTGTTTTCTTATAGAATAGCTGATTTCATGTTATACCGTTAACCCATTTTTAAAGTGCAAGTTAAGTGGGCCTCCTTTTCTCTGAAGAACAAAATATTGAGACAACAATATCTAGGTTGAGATATTATCTGCTTTTTCAAATCCAGCGTTTTTATCTTATCATCTCAAACAGAAAGAAAGTACTTCTAGTAAATGTTTACTCAAGCCTCCTTATGTCATTCTAACTGGGTCACAAACTTCCATAGATCGCTATCAGATATTTTACTTATTCTACTGCAAAAGCTTTAGCATTATAAAATCATTTTTATCATTTCTAAATAAAACAAATGTTGTACTTTAATCTGACAAATCAAATGTTATTTAATGTAAGGTTTAATGTCATTCCATCAAAAGAGCTATTATCTCTTGTTGACTTTTGATTAAGGCTACGTTTTTTTTAAATAATTTGTTAATATCCCTTTAATTAAAACAGGTTTAATACAGTCTTAATGGGCTTGCACATATCATAAAAATAATATAGCTAGCCATGGCCAATCATTTTGGGATGATATCTATTGTAAATGGTTTTAACGTGATACGTGAAGGTCAAGGAGTAATCTTTTTTTTGAACAATTTGAAAAAAAGAAGATCTTGGCCAATTGAATAGCAAAGGTTTTACCATCTGGAGCTGGTGCTTTTATGGTCTTCTTTTTGCCTGGATATACATCCTCTTTATTGCGCTGTAGTGCAGCTGGTGGGTGGCTACAGGTGATAAGATTTATGGGAATTTCAGAGAGGATGTGAGGTGTGTTATAAAAGTCAATTACATCGCTGACATGGTGTTTCAGGGGTGCCAAACAGGGAAATCAATTTTAACCTTAGCTTTTGTCACAAATAGTCATTGTATTGGAACTAACATCCCAGAGTGTTGGAACCGAAAACGTCCTCATTACTGAGATGAAAAGCTTTTAATGACCACAGGCCCAGCAAATGGTTGATTCTTAAATCTACCAAAAATCCACCCATAACGTCAACGGATATTTAAACGCAGCCTCCATAGAAGAATATCAAGGACTTCTTCTGTGCCCTGCCCACTGCTCCACGCATGACAGTAGTAAAACAAATGGTTCAAAACCAGATGGAGTGATCAACAAACATGCTGTTTAACATTGCAAAATATTGTGCAGTGCCTGGTTGTGAAACAACACAATACTTGCTTAACTTTCCTAAAGGCTCTGAAATTAGAAATGCATGATTAAAGTTTATATTTAAAGACATTTAAGTTCACATGGGTAAGAAACATGGAGCATCTGTTCACCTCACTTCTTGGATTCTTATGTAGACAAGTTTAACACTTAAGACAGTGGCCCTTTGCATCCAAGTCTTTAATGCAACCCAGCCATTAAAACCAATTGTTTCTCGGGCCTACCTCAAAACCAGGGTAGAATATATCTTATGACTACTCAATTTAAATAGTATTAATTGTATAAACCACACGGACATCATAGGTAGACCTCAGACTACAGTATAAATAAATGAAGGAGCAAAATTCAGGGATGGCAGCTTTTAGTTGGTCTTTGCTATTTTCTTTTCTATAACATGAAAACAAATTAAACTTCACAGAAAGACTTAAGGCAATGATGCTCAATAATGTATATTACGATATTATAAGACAATAAAAGCATAAATAATGAGAAACAAAGTATTTAATCAATTCATTGCTGCTGTCTACAACACTTGTGACCCCGTTATGTGTGTGTGCATTTCAGTGCAGGAAACAAGCAGTGTGCAATTCTGGTTTCATATATTGATAATACGGACTGATAACCTCTAAATGGTGTCTGCAATTCATACTGTGTGTAGTGTTTGTTCAGGAAGTGGTTTCCTTTCAAAATCGTTACCCCAACAAATTAAACTAAATAGTTTTATGAAAATACCCAGATATGAAAATAATGACTTTACTGCGTGCAATAACAAATAAATTCTGAAGCAAAATGACGGATGCAATTTACAATTATACTTGCAAAGAGTGTTACTGAACCGTATATCTTCACAATAACCCCTAGAACTCTAAAACAAGAAGCATTTGGCTGAACTCAGATGGTCCCAAATAAACAGTATGATGCCGAAAATGAATTGTGAATTAGCCTTATAAGAGAACACGTATAAGAGAACCGTTGGGTGAAGCATCAACGCCCTGGAATGAATGAAGAATGAATGAATTAACATGCAAAATGCAGATGAAACAAATTCATAGGTAGATATGGAACACAAAAGGAGGACGCAACAACCCAACACGTGATGATAATTTAAAAACAACAAGCAGCTTAGCCAAATCTGACAATAACATTAGAAACATTTCATAAAAACATTTGCAAAAAATATCTTGATGGATGCAAAAGAGCGAAATAATCTCTTGGTTGACTTAGAATCATTTACATGTATAACTTGATAGGACTTCATCAGCAGCTTTTGTCCTCAGTGTTACATCCATTGTTTTTAATCTGCTATCTGCTTACATTTAGTTCCTTTAGAGTATAACGTATAACATAAATGAAGGAATGCAAAATATATGAAAATCCTGATTATTAACATAAGCTTAATAAAACAAAAATAATAGTAGCAAAATAATAGTTTCTCAGGTTGTTGTCCTCCTAATGCATGTTGAACTAGGGATTGACACTAGTAAAGCAGGCAGGGAAGCCTAAACCCTAGTTTATGGTATGTCCTTAAAGGTTGAGTAGTTGTTTGAGCATCGAGGACGCAATTTTGGGTGTGGACACCTACGTTGCAGCGGCCATAGTGTTAGCAGTTACAGGCTTTTTTTTCGGCTGTTTTGGCAGCAGACACAGGCGGGGTGGTGGCCACCTTGGTAGCAAATACAGGCATGGTGGTGGCCTTCTTGATCCCAGTGCTTCAGGGACGACATGTTGATGCAAACGTGACAGCCATCTGGTCGTCCATCTGGGTCGTGGAGCACTGAGTGACACCATCTTTGGCTTGGACACAGGCCATCTTGGTTTAATAGTTTAATGAAGCAAACAACAAAGCAAAAACTCATGACACGGTTAACATGGTTACACTAACAAAGACTGACCACAGACAAGGCAAACACAAGGGCTTATATAGGTTAGCGGCAAAGCAATGAATGAATAAATTGTCATGGTAATTGATAAGGTGGACGTGGTCTGTGATTAGTGTCAATGGTGACAAACAATGAGGGAAGGGGACGAGGTATTAATGTTTCCAGACATCGTAGTAGATGAAAGTAGAGGAGTTCTGTTGGCTAGATTGTGACTGGTGTACGGATGGTAGGAACCGACGTAGTTTCCGTAAGCGATTCTGAAATGGAGGATGATAAGTTTGAGGAAGATAGTGGGGTAAATTCAAGTTTATGGTCGGACGTAGTTAAAACAAAGAAAAGGAAGAAAAGTAAAAAAAAACGAAAGGGAAGGGAAGGCAACTGGCACTAAGGAAGAAGAAGGAATGTAAAGTGATGATAAAGTTTGCTTAAACCTTTGAAACTTACACACGCAATTAAATAAAGTGTGGAAATTGAATACTGTTGTAAAGATAGTTGGCAACAGAAAGCAACTTTGAGAATTAAATCAATGAATGGACATAAAATAGAATTCTCGATTTCAGAAGAGATAAACTGAATTAGAGGTGTAATATCTTGAATTCCTTTGGAAGTTTGAGATGAGATGATTTATAGAAGTGTAAATGGAGCAGCAGTAAAGGAAGTAAGACAGTTGAAATGTTTCAGAAACAATGAGAAAACTGACAATCTTTCATTATGTTTGCCTTTGATGAGTTCAAATTACCAGAAAGAGTATTTTTGGGTTTTTGTCAGCTATGGAGTCCTCCTATTGAGGTATTTCAAATGCCAAAAATACGACATGTGGCTGATGATTCTAGAGGCAGACAAAGATTTGCAAGATTTGGAGGCGATCATGAGTATGGTAAATGTGGACGAGGTAAAACCACAAAATACTGTAATTATGTGGGCGAGCACAGTGCAGATTATGAAGGCTGTGAAGAGTATTAAAAAGAAAAATGCAATTAAGGTTAAAAACTTGAGAATGGAAGAAGGAATATCATATGCTGAAGCACTTTAAAACAAACCCCCAAATCAAGCATAGTAAGATGCCAACAAGTAAAATAATTGAATTGATTGATTGAAGGAAGTTTCGCTTTTGTTGCAGAAGTGGTGAAATTGTTCAGCGCCGTCTGAAAATAAATCTGAAAGGGTTAAGATAATCCTTAAAGCTGCAGAAAAATATTTGGTACTGCCTCTTACAACACGCTTGGCAGACTCTGTCATGATTCTGCCTATCTTGGTCATGTTTTTCCTGTTTTTGGCAGAGTCATGGCAGACCTGTGTTGTGTGAGTGTCACATGGTATTGTTTTCTTACATGCCATGTGCTCTCTTGTCTCGTCTCTTGACCCCGCCCCCTTGGTATCCCGTCTAGCTTCCCATCATTGTTTCATTCCCCACACCTGCCTCGTGTCGTTATCCCTTGTTATGTTTCCCTATATAAAGCCCTTGTGTTTGCTGTCCTGTGTCGCTGCATTACATTTGTTACATGTGTTACTCGTGTTCATGATCTTGTCCCTGAATCATTGTTCGTGTTACGGTCTTGTTAGTGTTTTATGTTCCTGTTTTGATTGTCCCTGTTTTGCCTTGTTTTAGTTATATTAATATTACCTAGTTTTGTGCCCCCTCGTGGGAAGTCTTTTGTTTGTCCTTGTTATTGTTTTTAGTATACTGATTTCCCCATCGTGGGTTTTTGTTTTGTGTTTTTTTATTAAAGTCCTGTTATTTCACGCTATCTCGCCTGCATTTGGGTTCTCTCTCCTTCACCATCCATCCCATTCCTGACAGACTCGGTCTCTATCTTTAAAAAAACGTATAAAAACTCAACTCTTCCGTCTACACCCAACCCACAAGAAAACCTTCTTCCTAACCTACTCACTCTATATATGTTCTCTCTGCTGTTTACCGCTACAATGTCTCCTCGATTTTTTTTGTAAGACGCTTTGGATAAAAGCATCTGCTAAATGCCTAAATGTAAATGTAAATCACTTGTACTGTAGATTTGAAACCCCTGAGCAGACACTTCAAACCCACCATGACCATCTCGTTACAAAGCCATCAATTTGCGATAAATGCCCTGTTCTTCCTTCTTAAGCTGAGGAAGTACCACCTGCCACAGGAGCTGCATGAACAGTACAACTCAGCTGTCATTGAATCCATTCCTTGCACTTCCATCGCAGCCCGGTTCGGCTCAGCCTCGAAATCTGTCCTCCGAAAACTACAGTGGACAGTCAAGACTGCTAAACGAATCACTTTCACTGCTATTCCCACTCGTCAAGAACTGTACTCATCCAGAGTGAGTAAAAGGGCTTGCAAAATCACTCCTGACCCCTCACACACAACACACTTTAGGTTTGAACTAAAGCACTAGAGCACTAAAAGCAGCCAGACACGAAAAGCTGTAATAACCTGTAATAACTTAAAATTTTAATTTTTTACCTTTTTTTCCTTTTCTGCTTGTCTTTCACTTTACATTGTGTTTATTCGATACATTGTGTTTATTCGATGCTTGCACCATCTTTGTTGTTTACCTGGTTACCGACATACGGGAATGGGAAATTGTGTATTTCTGGTGCATAAAAAGAAGTTGTGGGAAAGGTCTATAAGCTCTTGGAGAAACTTGTGCACTGTGAATGTTAACATGTTATGTTTAATATAAACATGAAATCATACAATGTTTGCGTGATATTACTTTAAGCAGACTATGTTTGTCTATTGTTGTGACTTTGAGTGTCAGAACACACTTTCTGCCTTAATTTATGCAAAAATTTGATGTCAAGGGCTTACATACATTTTCCTGCAAGTGTATCAAGTCAAAAAAATGAGTCAATAAAGTGTTTGTAATGCTAAGTGATTTTCCCAAATCATGAATTTGATTTTGATAAATATAACTTATCATAATCGATCCAAATCATTCGATTTGGGCAGATATTTATTTCCCTTTCGAAAGGGTGGTGGAGATATTGTTGATTCTATAGCGACCATAGTTTGTGATTAGTCTTATTCTTTCATTGTTGAGTAGTGTTGAAACCCCTAAATATATTGATGTTGGAATGTTTTATTTTATCCTGTTCTCGTCTAGTTTGTAGGTTCAACTATATGTATGTTTAAGCATTCGTTCATAAAAAATGCCATCACATGTGCTGTTACCCCGAAAAGAAACCATCTCTGTTCATAGGTCGAAATAAGGCCTGATTGTAAGCTCCAAAACATGCCTCGCTGTCTCTGATGCGGGCAGCATCAGATAGAATAGCAGCAATTTGAGTGCTGTGTTTCGTGACAACCATGTTTTTGAATGGCATCTCCGTGAAGATAAGAGGAAATGTCTCTTTACCAAACTGCCTTCCAGAAAAACTAAGGTCGCTGGTGGGTGGAGTGATTGCCTCAGTCAAATTGATCATGCTAGTATTTTGTGGAGGTACTGCTGCCACGGAGGCAATGTTCACGTTAATGAATTAGTGCAGATCCTGAGACCAGATCTGGTGCTGATGTGGCAGTCGCTTTGGAGGAGCCGTTTTAGCTGCTGCTGGTTGGCAGCCCACTAGGCATAAGCTCCAGGTCTGCTTCCCAAAAAAATTGATTTTGCACAATGTTGTTGACTAGTATATTTTTAATCTTCAATGACAAAATAGGACATGAAGACATCACGTGACAATAGTTGCTTATCGTCAGTGTTTTTCCCCACAAAGACTTTTATAAAAAAAAAAATGTGAAGGTCATGGCACAAACTGTAGTGAAGTGAATGGTGTTCCATACTTGGAATTTGTGCTCTGCATTTAACCCATCCCAGTGGACACACACAGTAAGTAAACACACACCCGGAGCAGTGGGCAGCAGTGGGTGTGCTGAGACACACAGGAGCAGTGGGGGGGACGATCCTTAGGCGTGGTATTCCCACTGGATCTGAGCCTCGAACAGGAAACCTTCGGATAACGAGTCCAAGACTTGAACCACCAGGCCATGACTGCCCATATAAGAATTAATAAAAGAAATTATTTCATTTTGTAACAAAATTAAGAAGATAGTAAATCTTATTTTTCAAAACCCACCACCAGCACCTCTATCAGGTTGATACTAGCAAAAAACAATGTATGAGAAATTATTGATTTTATTATTGATTTGGTTTTCAGTAGAATAGAAGCACTCTGAACCATTGTTTAAATTACCTTCCATAGGGCCAGCACAATGTGCAATGCATGGGTAAAAAGGGATTTGTCAAAGATCATTGACTTTTGTAAATGTATCATTAAGGAAGATGAGAAAACACAACTCAATAATCAGAACTATTAGCAGTCATTAACTGTACCCACCCCGAACTGGAAATGGAAGGAAATGAATGCGGCCGTATTACTCAGTTTGGTCACTTAAATGAACTTGTTTAATGACCTTTATCAGAAATAATGCTTCTTTTGAATGCCTGCCTCTGTAAAGCAATATAAATCAACATTTATACCTATTTTTCTAATCATAATTATACTATTAATTGAAAATCCAAAACATAGAGAACAATGTTTTCAGGCAAGATTTTTTTAAATGCTTTTTTTGTGTCTTCACAGTGTGATATTTGGTTGTATTGAAATAACTGAATTGTAAAAGTTTTTTTTTAAATGAACAGCAATTAATTAATTTAAAAAGGATAAAAGGTAACGTCTAGGTTATCAGTGTAACCGCTTGATTTCTAGAACTGTGATTTACATGAGTATGTGACAGGAAGAAATAGTGCTCAAAAACAGATCATTAGAAAGTAGGCTCACTGAAATACGTGGTGGGGGCTTTTCCCACAAACGACAACAAAGCAAACGAATGCATAAACAACAATAGCTTCACTTGGATTTGGAATTCTTTCATATCATTAAAAGGGCAAATGTGTTGATTATGTAAGTAATGCCATGTGATATGTGTTATTCTTTATAATAAAGTGAGTCCGTCAAAATTGGTTATTTGCATTACTTTGAAAAATGCTTTTAACTTTTGTTCAGTTTAATACTGATTAACCAGTTGTATTGACTAAAGACCAAGGAGTTTGGAATGCAAATAAAATAAGAAAATGTACCTAAGAAAAATAGTTTGTTGTTCCACAGGCTGACCTGCGTTCCATTTAGAATACAGGGATATTTATACTGATATATCTAACATGTGTCAGGACTTTGTACATACATACTCATGTAATGGTTAAACAAAAGACAAACTCAGTAAAAGGACATAACATCAAGAAAAATGTTAGAATGTGTGATGTAGACCATCTGGTTCTATAGATTGTCAGATTTGAGAGCGAATCATCTGGAAATATACAAATATGTCATAGGTCATCCCTTCTACCGGCCTATCTATGGCTACACACAGTGAATTATAACATGAGGAATCAACCAGAACTCTACACTTGATTTCATAGACAATGAGCTATCATTCCGAATAAAATCACAACAATTAGGATTTAAATATCTTTATAAATTAGAAACTCGTCAGTTATAACATAAAATAAAATAAATCTGATATTTGTATAATTTATGTTTAGGTGGAAAGCGGTCAACAAAATCTTCTGGAGCATCATTGAAATCAGCACTAGAAAGTGCATATCCATCATTGTATTTTTGTTTTAAATCTGTTATTGGGTCACAAATCCTTGCTCTCAATTAAATCCATAGACATTGCAAATTATTCAGGTGGAAATGTTTGGTTTAACAATCAGTATTTTTTAGTATCAGTACATTATCTGAACTAAACATTTCTAAACATTTCTAAATTTGTTTCTATAATTAACATAATCTTCCCATTGGGTTTTCCAGAAATTTGAGTCCAAATCACAAGAATGAGTCTCTTGAAAAAAGTACATGAGCTTCTACATGTAACATAGAAAAAAAATTCTAAGAAATTCATTTGAACTCACCCAACTTGAAATCAGCTATGCAGAAATAACTTAATAACCATTATAAAATAAATAAATACATTTAGAGAAAATTTAAATTGTGAAAGCATGAAACGTGTCAATCCAAACACTTGGATAACCCTGATACATATCCATAACCGCTGTCAATCATCATATGCTCAGACACATTGATGCGCAACCCTTCAATGAAAGACGGCCTTCTTGTCCTCTACTCTCACACGTTTCACCAGTGGCCATACTTTGTTAATTGAAAACAGATATTTCTTCATGTGTACCCCAGTGTCTTTCAGATAGTCATTTTCTCTGGCATCTTTCCACTCTGTATCTCGATAAAGACACAAGGTGAACCACATAATTATCACTCTGGGGCATCCATCAACTCTTTGTTTGTCCCAGCTTATTAACCAAAACCACAATATCTGGAAGTTTTTGTGCAATGTTTGGAGGAACTTTGGAGAGGATCTTGATTACTACTTCTCGTTTGTTTGTCTCAACCACTCTTTTTGACCCTGCAAATCCTGAGATCCCAAGAATTTCCAAGATTCCCTTCACGGACTCAACTCTCAAGACATCTGACTGATGCTTACTCCCTTTATCATGAACTTTGGGATCTTGAAATTCATAGATTGTTTGCCGGCACTTATACACACACACAAAGAAAATGTAAAAATTTAAAATGAGTTTTAGAATCCAACACTTTAAGCAAATAGAAATTCCTTGACAGGGGTTAAATGAGAGGGCTTTGACGGGATTAGAAATACAATGGGCCACATTATTGAGAGGTAATCTACTAAATCTTTTCATATGACTCTGACAAGAAACTAGCTTCTCTGAAAGTGAGCAGTCAAGAGCTCTACAAATATTATATCCAAATATAATGTCTGTGAGTACAATTTTTTTATTTATGTCTTTAAATGTGTTTCCTTTAAGTGAAACAACAAAGGTATTGAGAGTTACATATGGTTTACAATAAGACTTTACAATAAGGTTGTAATTGCTAACATTAGTTAAATCATTAGATAACATGAACTAACAGTGAACAGTAACTCAGCATTAACTAACACAGCTTAAATCAATGGTTGTAACTGTTAATATTAGTTATTGCAAACTTAACTATTATGTACACCTACATAAACATAACTTCCTTTTGGGCAAGACAAAGGATAAACACATGAATGCGTTTATGAAGTAAGACTAAATTAAATAATAAATTGTTTTAATTCAAAGATGATGAGCTTGCAGTGACTTCAAACCCAAACAGAATTCATTTTTTGTTAATGTTCCTAAACATTATGAATATAATCTACAGTTTAAAGCATATATGAAATGTTAAATCGTGTTAGGTGGGTACCAGCACATGTCCGGCTAAACAATAATAAGAACACCGACTTGCTCCACTTGAACCATTCAAAATTGCTGAAATTGCTGAAATTGTCCATTTTACAATGGATTAAGGGTCTGTTTTATTTTACATATAAATGAGATTTGTTACTTTCTGTTCCTATGAGAAATGGAAAACTGTAAATCTCAATACTTCAAAACTACACTGTAGGCAGATAGAGCCTTATAATTGGTATGTATGTTATTTTGACACCGGGAAAGTAGTACACCTAGGAAAGCTCATAGGTGTTCAAAAACACGAAACATTTACAATTCATGCGAATGCGTTTCTGCTGATTTCTATTGGGCCGGGGTTTTCCGGAATATAGGCTTACCGGCTCTGTGTGATCTTGTGGTGTTATATCTGTATCTGAGTTTTTTCCTTATCTTTCCTATTCATAGATTGGCGTTTAAGAGCTTTTTTTCTGGTGTGCCATACCTGAAAGTTTAAGACACCAATCTGTGCTTCTTGTACAGTGTGCGAGGGTGCGCTTTCAAAGCAACTTTTGATTTGGTTTTAAGCTTTGGAAGGAAATGCAATTTAGTTTGAGTCATATTTTATCATATTTATTGTAGTTTTACTCAACTAAGTATTAAAAATCACGATATTGTGTTTAGTCTAACAACATCATCTACTAAATAACTTAGTAATATTTAATATTATGCACAAAGATTTAACTGTTTTGACATCATTCACTCTAGATTTAAAGGTGGTCATTACTTTTAGACAAGCAAGATATGAAATACCAGTTCCCTCATTTGTTCATCAAAGGGCGAAATCATTTAAAATCTTTGTCACCACTCACACTTAAACGCTATTTGCTCATTCATTTTGATGATAGAGATGCGCTTAGTGTGTTGTCTTTGCTCAAGTATTGATATTCCGTGAATGAGAAATATTATTCAATAGCCAGGTCGCTGGTCCGATACCCAGGTTATGACTGGATAGGTAATTACTGACTTGCCCTTGAACAAGGTACCTTAACCCCGTTGACTCCCCAGCCGCTGCAGTGATAGCTGCTTACTGCTCCTGGTGTGCCAGTCGTGGTGTGGTGGTAGAGAGTTGGACTTGTAAGCTGAAGGTTGTGGGTTTGAAACCCAGGGTCACTAGACAATGGCTGAAGTGTCCTTGACCAAGACACCTTAACCATGTTTGCTCTGCAGTGATGATGGACTATAATTTACTTTGGATAAAAGCGTCAGTGGAAGGAATAATTGTAATTGAATAATTGTGTGTTCACGACTTGCAGTGAATGTTTTTACTACTCACTGGATGGGTTAAATGCAGAGGACACATTTTGGGTATGGGTCATCATATCTGAAAAATATGTCACTTCCTCATAAGTTCAACGAATAAACACTGTGGTGAAAACTTTCAGCTTCTGGCCTGGCACATCAATATGTTTTATGTGAGGTCCATGGCTGACGGCTTTGTGAACAAAGCCCTGTCTTCTACACACTTGATAATGGAACTGTGGCCATTAAAAGCTTGCATCCTAGATTGCACCACAAATCCGATATTTTTCTACATCAATCTTTTGACTTATATAACATCGGAAAGTAATGTTTTTCTGTTCTTAGATTAATGTACGTGTGACTACAATGGATGCTGAGCTAGACTTCTGCATTCAGCCCAGTACAACTGGCAAGCAGCTCTTTGACCAAGTATGTATGTAGAATAACCTTAAGATGTTTTCTCAACTTCAAAGTCAACAGGAAACTAATAGAATAGATGTCAAAACGTAGGTTGATTTAAAAAATCGTCTTTCGTTTCTTAAAGGTTGTAAAAACCATTGGGCTTCGAGAGATATGGTACTTTGGATTGCAGTATCAAGACAGCAAGGGCTATTCCACTTGGCTAAAACTTAATAAGAGGGTAAGTCTTAAAATTGGTAACAGACTATCTAAGGATCGTATCTTAATAATTTTCATGTGTGTTTTCATCTTAGGTGGTTGCCCAAGATTTTAGGAGGGAAAATCCACTGCTCATTAAATTCCGTGCAAAGTTCTACCCAGAAGACGTAGTTGACGAGTTGATCCAGGAAACTACACAACGATTGTTCTTCCTCCAGGTGAAAGAGGGAATCATCAATGATGATATCTATTGCCCGCCTGAAACAGCTGTTCTACTGGCATCATATGCTGTGCAAATGAAATATGGTGACTACAATACGGAATATCACGTGCCGGGGTATCTGTGCCGAGAAAAATTGCTCCCACAAAGGTATTCATTTACACATTTAAATTGAAAAAATTATATTAAAAAGTACTTTTTCAATTAAATGTACAATTTATTTTAGGGTTTTGGAACAACATAAATTGACTAAAGAGCAATGGGAAAAACGAATTCGGGTGTGGCATGAACAACACAAGTATATGCTCAGGTACAACATGAAATGTTATGTCAGTCTATTTAAGAACGTACACCATGTATTTCTTCTCGACCCATTTATGGTGCATATTTATAGCATTATCTCTACAGAGAGGATGCAGTAATACAGTACCTGAAGATAGCCCAGGATCTGGAAATGTATGGCGTCAATTATTTTGGCATCAAAAACAAAAAAGGATCAGAATTGTGGCTGGGTGTAGATGCTTTGGGACTCAACATATACGAACATTCCGACAAGTATGGCTGTTGTGTTCTGTCGCATTGATCTGACGTGTTTTTCTATGCCCAGCGTCATTTAAGTTTTGTTTTCTCGACAGGTTGACACCCAAGATCGGATTTCCATGGAGTGAGATACGGAACATTTCTTTTAATGACAGAAAATTTGTCATAAAATCTGTAGGACAAAAAGTCCCCGGTATCAAAATCTCGTTTCATTTTTAATCTTTCAGTTATTACTATTTGCCTGTTCTTATGAAAATGAAAATGAAATTTTATATATAATAATAATATAAACGCACGTGGCATCACCTGCTAAAGGTTTTTTGTTTAATAAACGCTCATATGGGAAGGAAGGGACAAATTGCTTATACATATGGGTTGAAAGATTGTTTTTTATTATGTCATGTTCTTTGCTCAAACCCCAGGATTTTTGTATTTTACACACCTCGCCTACGTATCAACAAACGCATTCTGGCTCTTTGCATGGGAAACCATGATCTCTACATGCGCCGCCACAAGCCAGACACCATTGAGGTGCAACAGATGAAAGTACAAGCTAAAGAGGATAGAAAGAAGAGACAGAAAGAGAGGTAAGAACAATTAAATATTATGTACTTAAGAAAAACAGATTGTGGAAGATATGGCAGAGGACCTAATCATAGGCAAACATGAGGTAGATAAGCAGTTAGTTATCCGCTGACAAAGTTTACATGTTCATCATAAGTCTTATATTTAACTCAGTTTCATTTTTTTTATAGAGCTCTTTTTGCAATGCATGTTGTTTCAAAGCAGCTTTGCAGAGAAGGAGAAAAGAAAAAAACCCTGAAAGAAAAATACAATACAGTGCATAATATCATAGAACAAACAAGTGTGGCAAAGCAATGTAAAATAGAATTCAGCAAACCATATATTAATCTGTAAAAGCAGTCTCCTGAGGATCATTAATGTATATGT
>CM065655.1:25215878-25381630 GCA_033220385.1 Triplophysa yarkandensis | reverse complement strand
AAGTTTGATGAACACAAAAACCAAAAGCTATGTCACAAGTATATCTCTAAGAATCTAAACTATCCCTTTATATAAACAGCAATGAAACCTGTTTACTTGCGTTGGTTTTGTGTCCATACAATAGAAGTGAATGGGTTACCAATATTTTCAAAATATTATGTTTTTCTAAATGAATAAAAAATTGTTTAGCTTTGAACCATTACTTTAACAGCTTTTATTCAACATTCTAAGCTTAAAAGTATACCCCAATGCATGTGGTACACAAAGGCCAAAGAATATGCTTGAAAAGGAAAACTTGGTATTACATGGTTTTATTTGCACTGATTATAACAAAACTAGGGCTGCAGAGTTACAATTTTGATAGCTATGAAATACTATTGAAATCATGATTCCTTTGATCTGCATGGATCCATTTTTTATGCGCAGTTTGCATGGCTCTTGTTAGTCGTAAATGCTAAAAGCAGATTATGTTGTACTTATAGTTCAAGTATAACATTCAAAAGATAAAGCAACACAGCTGAATATTATCATTAATATACTCTATTATCATGAACCTTTACAGAGTTTATTTGAAATTTCTCCACAAGCCATGCATAAATTGTGTAAGATATATAGACGATTAATTGTCCTCTTTGTAAATGAAATAAGTGTTCCCTTTAGTGGTTACTGTCTTATATCTTATCTGCAAGCTTGTTTTGGTGATTAAATAGTGCACAATACCCAGAAACCCAAACCAAATTTGATTGTGTGGAATGGACTAACCTTAGGCTTGATGGCAAACAACCTCTAACAACATTCTTTAGGGCAAATTCCAAATACTCTTTTTTGATATGGACATGTTCCAAATGAAATTTAAGCAACCTGGATGGTTCTGGAGTATGGAGGCTTATAAAAAACCCATCAATGCGTGGCATATCATTAAGATAACAACCCAATAAAAATGTAATTTTGTATGGCGTTCACAGAGTCCACTGTGCCCTTCAGAGTAAGTACTGCACTTTGAGGTTCAGTTTCAATGGATTCTGCTGTTTATTTGCTCTCTCTCTCGTTTTCCTAAAGTGCGGTGATCAATAGTAATTGGGTTGCTTCTGCGGACCAGCTTAGTGGCCGAGTAGACCAGCAGAAGTAGAGAGTGTTTACATTGTACTGAGCATGACTGACTTTTTTCCAGAAATGTATTTAATATTAAGCCTAATCTTGGAATCTTTCTTTCTCTGCCCATTACTTCATCCGTCTTCCAACTTTATATAAATAGAGAGAGAGAGAGAGAGAGAGAGAGAGAGAGAGACCTAGAGAGAGAGAGACCTAGAGAGAGAGAGACCTAGAGAGAGAGAGAGAGAGAGAGAGAGAGAGAGAGAGAGAGAGAGAGAGAGAGAGAGAGAGAGAGAGAGAGAGAGACCTAGTGAGAGAGAGCGAGAGACCTAGAGAGAGAGAGAGACCTAGAGAGAGAGAGAGAGAGAGAGAGACCTAGAGAGAGAGAGACCTAGAGAGAGAGAGACCTAGAGAGAGAGAGAGAGAGAGAGAGAGAGAGAGAGAGAGAGAGAGAGAGAGAGAGAGAGAGAGAGAGAGAGAGAGAGAGAGAGAGAGAGAGAGAGAGAGAGAGAGAGAGAGAGAGAGAGAGAGAGAGAGAGCGAGAGAGCGAGAGAGAGAGAGAGAGAGAGAGAGAGAGAGAGAGAGAGAGAGAGAGAGAGAGAGAGAGAGAGAGAGACCTAGTGAGAGAGAGCGAGAGACCTAGAGAGAGAGAGAGACCTAGAGAGAGAGAGAGAGAGAGAGAGAGAGTGACCCAGAGAGAGAGACAGATAGAGAGTTTTGGAATGTAATCCAATCCTTTCAAAAGACTAAACCCCTAGTAGCTTTTGATACGACATTATATATATTTGTGTGACTACATTAGAGAAGTATTTATAGAGAGCATTGGCCAAACTTAGGTGTATTAAAGTTGTTCATTTAAATGCGTTCAATTCAATTTGCACATCCCTTCGGGTGTAATGGGATTTTTGTAGGTATGGAATAATGGCACTTAAGGGTTATATATTCAACCTGCATGCTTTTCAGAAAATCGTAAAATGCACATGATGTTGTTTGATTGCTCATGTATTGCATTTTAAAATATCTGGGTAGTTCCAGCAACACGGATAAGACATTTTCAGTTAAAAATTTATTTATGACCAGTTTGTTGAATCAGTTTTTTATATTTTTATAAATCTCTAATGGTCCAGACATCAGAAAAACAACTGTCTTTGCATGGGTTTTTATATTTAAAAAAAAAAAAGAAAAAATGTTACATCACTGATGTAATGTTTTTTAGAGACAACATAATTTGTAGGATTGCCTTGAATTTAAATGTACAAACTTAAGCAATAATAACTGACAAATGGAGGGGGAAAGACTCTCTAAAGAACATAAAATGGTTGTTTTTTATTCTATTTGGCCTTAATGAGCAATATGGCAGATGTGACAGTTCACTATAACTGACTATAGGTTAAACCTTACCTACAAAATTGTTTTTAAAATTTCCCCATTATTGAAGAGTATTGCATGGAATATGGCATGGAATATGGCATGGAGTATGGCATGGCATGGAGTATGGCATGGAGTATGGCATGGAGTATGGCATGGAGTATGGCATGGAGTATGGCATGGAGTATGGCATGGAGTATGGCATGGAGTATGTGACAGTTGTTTTGCAGATGTAAAAATTCACCCACCTAAGAAAATCTTGACCCTAAAAAATGCTTTAAAACTTTGAGACCTCACATTGGGTATTTAAACCACTAAATATTAAATTTGGTTACGTTTTTTTTTTCATCTAAAGGTGGACATTTGCAAAGGAATTCCCCATCTAACCATTTCCCTCTTTTTAATGAACTGTTTTCAAAGTTAGTTAATCTGCATTTAGAAAAAAAAGTTACATTTCTGCGTTATTAGAAGCAACAGTATATGATGGAATATGATGGAACAAAAATTGCTTGTGCGGAACAGAGTAACCATTGTCTTGACACTTTATATACATCTTCTTTAAATAGGTTGTTTATGATTTTTAACATTGTGTTTTTGCAGTAAATACAACAATTTATTTTCGATTGTTGGTGAACACAGGTCGTAAAATATCTAGATAATAAAGACTGAATTTGAATAAAGTGCACGTTCCATGGTTTAAAGAAGTCTGCAAAATAAATTGACAGGGAAGAACAAACGGAATATTTTTGAAAAATCAATACCCTACATGCCTCCCTGCAAGCTATGTAACTTGAATATCGAATAATAATTTGGGGTCCAGCTCCCATCCCCCTCAATGATGGCCCTAGAGGTTAAGCTTTATATTGCACTTTAATAAGAGGAGAAATCAGCCTGCAGAATCGCAGTTGATGTGAAAAACCTGAATAATTAGACTGGTTGACCATTGTGTCCTATCCCTTTGATGGTTTTCACTGTTGGAAAAAAATTCAGTGGATGAGACTGAGAGAAGTGTCGAGACAGAGGCTACCGTAGAGTCTGTCTTTACCATATTAAACACACATTTAAATAGGCTTGTCAGTAGGATTCTCTTTCGGATGTTATTACCTGTCAAAGACTGAGAATGAGAAAGTGAGATGGAGGGATGGATGGACAGGTGGGTGGGGAGATGAATGGTGGGACGAAGGGGAAAAATTGATCCCCTTTTCGCCGTCTGTCATCATCACATGCAACTCTTTTATGATTTCAATTTCAATTTGCATAAAATATCTCTTAAAATCGATATTTACTGTATAATTCTATTGAACAACAATGCAAAATTAAAAAAGAAGCACAAGGTTGTCCAGTAATCTGCATCTCCTGCCAGAAGAAGCGCTGAAAGCAGTGTAATGAATAAACAAGGGCTCGGAATAACAAGGGAAGACCCGATAAATGAGAATTACGAGAAGGAGATGAGAAACTGGGAATGGGAAGAAATGCCCTGGGGAAGAGAGTGAAGATGGACAGGCAAACCCTCTCGTTACACTTTCTCTCTCCGTTTCTCTGTCGCTTCCTTTGGCCCCCCTTTCCCCTCTTTCACCCAGCCATAGCCCCACCATCTGTCTCTGCCCTGTCTTACGCCTCTGCGACTGACGTCTTGCAGCCCCTTGTTTTTAATCTCTTTTTGTTTGATGGAATTTAATGGGACTCTTTAAAAATTAGACGTCCTATCGGTTTGTGTTTACTACAGATGGTAAGCTATAGTAAATTGCTTGGTTATCAGACTGAAGGAATATTCATCACGCTTACTGTATGGTGTTTTGACAGCAGAGTTCATACTAATTAAAGTAGATAGTAGATTATTTATCTGCATAATCTGTTAGGGGAATGAGAGATTTGTTTTCATTGGCAATTCAGAGTCGTGTTTTTCAAACTAAAAACCATAGTTTTTTTATGGAAGGTGCGGCTGTCATGGTATTGGTGGAGTTTGAAAGGATAGTTTACAAAGAATAAAAATCCTGTTGATTAAAACTCATATTTCACACCTTCTTCTATAGAACATATGAAGATATTTCATTAAATGTATTCGATGTTTCTTGGCCATACATTGAAAGTTACTACCCAGTCTGTTTTGGTTATTTCAAAATTCAGGATTATTCAAGACTGGATAAGAATCTGGCCAAGTCCCAAAATATTCCAATCAGCAATTAGGGCAGGAAGCGAAGCTAGCGTTAAAAGATTATAAGAAGAGTGATGACTTTTGAAAGGGGAGCAATGCCGGAATATGTGTTTTACTCTTGTGTAGAAGTGTCTTTTGGTTTGGATTTCAAGTAAAACTGTTTTCAGAAATCCGTTACCCCACCTACTATCGCTTCCAGAATAAAAGTTGGTTTAAATAATATATGTCTGTGAAATGAGTGACACAGACATATAAAACACATACTATTTGTATGTATGTTCAAGAAAAGTATATCATAAAAATCATTAAATATTTTTGTTAATTAAAGTTAAATAAAAATATAAATAAATGCGTGTCAATATTTCTTAAATATATGTATGTGTATAGGTTTATAAATACAAAATGAATATTCACTGAACACAAATGTAATGTAAACACAAACGTTTCTTCTGAATTTGATTAATCGCAAATAATCGTGAAAAAGCATAACATTAAGACTTGTTATGCTGGTGTAAACCATTTAAGTAGGGTCGTAGGTTGTGAAAATAAATAAAAACAATGTTTGACATTTAGCTCAATTGGTTTAGCATAGCATTAGCATTGCAAATGTTGGGGGTTCGATTCCCAGGTGAGCTCAAATATTGAGCAAATTCCATAACCTGACTGCATTTCTTGCACCTTTGGTAGCGTTTTCATGGATTCACTTGTGATCGTTGTAATCTGTTTACAAACACTATGGATAAGATTTTAAATAAGGATATAACATCATTGCAATGGTTTTTGAATGCTAGTTAACTTTTTAGGTTATTAAACTGTAGGCTAAACTTTGATGCATCTGTTAACCAACACAATATTTGATACTATATTTGTGGAACCCTCACATTTGTGTTTGTTTCAAAGCAACACTCATTTTTACGCATTCTGTCTGCGGTCAGTCTGGTGGAACCAAAGCCCCACCCAACCTAATATTTTAGCCCAGGTTATCCAAAGTGAACGTCATCCCCAAACCCCGGCTCCAGTCCTCTCAAGCTCTCTTGTGTGAACAGCGCGAATAATTCCTTTTGTCTTTAATTATAATTCAAGACTTTTAGATATTCATTTTTAATAATGAAAGCTTTATGTTTAATAATGTAATTTGTGTGGTTATATAAGTGGGTGTAGGTGTTGTCCGTTTCCACCTGTTCATGATCATTCTATATTGTTTCCACTTGCCACTCTTCCAGAAGTCCAATAATGGGTTACAGGGAAGAAAAAAAACACAAATTAGAATCTTAAAGCACTATTATTTAATTACCCCAATGGCTATGGATTTGCTGTGTGTGTGTGTTAGACTGAAGAGGGTGATAGAAAGGACAGGATTATTCTGCTTTTTCAATTTACAGAAGCCCCAGTGTCCACACACACCCCCTTACACCCCAGACCCATAGCACGCACGCACGCACGCACGCACGCACGCACGCACACACACACACACACACACACACACACCACACACTCACCACACACACACACACCACATCCACATCAGCCCCCCCAACTGCTGGAAGATAAAACAGCATTATGGTAAATTCCACTTAATGACAAATTTTTAATTTGCTATACATGGCTGTCTGCGGCATCCCTTGTGTGTGTGTGTGTGTGTGTGTGTGTGTGTGTGTGTGTGTGTGTGTGTGTGTGTGTGTGTGTGTGTGTGTGTGTGTGTGTGTGTGTGTGCGCGCGCATGCGTGTGTATGTATGTGTGTGTTCACGTTTTAGTGAGTGGGTGAATGAAAGGGAGGCCTAATTACAGTGTGGGTCGGATGGGAGGAAGAAAAGCCCTCCTTTCCTCCTATCACAGCGATAAGGGAAGGGGAATGTAGCCGATTAATGATGGTGTTTATCTCTTTTCATATAATAACAATCACGAAAAGTCGATCTGCCCCTCAGTCTGATAGAAAAACACTCCCAGTGGAGAATTTTCATCAGAATGAAATTGAAGTCGCAAGCTACGGGTTTTATTAAGTATTTAATTTTTCCCTCCCCTGTGTTTGTGAGCATGTGAATAGCAAAAGGAATATTATGTTGTTGTGAATGGGATGGGAAAAATTTAGGTCGAAATTTAGGGTTAAGTTTATATCGGTGTACTCGCTGTGTTTACAAGTTTACTGCATTATAGAAGTGCGTTATCATAACGATAGCGTAGCGATTTACAGACAGAATACAGGCCAGTTGTTCCTGTCCTCAAAATAAATCTGTCATGTAACAAAACGAGTGGGTTTTTGTAATGTAATTAAGGTGCTATTACGTTATGTCAATGCCACGCCTTTTTATCAAAGTATTTAAGCAAACAATCTTGTTCACTAAAGGTATTTATGCACTCATATTTTTTCTCTAATCAAATCTTCTTCCTCGAAATAACAGTACAGTTTGCATGTAACTTGTCTGGATCTTATTTCCACTGTCTCTTACCAAAGAGCGCCCCAGAGGCTTTATAACTGAAAAGTGTATCGTGTAATCATGTTTCGTTTGTTGCAGGACATGTTTGGAGGCGTGAAAATCTCATCATATAACCACACATATTTTTAAGAATTAAGCGTTTAGTCCATCATGATTATGAATACTTTATAAAAAAAATTATCAATGCCAAAATAGTAACCAAAAATGTTATATAAAAATCCACATGTTAATTTGCTTTTCTTCAATAAACCCAGAAGAATATCACAAAAGCATTAACGTCCAAATTTCCTGTGGAATTTAAAAGTAATATTTTGTTGAGGTGTAAGAAGGAAGAAGATAATTATGTTCATTTACTATCTTACATATTATATGTTGTGATTAAAATAAACAGTTTATTAATAAGAAAGAATTGGCAATTTTTTTAATATTTGTTTTATGTAGCACAGTGTCTTTATATTTATTTTTGGGTGTGTATTTATATATATAATAAATTAACATAAAAAATACATAAAATTTACAATGGATTTAGTCAACGTTGTTAAGACTAAAACTAACATAAAGCAGATGGCTGAAATAGGGATTTAACTAAATTGGCATTTAAGTCAAAAGACTATGCCTATAACTAAATTAAAATCTGAAATTTTTTTTATATGTGATGTTTAAATGTAACAAAAATAAAATTTCAGATTACTGAAGCACTTTAAGCACCAACTCATTTTCAGTAAGGGGTGTTGGAGAATGAGCCTATAGGAGTCGAGTGTTCCATTAATGCAGCGTGGTTGAATATGTTTGGGCCAAAAAAATGAAGGCGCACCAGCACAGAAGTTAGTAAAGATCCCTGCTTGTTTACATTTTGGATGCACTACATATTTTGAATAATAACCAAGAAAGTAACTGAACCCTTATACCTCTGTATGGAGTGATTTTGTTTTTGGTTAGTTGCGGCATTGTTTTTGTTTTTCATTAACTTGACATCAGATAACCAAGTACAAAGAGTAGTGTCTGGACGTGTGCACACACACTCACACGTGTGTGCATGAGCTTTTCTCAATCCCATGTGACTCTCTCTTCTTATCTCCTGTCACTAACCCGTCTGCCGTTCTGATTGGAGCGTATGGTTGCCGTGTGGTTGGCGTGCTGTTGCCATACTGTGCCCCGCTGGGCGGTAATTGGGCCCCCTCCGGGTTGCAAGAGGCAACGGCACGTTGACAGACAGGTTTGGCCACCTGCCCCACCTTCCCCCTTAGATGTTGAGTCAGAAATGCCAGGAGGGTGGCAGTGCGCGTTGTTTGTGCCATGCCATATTCGTGCCATGCCATAATGGTGTTGTACCTTCAGAAATTTGTGATTGGGAGAGAGGTTTGATGCTGTCCTTACTGTAAATTTTTTGTGACACACGTTTACCTTTCCTGAGTATTTAAATGAAGACAAATCTATAGACGTATTTTGTGTAAAAGACCCTTAAGACCAAACACCTACGTAAGGCCATGTCTACACTTCAATAGTTTTCGGTAAGGCAAAATGAACGTTCACCATTTCAGTTTGACTTTTTTCTGCAGATATTTTGAAAAATGTTGGTACCCGAACATCAGAGAAAACACATTTACTCATATTGTAGGGACACAAAATCGATGCAAGGGGCCAGTTACCAAAATCCAAAATATCTTCCAAAATATCTAGTTTTTTATTTACAGAAAATTGAAAATTCCTCAGGTTTAGACACACACTTTTTTCATGTTTTCATTGCAGTATCACGGCGAAAACATACAGGACCATAAAACTGTTTGTGTGTTTGTGTTCTATAGGTGTATGTGCAATAGAGATATCACAGTAATCCATGTACTGGTGCTCCACAGCAGTGGTGGGAACATGAAGACCAAGCATGAAATGAAATGAAATGAAATGTGCCACTGTAATCCATAATCGACCTGTGCACGTATTGACCGAAAGGAAGATCTCTGTCTAACTCATTTCATGTCTGTCTTTCTCTCCTTGATTTCATGTCCAGGTCCTCTTTTCCAACATGTTCTGTTTGTGATCCAACCGAATGTTTGTCGAACTGGATTTAGTGGAGTGTGAAACGATAGCAAGCATGTTTGGAAGCACACGTACTGTGTCTCTGGTCCGATGTAGTGAGAAACCCTCACATGTGTGTTTGTCTTTGAAGTGCGCCGTTGTTACACACCGTTTGGTTTTCACACTCGCACTCACCACAGCTCACCTAACTCACTGTGGTATGTTCACAGGCCATGATGCATTTCACTGCACCGCTCATTTGAATTCTGTCTTCCGACTCCGCCGTCAAGTTGAGTTTAATTGCCCATATGGATGTGAACTTCTCCACCCAACCTAATGGATACGAAGCTATGAGTATGGATACAATACGACGTGTGTGAATGAACAGAATGGTTTGCATCATGGCTTACAGATAGTGTTTGTGCACATGGAGTCACACCTGACATGGGAAACTTCACCAGAAGTAGAGTACATGTTTTTAAAAAAATATCCCATATGTTATATTATATGGTTTATTTATTTATTCATATTTTTGAACTATTTCCCGATGTTCTTATATAACAATCCCAACATTATGTCTCTCAATTCATAGATATTGCCTTATAGTTAATTTTCAGATTTGGATAAAAAAAATGTTTGATTTTCTTTTGTTTTTACTTATTACAGGCTAGCACTGCATGGACAACTACATAGAAAAGTTATAATAATTGTTGTAAATGTAAGAATATTGAGGCCACATCACTGCAAGGATACCGAAAAACGATATTAGGGATCACTTTAAATTGGACTTATTATTATTGGACATATTAATTTAAAGGTTGTACACAGTGCTTGTGCATTTATGATTTATAAACAATATATTTTTAGAATATACAAGGACATAGATATTGTTAATTGTCAAAATTATATAGTTATAGTTTAGTGTTGTAATAAAGCTTTCAATACAATACAGGCTTTAACTGAGAATTTTCTCCATCATATTATCAGTTTTCGACAACATTCGTTATTTTCTTAAAGAATTGACAACATTTGCATGGTTAAATTAAAACTTAAGAGTGAGAAAATAAAACATCTAGCAGAGATGTAACATCTAAAAGATCTAACACTGAAAAACAAATTGAATTTTAATTTAAACATATAAAAATCATTTTAGAAATGTTGCAGGAAGTAGAAAATATGATCTCTGTAAATGTACGATACAAATCCTTATAGTCCAGCAATAAAGATCCTTTTGTGTGTTGCGGTAATTCAATTTATTGTGATATCCCTAGTTATAGTCATTTTCAAAGATATCGTGTGAACCGGTCTTTGTTGTGATTTAAGCATGTGACACTTCCTTCATCAGCCTAAAATGTAGTCATGAGCTGCAGGTTCGAATCCGGCCTGCAACATCTGCTGTTTTACCACCCATCATCATTTCCTGGCATTTTCCGCTGTCATTTCCATAAAAGTATAAAAAGGTCCAAAAGAATAATGAAGAGAGTGAAAGGGTAGAGCAAAAGGTATGAAAGACGTTTGGAGGGATTGATACAAACAGGAAATGAGAGAGGAGATTATTTAGCTGGTGAGGGAAGTGGAGGAAAAGAAAAATGGCATGCCAAGAAGAGGATGCCTTTGGTCAGGCAGGCACGAAGTGTGTGTGTGCTTGTGTGTGTGTGTTTTTGATCACTCTTTGATTGGATTAAGGTCTGTTAAGGGCACAGTGAATAGGGACGTAATACATTTGCTCTGTGGTCCATGTCAAGTATTTGTCAGGGGGTCTGTGAAGGCAGCTGACCCCCCATGTCTGGCCGTCTGTGGGGTACCTTCTCCCTGTATCACCAGTCCACTGTCCTCTAAACTTTTAACATGCATACGTGACTGTGTGTTTGTCCATTTTTCCTATGTTTAGTTTTTATTTTATGTAGATGTGTTAAAGCTTTAATTTATGTTGCAGCTGATCATGTTGATATGATTTAATGGCTTTGCTCTAGTTATTTATTACAGCTAATTAAAAGTTTGTTTTCCAATACGGTTTTCAAATAATTGGTTTCGTGTTCACACACACATGCAAACCCTGGAAATGAAATACATTTACATTTTTATATTTACATTCATACTTGTTTTGCGTTCATTCTCTCTAACAAAAAATATTGCCAACTAATGCCTAGTCGACCAAAAGTGGTGCTAAAAGAGCAACTTCAGTCGCTGACGCTCTCACACAAAGGTACACGGGGTCGCACACACTCGGGCTCCATTGTTATGTATGGTTGTGTTAATCTGACTACTGGCCTCTCTTCCGCTGTCTTTGTCCCCCCGACAGCCCAGTGGCAGAAGTCAACAGCACCGCACAAAGGTCCCACAACCCCCAAAACTGGTTAACGGCGGGCCTGAGTGAGGCTTTGATCAGCTTTTTTAGGGTTCAGGCCCATGTTGCCCCTCCCTGCACTGGAGGACGCTGAATGGTAACACTTAAAGGTGTTTTTTAAGGGAGACGTGCACAGAGAGAGGTGCTTGTGAATGAAGCACAAATCAGGTTTGGTAAGGAAAATCATGATTTTGCTGCAAATGCATGATCAGAAAGCGCCTTTTTATCTTCTTTCTTTGTTTTTTAATAAAACAAGATCTGTGGAAATAAATTGGCATAAAACAACAATCTTTGTTGATTTTTTTTACAATTCGAATTACATAACACTTCAATGGGAGGTTTAAGTAAGCATCTAATTATTATAGAAATATAAAAAAACTTCCCTCTCGTATTTTCTTTTTTTCCTGTGACATCATAAACATATACAATATTTTGAGGAGTGAGGAAGTTTTCGATACAAAGCTGAAAACCTTGTTTATAACGGTTAACATTACAGTCACATTACGGTACCAAATGGGCTGTAAGTGCTGTTTTTTACTGCATTCAAGATATGTCGTCAGTTTATCAGTCAGGGTCAGTCGTGGTCTGGTGGGAGAGAGTTCGACTTGTAAGCGGAAGGTTGTGGGTTTAAATCCCAATTTGGAAGATGCTTTTATCCAAAGCGACTACAGAATTATGCAGTGGACAATCATCACTATATAAAGCAAACAGAGGTAAGATGTCTTGCTCAAGGACACTTAAGTCATTGTCTACTGACACTGATATTCATACCCACAACCATCTACTTGCAAGTCCAACTCTCTGACCCCAAACCGGTATGATGTACTTCCCCCAAATTTTTACAAAAAAAGGTTATCTTCGAAGAATGTTTTCAACTTGTATGTGTATGACACGTTAAATTTTAGGTTGCTTTACGTACTTTATGTGGCTAAAATCGAGATGATCTTTTAAATCATTACCAAACACTAACTGCTCAATCTTGAACTTGCTAATTTTTCTACTTGCCAACTTACAAAATGGAGTTAATTTATAACAAAAAAGTTACAGATTATCTTGAATGTGAAAGGATATCTGGTTTGTTTTGAGATATGCTAGATACAGTCCTATGGTGACCTGTTCCCTACGCACAGAGTACTTTAAAAGTCAGAATAGTGTTTAAGTCTCTCTAATGGGAGCTTGTGTTCATGGTTAATTAGTTTCTCCTACACATTCGCTTTGTTCTCCATGGACCCGACGATGGTGGCCAGCTTTCTTCTCTCTCAGACTATTAGTCAGCTGGAATTCATTAAAACACGCACACACTGATAAAGTTGCACCCCGTACGCACACCTCTTATTTTTATTTGTTGGTTCTATGTTAATTAGCATACCTATGGGACACGCAAGTAGCATCTGTCGCTATTCCTCTCCCCCGCCCTTTACTTTTCATCCCTCTATCTCTTTCCCTGCTCAGCAAAAGGGGTTGTGCTGTTGACTGTGTCCTTTGAGTCGCTTACTAGCTCCCCCTCTGGTGACATTGTGCATTGTTTAAACGTTATGCCAACCCGTATTTTGGGAAACTGCATTGTTTTGATAAAGTTTATAAGGGGGATTTGATTTCCACACCTTTTTGAATTTTAAGACTTTTTTAATAATCATATTATTGGATGTTTAAGTGCATTAGAGTATCTTTGTGGTGCGTGTGCGAGGCATTGTGAATAGGCCTGGCAGGATTACCATAGTGAGGTCCTCCTTTCTCTGGCTTTGTGTGATTGCTGGCCCGTGACTGACGAGGCATTTCCCCCACGTAGAGACACGGAGGTGTGTGTGTGTGTGTGTGTTAGAGAGAGAGAGAGATTGCGAAAGAAAGAGAGAGAATAAGGAGAAGGGGGGCATCAGGATTAAAGGCAATGTTTCCTGTTTATTGTACTTGGGGTCCTTTGGGATGCTTGGGGGCCATTTCACCATGTGAAGATTTCAAAGCGCAAACACACAAACGCATACAATTTGGGCTTTGTTAATTGCTAATAATTTATATATAAATCAATCAAATTGCTGTTATTATTATTTGTTTTGATGTAATAGAATGTAATGCAATGGTGTCATTGTGTGTGTATATTTATATCTATGTTTTATATCGCTTTATCATTTATAAGTTGGTAAAGGCAAATGATGCCCTCAGAGAACGGCACTGATCTGAGATCTGTCATTGTCTGTGTCTGAATTGGTGACCCTGGTCAGCAGAAGTTTGGTTTTTCTCTCATCACTTCTTTTATGTAAGTGTGTGTGTTGTATTTTAATATGTGTGTGTGTTGGTTTGCAGCTGTGTATGGCTTCGTAACTGTCTTTGAGACTCTAGAGAATAAACTGAAAAAGGTTAAATTAGGTGTGTCGGCCTCTTGATGTGTGCAAACACAAACGATTGTATGAATATTGTATTGAAGTTTTATTTAATCCCATGTTTGTAATATTATATTTGTTTTTCTCATGCACTGATCTTTTTTGTTTTAGAACACGTGAATGATGGGGGAAATTTGGCGAGTTGGGTTGTTTCAGACAAAGATAAACAGGTAATGTTGCAGTGCTCTTAAATGCAAAGTTACTATTAACATATTCTAATCAACTGTTTTTTGTATTTTAAACGCTTACTATTGTGTGCATGTGTGTGCGTGTTTGTGTGTGTTTGTGTGTGTGTGTGTGTGTGTGTGTGTGTGCGTGTTTGTGTGTGTGTGTGTGTGTGTGTGTGTGTGTGCGTGTGTGTGTAGGCTCAGATCTATAATAAAGGGGTTGGCCAGAGGCGTCAGTCATCCCGCTACTACACAAACAAATCTGTGACATGTCGCAACTGCACCAAGGTTGGCCACCTCTCCAAAAACTGCCCCACACCGAAGGTATTTCATTGTTGTTTGCTGGCAATAAAAACACTACGCACAGTTACAGGATGTTAAACTTTATATCTAAATATTATTTCTGTATAATATAACTCTATCAGCAGAGCTGCATCACTCCAAATGATATTTTGAAATAGAAAGAAAGAGATTCATCATCAATTGTAGAAATATTTTTATGAGTTTAACAGTGATTTTAACACAAATAGATTATTTTTTTTATATTAAACATATAACTGAAACTCATTAATAGATGCATTCATTCTTTTGTTTATATATGTTTTATTATGGCTCTCAAAACAAAAATTCGCATTCAGAATAAAAGTTTATTTATAATTTTTATTGTTTAATAATAAATCTGGATATATTGTATAAATGTATGTTTTTTTGTTTACAAATAAGTAGTTAATATCAACACTACACATAAATATATATTTGAAAACACAAACTTTTAATTTGGATTTGATTGAGGGCGATTAATTGCTTTGACCGCCCTAGAAAGAAAGAGTTGTGAACTTTGAATTTTAAAATAATAATGTATATCAAAACCAATTACTGCTATTGGTAGCGGTCTTTAGACACTTAAAAAACAGTTAGCCAAAATATTTGGTTGCGATTGTTTTGATTCTGATGGTTATACCATTTCGCGTTATTAAGGAATAACTAACTGTATTTTATCTTACCTATCAGTGTTTGTAGGTTCTCTCTTTTATTGTTAATGGCTCATTATGTTCTGAAACAAAAACAAAAAAAATCCACAAAACTATCTTTCAGCCTTAATCACTTTATTTGTTAGTTAACATTGTTAACTTGATTAAAACAATCTTAAAACATGTTCAAGTTGATACCGAATAGTATTATGAGTTTGCAAACGTTTTTTAGCTTTTATTAAAATGTAGTGTCTTCAGAATAGTTTCAGAATTATTGTTTCAATCCCTGGTAACTGTGACAAGACTTATGGAGAATCTGTGTCAGAAAAGTATCAGAGTTGTTGTTTTGTGTTTGTGTGCAGAAACTGCCATGCTGCTCCCTATGTGGGCATCGGGGACACTTGGCACGGACCTGTCGGAACCGTCATTGTTATAACTGCTTGCTGCCCGGCCACACCTTTAATGAATGTCTGGAGAGAGCTTGCTGGTTTAAACGCTGCCATCGCTGTGGAATGTCCGGCCACTTCAATGATGTAAGTAGTGCCCTGTGTCTGTGTGTGGTTTGTAGTGTTGTCTGTGGGAAATTTATGTTTATTACTTATTGTATAGTGCAGCTTTGTGTAAGTGTGTGTGTGTATGTATCTCCTGGGCCATTCCTTCTCTCATTAAGACAGACGCTTCACAGGCTGTGAGTGGGACACACGCTCCAGTCGTCACCCCCCAACAACAACCCCACAGAGAGAGACACAGAAACGGGAGGGTTGAAAGAGAAACAAGTCAAAATGCGACTTTCAGAAACAGCAGGAGAGATGGCGAAATGATAGAGCTTGTTAAAGAAATACTTAAAGTTAGCAAAGTCCCTCAACCCAAAAAGCTGTCTTCAGTGTTCATCTTCTGGGGTCTTGTGATTTGAAAACAGTTTCAGTATAATTTTAGCGGTTTTAATTGAAATGAAATTAGTCTCGTTCATGCATAACATGCTGACAAACAAACATATTTAGGATTCAGGGGTAGTTAGAGTCTGCACGATATTCTAGTGCATTGTATTAGTTTTTATAAGAAGTCATACTTAATATGTTCTGTACATCTGGTCACAGTAGGTGTAGTCGTTATGCCCATTACCAGTATAATGCTTGTAGTTGTTAATTGATTTAAATTTAGCATTTAATAAGGGATACGCTTTGCTAGTTGATCTTTGCAACAGAGAAGCAATAAAACTTTTAAATATGTATATATTGTAATTATGCCAACATAAATATATTCTGTAAGGGGCAGTCAAAACTCTGAAAATCGAAATATCTCCCAGGCCAAACAGGAATCCATTTCATTGTCTGATTTGCAAGGACATGTTTATTCATGCTATATTTACTTTTGCATATGCTTTGCATCACTGGGTTATATCAATTTTAGCTAAGACAAAATACAAAATATTTAAAACCGTTTAGTTTATTTTGAAAGAAATTAAAAAATGCCATTTTAAAAGTTTCCAGTGAATTTTATTTTACCAATTTATTTATTTTGTAATTAAACATAATCATATATTTAAAAACAAACTCACGATAACTTGGATAACACAAATAAAACACTAAAGAACATTTTGTTGACTGCAAATCTTGCAAATTGTCAAAAAAATGTTGGCATTTTATCGACCATATTCTTGAGATGTCAACCTTGAATGCTTTTTAAACTAAATTGATTAAGTTCTTATCTGTGCTTGACTCTTTTGATTTTTTTTCGTAAGTGAAAAACTGTTTTGAAGGTTTTTAAACAGTTTTTTGTTTATTAAAGAAGAAACAGCACCTATGCATGTTAGGGTTGTGAAATGTATCGAAATATTTGCAATATGTATATCGCAATGGTTTGCAGTAAATAAGCTAATTAATTATTTGAAAAGTAAGGTATAAAATAAATTATATTTAAAGTTGAATGTAAGTTGTTGAAAGTAGAGATTTCAAACATTTTGTGTGTATTACAGACCTCTTCCTCAGTAATCTGAAGCATTTTTTTTATGAAATATGATGTAAGCAAACAAGCCATATTAAGAAAGCAATAACTTTAAAAAAGTTGTAGTTATGCTTTCTTTTCCCAAAAATAATGTAAAACATTATTGGTTACATAATTTTTAAGTTGTGTTAAAATTGATTTAAAAAGTATTTTATTGCATATCACATTTTTAGCATCCTATGGCCCATGGCATTTCCCCTCAATATAGCACCGCCGCCATGCATTAAACTTATTTCAAACTTATTTCTTATTCATTTAGTTTTTTATTCATTCAATTGCTTAATCATTCATATAATTCAATATTTTTTTTCAGTGTGTTCATATTCAGCTCCTTTGCACATGTATTTTTGGGCTTTGAAACAACTTTATAATTGTCTTACTAAAAGAAATAATCAAGTTATTACATTTTCCCTTGCCAAATGTATTTATTTGCAATCAACCGTTTGCCATAAATCTAATTTGCAATGTCCCAAACATTTGGCAGCTTTCACTAGACATTTGCTGTAGGCATTAACAGAGACATAAATATTTAATATATTGTCTCAATGGCAAGTTATGTTACATTGGTAAATAAAGAAAGCACTAAACACTTATTTACTTTTGTCTGTGTGTAGGTACCTAAAGTAGTCATGACTTAAGCAGGCTAATGTTTTGATCACAGTCAATGAAATTCAGGCTGTTAGAATCGGGCAGTATGAAGATGTGTTTTAAGTAACTACATCTTGTCACAGCGGGTGCACGAAAGGCAAACAGATTCTTAAGGGGTTCTTCAGTGTTTCTTCAATAGTCAGCAGGGGAAGCCAACAGAGGGTGGTAAAGCCTCTCTGTCTCTCTCTGATTCGCTCTCAGGTAGGGTTAAATGAAAAGCTAACTGTGTAAATGAGTCTGGCTGCTGTGCCCTCAGCAGTTTCAATTTCCAGTTAGATGTAGGAAACATGAAGGCCAGAAGCGTTAACCACATTCTCTCAGTATCCATTATGATGACTTGAGCCAGCAAGACTCCTGTCTTTTGTTACGGTCTCATCCATGTCTTTACATCTTGTCTCATGTGTCTTATCTTCTGGTTTAAAAAAGGTTACCTCTATCCCCTCAAACATTGTCTTTTTACTTTCATTTGCTGTTTTTACAGTTAGTAATCGGAACTGAGAAAAGGCCCAATGGATTTTCTTAGTATTTCATAAATAGCATATCAAGAAGAGACAATGCAGATGTTTTGCATGTGTAGTGTTACAGGATTTGTGGTTGTGTGCTTCTGAGTTAAGGTTAATGATAAAATCCCATGATGACAGTGTTCTCACTTCTTTGTTTTTCCTTCAACAGTCCTGCCCAGAAATATGGAGACAGTACCATCTCACGGTAAGCTTCATGACTGCTTGATGTATTACATTATGTTAAGTAATCCTCTAGTTTTTGTGTTTAAATGTGCTTGGGGAAAAATTATTATTTCATTTAAATTAGAATTTTTGACTTATTATTTTTTAATTCATTTTAATTTTACAATATGTAAATTAGAATTTTTTAAATTTTTTGAAAGTTAAGTAAAGCCACAAGTGCCCAAAACAATTCATTTTAAAACTGCCCTGGACATTATGACATCATTAACCTGTAACCAATCACATCAACTCTTTCGATCCCATTTTCTATTGATATGCAAAGATGGTCCAAAGATTTGGGCTGAAATGATCTCAATGCTGCTGTGTCAGCTCTCAGTTTTACTTTCAGTTTAGTGGAGTGTAGGCGGAGCTTGTTTGCATATTAATGTTTGTGGGTATACCTAATAAAGCTGAGCTTTACAGTTACATTTAAGCAATTTTAAGGCAGGAAATTACTGTCACAGAAAGAAAGTTTCACTCTGCAATTTTGATGCTCTAAGATTAGTCTTAAGTGGTACAATAATGCACCACAGGGGGACTTTAATACTTTAAACACAGGGTAAGGAGAGTAATTTGTATACTCACTTAAGTTGGATTTAAATGTAAATATTTATTTACATGCTTGTTTTGTGTAGATTATTCATCTTTGTCTAAATACAAGTAACACGCATTCATCATGGGCATTTGTGACTCGAGGAGAAAAGATTTCCCGCTGGTTTTGTTTTTGTATGAGAGTGTATAACTGATGGACTCCTGCCAGCGCGAGACAAGAGAGATGTTCCCTTACATTAACTGGTTTAACTATACTTCCCATGGGGTTTTTTTCATTTTATCCGTAGTAATACAAAATTCATGATAGAAATAATTTTATTTGTAGTAAATAATACAAAGAAACAAATTTATTTGAATTCCACCTTCCTGATCATTAATTTTCTACAACTCTGCCAAACGTTTAACAATGAGTTTTAAAAGTCTCCGGGACATTATCTTAGAAACTTCAAATGACGTGATTTGTTTATATGTAAATTGTCTTGAGTTTCAAAGTATCGGAGAGTGTGTTTGCGTGTATGTTTTGTCACTGAACAATCTGAAAGTGGTTAATTGGCAAACTCAGTGAGCAATTTCTCCCCAAAGATCCAGCAGGGTGAGAAGGCATGTGACAGTCACACGCGCAGCTAAACGTCAAGGGGTGCTCGGGAACATCTGCATGCACGCACACACAATCGCACAGACTCATGGAATATAGATCTCAGCCTAAGAGAAAAGAGCAGGTTGTTTGTCAATTAAAAGACGTGATAAAGCATGAAATGGCCTGCCAGCATCGAGCTGCGGCGAGCAGTCACTCGACCCGTCACACACACACATACAGTCTAATTAGCTAGCCTGCCTAATGAAAAGGCCAGATCGTTAGCGCTAGCCTAGCGTGTGGGGTGGCGGAGTGGAGAGAGGGAAAAAAGAAAATGCGCCCCTCGGGCTGTTAAAGAGGTGTGTGGAGGGGTACAAGTAATTCCAAAAATAAGTCTTGCTCTCAGTTTTTCTTATCCCTTTCTAATCAAATACTGCAGCTTTTACCGAAGGTTTTTACTTTACTGGTAGCACAGATATAAACATTTGATGGTTTATATATATGTATATTTTTTCATTATTAAACATTTTATTTATTTTTAAAGTGATAGTTCATATTAAAATATTGTCACCAATTTTGCTCATTCCAGTGCTTAAAGATAAACACAAGGAAAGATATTTGGATGAATGATTGTAACCAAACAGTTCCTGATCCCAGTGGGAAAAATGGTCAAACCTACTTTCATTGGTTTTTATTGTTCTATTATTCTACATTCTTCAAAATATCTCTCTTTTTTTACTTTTCAACTTTTTCCTACTATAGTAGTCAGTGAGGTCGACGAACTGTTGTAACTCAAACATTTGTCCAAATTTGTTTCTTTGTTCACAACAACATTTTTTATTTTGATAAAGTATCCCTTTAAAGCATGATTCTCCAGTCAGGTAAGTATTGCTTTCAGATTTCTGATATCCGCAACTGTGGAAAAGAAAATTTTAATAGTAGAACTGTTTTGTGCTTAATTTTATAGTCCTCCCTTCTCTATTTAATGGATATTACTGCATCTGTTCTCTACATGTTAATCCACAGAAATGACAATGTGACTGAAATATCCTTTTTGTCGCATTCATAACCAATATTTGTTTCCTTTTCTAAAATTGCAATAACATACATATTGACATTTTTATTAAATTTAAACATATGGTTCAATTTGTTATTATACATAAATACATTCTCTGAGTCTGTTTCACATGCATAGTGAAAAATTTCACATCCGTAATGGAATTGCACAAATGTAGATTGTTGTTTCTTCTTACAAAAAATTGCCATAGTAGTTCAATAAAGCGATAACAGATTCATTTTTTGAGAGGTTATAGAACGCTGGTCACATGTGTAACGTTGAAATTGCCTACATTTAAAGCTTTACAGACATTTGTTATTGTAGCTTTTATTTCCTCCAAAAAAGTTAGAAAACAATTATTGCAACCATTTTAAAACTAACATTGTTTAAAGAAGGATTTTCTATTTTACTGTACCGAGAATAACTGTAAATCTTCACATATTAAGAATTTAATATGAGATTTGCATTCCTGAAAAGCATCGTATTATTGAAAGAAGGGCCTTAAAATGTAATATTCTGATGCTCAACTCTAAAATACTCATCTAACTGCAAATTGCCATTTGTGACATTTTATCTAATTCTGGAAAGTCATAAGTAAATATTTTCAATCTCCATCAAGGTCAAAATGTTTTTGTGTTGCGATGGTTGGATTTCATCCATCATTTGCTAGTGTGGCAGACATGTGGGAGCTCCTGGTTTTCGATTTTGTTGGGTGTTTAAGAGTGTACAGTGGTGTGTGATGGTTTCCTCCAGACCCGTTTGGTTCTGCTGGGCTGAGTCCATCTGCTAGTGTATTTACACACCTCATCCTCTGGGTCCTGCCCTGGTTCTGTTTGTGTGTGTAGGTACTTAAATTGAGTCACCCTCAACAGACGGTATTTAAGGCCTTTAAACTATCCTGGAATCTGGAGGGCTCAAAGTTAAATACAGTACAGATACCCTGTGTGTGTGCGTGTGTGTCGTGCTTTGGGAGCTCTGGCCTGTCGCCCTATGCTAGGCCCAGTCAGGTGTGAAAAGGCATTCTGTCAGACCAGTCTCTTTCTACTGGGTCTGTCTATCGTGTGTGCGTGTGTGTGTGTGTGTGTGTGTGTGTGTGTGTGTGTGTGTGTGTGTGTGTGTGTGTGTGGATGTGCGCGCGTGCGTGCGTGCGTGCGTGTGTGTGTGTGTGTGGGGAAGGCCTGCACCTGTCTTCACTAACAAACAACCACTCAACTCATGTGTTTGCCACAAAGCCCAGAGGAGACGCAGAGAGGAAAAAGTTTGAGTGTTCACATAAGATAAGCTAAGAGGGAAAGTTATACCAAGCAAATGTGTTTTAAAGTATTATAAAGAGATCAATTGGGAGATACAAAATGCACACATTTGACAGATACAACACATTTTTGGTGTTTTTTATCTGTACTCTACAGAGTTTTTATGTTTTGGTTCAGTCATGACACGCATGATGGGGATACGGATTCAAAGCATTTTAAGAGGATATGGTGAGCAATTACCATTTTTAAACTACCTTTTAAAATCCCTGCTCTTCCTAAACAGATCAGGCAGGTAATCCGTTACACAGTAATGAAAATTAATTGAATTGGCTTGCATAGGTGACATGTATAGGGAACGTGCAGTTTATGGGCTGAAACCGATCCACATACATCATGATGCAAGGTGTTAGAAGAAAGAGAATTTTAGAGGAATGGATAATTATTCAAAAGGACAAGATAAAGTTACATGTCATTTTGAGTTATTAAATATATGACTTTAAAATAGGGTTAGTACGAAATAACTCTTACTCTATGGTGTGAATATTTTAGCAAACTAATTGTTCCGTTTTACATTTATTATGGAAAATGGATATAGAAATATCATCTTTCCTGAGGATAATCCTGCAAAAAGGTTTAAATGAAAAAACAATAATATTATTTGTAGAGTGCCTATGTTGTGGTGTGATAGACATTCAGCGCCATCTTCTGACATTTAAAGGTATTGTTCACCTAAAAAGGAAAATTCTGTAATTAATTAATCACACTTTGGTTATTCGAAATCTGTTTGATTTTCTTTCTTCTGCAGAACACATAAAAGAAGTGCCGCATATTCCCTTTTATTGGACACAAAGCCAATTCAAATGATTGGGTGCAAGTGAACAACACTTTTCAAAATATCGTCATTTATATTCCGTTATCTTCTGTTATGTTTCTGTTCCTCTTAAAGTTATTCTTTAAATAATTATCGTAAGATTTAGTATAAGATAAAATTACTGAGTATTTGACATTTTTACAAATTTCTATTAATATATTGTACTTTGTAGAGTATTAATAGCTGCAATTCTTTTCAAATAATACCTAGAACAAAGTCAATAATGTCGTATTTGATTTCAGCTTTATTCGAATTGACACCATTTGCTTAGATTGCATCTCTACACCCACTGAGCATTCTGACAGTTTTTCTAATACAGAGGTTAAGCTTTTTCAATAAATCAGTGAGTGAGTTTATTAATTATAAGTTTGACAAATTGAATTTACTATATTAAACTTTTCGGCTCATTCATTTATTTTGAGAAAACCTTCTAAATGTACTCGTAGTTATGGTAATGTTTGTGTAAAAGTAAACATCTTTTCACTATATCCAGATGTAGTTAAGGGAGCGACGCTATGGAAGAAAGACAGAGAGAGGTTTTGAGACAGAGTTTATTTAGCGGTTGTGTATTGATTTGACTCCCAGAGGAACAGCTCAGGGAAAATGTCAAGGTGAAGCTCTGGGATAAAGCTGTTCACTCTCGTGCTGCTGAGTCCACGAATCATGTGTTAACCTGACAGTCTGCTCAGTACTGCACATGATGGATATTCAGGGAAAAGAGCTGGTTCTAGTTATGAATTGTTTAGATGGTATTTGCTAAATTATCAGTGTCTGCAAAAAGTGTCTTAAATGTGATTGTGGCTTAATATTATTTCCCATCCGTGTTTTATTTGCATGTTCTCTTTTAGTGGCCTATGCAAAAAGTTCTGAATACATGAATACTACAATAGAATAGCCAGCTTAAAATATACTTAATGAATAGTTTAAATAGTTTAGATTGGTGTATGGTTTCATAGCGCCACCTTAGGGGAATATTAAAATATGCTACAATATGCCCTGTCTTGTCTTGTTAACACTGAACTGTTTGTGCACCATATTGAATGAGTTTGTAACCACAGGAACACATAGAAATATTTAGTTTGACCATGGAAATTTTCACTCTGTGAAACTCAAAATTTGGTACATTTGGTTTCTCACGAAACTATCATTTTGACCTTTATTGTATGGACACAAAATATTGCATTTTATGTTCCACCAAAGAAAGGTTTCAAAAATATGAATGTGAGTTTTTTTTGGTGAGCTGTCTCTTTAGTTATATCAAGTCTGTGTATATGGGTATGTTACTTAAATAATTTTTAAAGAAAAACTGTCTCTTAGGTTTGATCAGAGGTTACCGGTTATCTTATAAAGGACAGGCACAGAATGAGCCATTGCATGACAGACCAGCAGTGTGTGTGTGTGTGTGTGTGTGTGTGTGTGTGTGTGTGTGTGTGTGTGTGTGTGTGTGTGTGTGTGTGTGTGTGTGTGTGTGTGTGTGTGTGTGTGTGTGTGTGTGTGTGTGTGTGTGTGTGTGTGTGTGTGTGTGTGTGTGTGTGTGTGTGTCAGACTTTTTCTGCACTGCATAAGAACAAAATAATCAATTGCAATTGGGATATAAATATTAAGAAAATGAGTAACTTTATTTTCTTATTACACATTACTTTTTTAATTAAATATAACTGATGAATCAGAAACTTTTTAAATAACTTCTGGATTCAGCATTTTCCGGATAGCACAGATGAAGGCTTGCTTCTCCATCATTTCGGTTTTTCTCTTTTGTCTCTCGTTTTTCCATCTCTTTCCCCTTTTAAAGGGGGTTCCCTGGAGTTTTCTATAACGTATGCAAAAAGCTCCTCAAATCTCCCACCTCTCTCTAATCCACTAAGTATACAAAGACTGTTTACACTGTGTGTGCATGTTTGAATTGTGATTGCACTGGAAACAGTTTGAATTTGATGTGGGTTTAAGGATTAAGGTTGTGTCCGTCTGTAGCCAAGGTGCAAAATACTGTTGCCAGGACATGCTGTGTGTGTGTGTGTGTGTGTGTGTGTGTGTGTGTGTGTGTGTGTGTGTGTGTGTGTGTGTGTGTGTGTGTGTGTGTGTGTGTGTGTGTGTGTGTGTGTGTGTGTGTGTGTGTGTGTGTGTGTGTGTGTGTGTGTGTGTGTGTGTGTGTGTGTGTGTGTGTGTGTGATTTTATTTGCTTGTATAACTGATTCTATACCTAGGAAAGGCATCTTTTCAAAGAATTGAAATCTGAAATATATGTTTATTTAAAATTCCAATTACATGTGTTACTCTCCTTATACTGTGATTGGCTGATCATTATTCAGATAATGGTCATGTGTCATGTGTGCAACCAGTTCATAAAACCTGTAAGTCAATTTTTTGGAAAGTTTAAAAAGTTACACCTGCATTCCCAATGTCACACGCAAATCTCAATGACTCTCTAAAAGTGTTTTAGCTAGCACTCAACTGAGTTCAATTAGAGGTGCATCTCTGTGTCTGTGACCTTCATTACACTTGCTGTGTTTACCAGAGGATTTGACAATTAATGATCCGGAAAGAAGGTGACAGCCAAACAACACTTAGTGTAAAACGAGAGTACAAAAAATATGCTTGTTCTTTATACTTGTAGTGGTTTTTTAATTTAAAAATGGTCAGAACTGCATAAATCTGATTACTTTGTCACTTAGTTTTAATTAATAGTTGTTAGTGAGATAAATTGAAACAGAAGTTTAAATTTAGGTATAAGGGGTGAGATAAATATATATATATATATATATATATATATATATATATATATATATATATATATATACATAAGAGCTTTTTGCATTATGCATAAATGTAATGTTTAGTTTAGAGCTTGCTAAAGTACAAATTTATACATTAAAACATGTACTCACCTATACAAATGGATATAGATATGTGTACATCTAATAATACAATATACAACTGTAGACAATATACATTGGAAGTTCATTTTCATAAACACATTTATAAAAATTAAAGAGTCATACTTAACTGATTTTGTATTTATTAAGTAGTATTAAAGAAAAAACTAACAAGTAAAAATCTGTGCAAACCTATAGGTTTATTCTTTAGAGGAACATTCCGCTGAACTAAAAACTCTAAAAGCTAAAATTGTTTGAGTATTGGTGTTTCCCATGGAATGGAGTCAAGTTTAAAATTGGCATGTGGATATGATTGTTGGTCTGCATATGTGTCTTGAGACCAGCAGGGTAAAGATATGGTCGTTGGGGTGAGAGCAGCCCTTTATTATATTTTATTTACTCTATATATATTGCACTCACATGATCTTGTAAACATCCGGAAGAGAGATCTGTTGTGATGTAGTGTTTTTGTGTGTGGGTGCGTGAGTGTGTGCATGCGTGTGTGCGCTTGTGTATGTGTGTGATGTTGATCACTCTCTACTTTGAATGCTTTGAGTCTGTACAATATGTTGTCAACTTTGCAGTGCAAAAGGGTAATAATGAGACGCGTTGGATATTATTCTCACACTTTATCTTTTTGTTGTAAGGAAACCGTTACCCTCAATTCAAAGTGTGAAAATTGTGAACAAACAATTCATCAACATATCATTAAACGCATAAAGTCGAGGTACAGCTTTACCTGAATCTCAAAATTACAGTATTTGGAAGAAAATCAGTGTACACGAGGCAAAGTACAGAAAACATGAAGTTATCTAGACCAACAACTCTTTGGCACAACTTGTAAATTACAAAAATAGAGAAATAACTAAGCACACCTTAATTGGGGATTCAAACTCCCTTTCACTGGAAGCATGGATTTAAAATCTTGGAAACTATGGTTATGCCATTAGTAATCAATAAACCAGAAAACAAAAAAACATGAATCAGTTCATAAGCCGGATTACAATGACCAACATGTAAAGTGTGACAAAATTCTAAAACAAATTGCACATTATGGGGCTATTGGTTATACAAGGGTCAAAATAATCACACAAATATGATAACTATAATAATTTCTGGTAGGGCTGTCACCATATATCAGACATTTATATATTTATGCACAGCTTGATTTAATAGGTATTGCTATATTATCTTGACGAATTTATCAATTGCATTGATGAATTTATGATGAATTTCTTTTTTACAAATGTAATCTCTTTTCACCCACAGTTTTAATGATTGTTCAAATAGTGCTGTGAAATACAAAGACAAGGTCCCAGAAGCTGCACATTTAACATCTTAAATCATTTTAGATTAGAGGTAAGCACATCTCACGGTTGTATATCCAAATACTTTGGCGAATAGAATTGGATTTGGTGAGAATAAGTTTAAAACTATATATGTGATACAAATGATTTTAAAAATAGGTTTAAAGTCATTCTGGGTGGGTGGAATAAAGGTGTAAAAACTATATTTCTCAATAAAAATGGCCCATGTGGTTCAATCTAGAGAAATTAGAAATTAGTGTGCGTGTGTGTGCGCGTCCGTGCACGTGAGAGAGTGAATGAATATTCTTCCCTGACTCTTGGCCTCGTAACACAAGCGTATCAGAGGCCACCCTCTGCCCTGATAATCCTTTCAGATAGAGGTGATACACACACACTAAAGAGAGGTAATTAATAAGGCCACTGAACGCCTCTTAGGCACACAGGAATGGGTGGGGGTTTTTGCCATTTTCTCGTTTTTTTTTTTGTTCTCCATCAGTTTCCTCCTTTTACAAACCGGCTCTGAGCACAAGTGTGATAACACGAGCTCAAGGTCAAGAGAGGGGGCACGGGGTGCGCTTGATGAAGGGAGTGTCTTTCCAAAAACCAATTTGCATGACATATCAGCGAGGATGAAAGAAAGTGTTGACTGGTAAAGGTTTAGAAAGCGACTGAGGTCAGAAAGTATGTATTTAATAATAAAGATTTACAGAAAAAAGTGATGTTTAGAAACAAAGAGGGGAAGTTTAAAGAGAGATTTAGGAATTTGAGACAGCAGCAAATGTTTATTCCGTTATTTTTGTAAATGCACATTAAAAGGGACTCAAACTTGTACTACTTTTGAAACGAGCAAAATAGAATTTCTGAATAATCATAGCTTTGCTTTATGAACAAATTGCGCCATAAAAAATGCGGGCTTCCCAATTTCAATAGTTTTAAATAGATATCGCGATATTATTGTGACAGCCCTACATCCATGTCCAGCTACACTGATACAAAAGCTGATGAATTTATTTCTTTTTACAATTTTGATCACCTTTTACCCTAGTTTTAATGGTGCTCTAAAATAAAAAAGATAAGGTCCCAGAAACTGCACATTTCACGTATTCTGGCATAATAGTTAAGAAAGTTTGCGGCCGTAACATTGTCCAAGCAGTTATATCACACAGCGCTAAAAATAAGTTCAATTTTCAGGTGGCATGTGATATCACTGGGCCTGCTTCAGAAAATGGAAACGGCAAAATGGAATACAAAACTGTAAAACTCAAATTATTTATTCAGGGGTACACCATGCAACCAACCACATGAGGGGTAGACACTAAGATACCATTATGTGAAAAGAGGGGGAAAAGAAGTGTTGGTTTGGGTGAAGAATTGAAGCAGCATCTGTTGATTTGTTCAATAAATGTTGTACTTGAAATTGTAAATATAAGGGAATTGTCAATTGTTCTAACAAGAAATACATTAAAATAACTATTTAATTTAAAATGCATTTACAATTGCTAAATTGTTATAAATAGAAGAGGAAACTAAATAAATAGCAATTTGTTTTCTTTAAATGTTGTTGATATTAATAGTTCTTTTTTCATTAATTTACTTTCTTAAAATTACAAATTATTTTTAGTAATTCTGTGTCATATTTGTAATCGGTCAGCTGCAGTCACTGCCCTACCCAGTTATCAGTATTGGTAAAATCCAGTATTGGTGGACCTCTGATGGAATGGTTAAGAATATTGAAGATTTGTTGTCGTCATTGTTGAATTGGACGTAAAGTGCAAACAGGAAGTGACTATGGAGAAGTGATTGAAAGGGGATCAGAAAAAAGGCCTAGAGCCAGAACCTGACTCGGCTTGTAAACCTTGGAATTCTTTATCAAACTGGAAATAAACCAAGAACCATGAATTGATAAATCCGAAATAGAATCAAAATCTCAAGCAGACTTTAAACATCTCTAGTTGCTAAGGCGAAAGCTAGGTGTTTGCTTAGGTGATTGATATTGGTGATTTTTTTTAATGTGATGCCAATTGAGATTATGGAAAAGCAACTTAATTGGCCAAAAAGATAATGATTTATAACACAAATGTAAGTACATTCAATATATGAGATTTATTGAATGTTGGTTAAACTAATTAAATATCTATTTGCATAATATTCTTACTTTGTGATAGAAATATTGTGATAATTATGTCTTTTTAATCATATGGGTGCAGATGCCAGCATGGGAAGTGTGTCAACATATATGTTTTAATGTTGCTTAAGTAATTCTCTTTTACATTGTGTTCACATCACACACAATGTTTCTACAAAGAATTTAGTAGAAACTGAAAAATACATTTGGTAAAATCCTGCAACATTGCATCTATATTTGTCAATATTTCTTGTTTTAAATTTTAGGTTAAACATAGATTTTGTCATTACTGACAGATCTTTTCAATCTTAATTAATTTATATTCATAATGTTCACTTAAACCTTGAACATGTTGTCAATTAGTTTTTAATAAAATAGCCAATGTTTTAAATTGCGATTATTTTAAAAATAAATCTGCTTGAAATATTGCAAATCCATTCACAATTGTGAACCCAGTATTTTGTGTTGTTTTGTATTGTTTTCAAAACAAACTCAAAACAAATAATGTTTAAAGTGAGTAAAAAGTGTAAATATTATCTTGTTTAAAACATGGATGTTCAGAGATTAAACGCATCTAGAAAATAAGTTTTTGTTTATACCATATATGTTTGTGATCTATACATATTAATTTTGTAACATACACAATACATTTTTAATTTATTAAATAATATTGTATTTATTTACGTTGATACACAATTGAAATATTAACTTAAACAATTATTGATTCATTTATTGTATTACAAATATTCTGACATTAAAAAGTAAATGATGATTGCTCGATTTACTGTCATTGAGATGCTGGCTTTACGTCTCACTAAAGATTTATTGGCTGAATGTAAAAAAATAACAATCAATTGTTTTAAAATTCTTAATATAAATAGATTTTAATTAGCCAGTTCCAATCTATCAGTTATTCCTAGGGTCTTGAATTTTTTCACTTTAAAAAGCAATAGATATCATTTAAGGTTGCTAGTACTAAACCTAAATATCACAATCGTAATAGCGATGCTTGCTTTCACACCAATAATAGATGTTGAGAGCAGTTGTAGGGCGAGTGTTTTTGGTTCAGGGGGTTAGAGCGAGGAAGTGATGGAGAGAGAGAAGGGTGGGTGTCCGGGGGGTAACCGGTGTTGTCTTTGTGATGGAGATGGAGCAGAGTCTCCAGTGCTGGGCTGATAATGACCAACGCTTCTAATAGCATTCAGCCCACCACCCTTTAACCACTCAAGCGGAAAACGGACAGAAAAAAAGAAAGAGAGAGAGAGAGAGAGAGAGAGAGAGAGAGGACAGAATGGAGGAAGATATGTTTTAAAAATGACGTGGTGGGACTGCGTGTGTCCCGGCTTATTGAAAATGCGCGTGTATGTGTATGTCTCAACGCCCCCTTGAGGAGACATTAAAAGACAATACGTGTGTAGTTTTGGGCCCCGCACACACCCATTCGCGAACACACTGACGCCGGTCGGCTTACCCTCTTTATCGTGCTGTATTTACGGAGGGCGATGAAGCGTGAAACACCTTCGGGCTCCCCGGGACCAGATGGAGAAGCGCACACACATAGGTGCACTCCAAAGCCGGCCTTATCAGCAGCACATTACTGGGATTTATTGATACCCTCTGTAATCACTCCCTTATATCACCTCAAAGAAAAGAAAAATATACAGATTATATGAATGTCGGCAAGTGGGAGGAGGATGATGGGAGAAAGAAAGGGAGGACGGGGGTCATCATTCACTGGCGAGATGGGAAATGTTAGCGAGGGTTTGCAATAACAGAACACATTGAAAGAAAGTGAGTGAAGTCGGGTGATATCAACACCCTTAGTCAGTCTGAAGAGTATACAAAGGACGCGTCTGGGTGACTATGGCAGTCTTGCTCTCTTGACATAAACAGGTTGTAGTTTCATGTATGTTTTTGAAGAGGACCCTTGTTGTGAATTTAGTTAAGTTTAATTGGAGGATTTTAGACCTGTTTGACTGCAGTTGGCTGTCAAACACCAGATGCTTGTGCCACAAATAGACATGCCGGCCTTTTTTCTTTTTTTTACCTGTATTGGAAAACAGGAAGACACATACTTGAATGCAGCTTTGCTCGAATATGTATTATTAAACGAATTGTTCATCACTTAAAGAAGAAATTATCATTTAGTTATCTGTATGTTCTGTTTGTTTGTTTCTATTTAGACCGCACCAGGTCCCATCCTTAAGTCTCTTCATCCTGATGCCTGCAAAACGCCTGCCTATTGTTATAACTGCTCTAGAAAAGGACACTTTGGTTTTGTAAGTTCTTTAATTTTTATCTTTATCTTTACTTTTTATCTTTATGTACTTTTAAAACCCACAAGTGTTAGTTTAAGACATTTAACTGATAGTTGACCCCAAAATAAAAATTCTGTCATCACTAACTCACATGTTAGTTTTTCAAAATCTGTTTAAATTTTTTTTGATGAACATAGAGAAATTTGGGAAATTTAAATGTAAGAAAAAAGTACATTATACATTTTTGTTCTGTTGAACACAAAATAAGATATTTTGCAGAATGTATGACAGCCAAAAGTTCTGGGGTTCTTTTGACTACGATTGTTATTTTTCCCACTATGGTAGTCAATGGTGTCAAGAATTGTTTTGTTACAAGCATTATTCCAAAATTTCTTTTCTGTGTTCAAACAAATAAAGTAAACTATACAGATTTGGAACAATTAGATGTCAAGGTGGACTTATGTTAAATAAAAAAACTGATATAAATTTTGATTTATTGAGACAGAGTTTGTCTATTCAAACTGTGTGTATTTTAACTGTGTTAGTTGTTTTATTTAAAGATTGAATTATTCATTTATGTCATCCCTTAAAACGAGTGACTGTATACTTTTTTATCATTGTTATATCGATGCATAAAACTAAAAATGTCATTGATTGTTTACTGAAAAAAGTGTTGATTTTTGCAACAGCGATGTTTGATTTATATTACTGTTCCACCGAAAAATGAAGACATGGAAAGCAAATGCATAAATATTAAAGCATTAGTTCACCCAAATATAAATTCTTTCATCATCCAAGCAAATTTCGGTCGTTTCAAACCTGTAAGACTTTCTTTTATTGTGCAGGACACAAAAGAAGATATTTTAATATTGTTGGTTACTGTACAACAGTAGCACCTATTCACTTGAATTTTATGTGTCCATACATTAGAAGTCAATTTCACTGTTAATGCTTCCCAACATTCTCTTGAAATAACTTCTTTTGTGTTCTGCAAAAGAAATAGTCATACAGGCTTGACATTACACGAGGATAGTCAATGATGACAGATTTAAAATTTTAGGTGATCTATCCTTCAAAGATCTATATTAAAATTTCCTCAAAGGTTGAAACGTAGAGAAGGGAATATGTTTTTAAATTTTAGAGCTAATGTTCTGTGTTTTGAAATGACTGAAGAAATATTTGTGATTGTTCATCATGATGTGGGATGTGTGTATTTTGCAGGAATGCTCTGACAGGAGAATGTATAAAGGCACGTTCCCAACCCTGCCCTTCATTTCATATTACGACAACATAAGTGATATCAACTGCCGGGAGCACAGACTTAAAAAGAAGGTCAAAGGTTGGTGAAATACTCTCTGTTGACATTCTGTTGACCAGCCTGACTTAAATTGTTTCTTTTTATTAAAATACATTTTGTGCCTCTAAAGTTGGTATTTACATTTATGAACATTTGTAAGGTTAACAAAGATTATAGATTTATTTTATAATATCCAACAAGAAGCCCTCCGGATGATCTCATCTCCTTACGTAGCCCTTGCTTAAAAAAAGGTTGGAGACCCCTGCCCTATCACATCCGGTCTCTTACCCTTGTGCTTTGTCTGCCTCCGGTATCTTTAATGTGAAATATTAAAAATGCACAGTGAATATTGTAGAATTGACATTGGTGTGAAAAATACTTTTTTGTTTTAACCATCCATTTTATAATAATTTTACAGTTTTGCGTTGTTAAATAATTATCTTTTCATGCTTTATGAGGATTTTGAATAGTTTTGCATTCATTTATTTGCCTTTATTATCAATAAAATATGTTATAATTTGAAGCAATAGTTCATCTTTTACCCAGGGGTACACTCATATTGTGTGTACCCAAAAGTGTTTTAGCATCAAACGGTTAACATTGAAACAAATGTAGTTAATCTGAATAACTCAAATATTAGAATTCACAAAAATATTACAGATATATATATATATATATATATATATATATATGTATATATATATGTGTGTGTTATAGTATGTAATATAAGTATATTTTTCATTGCATACTTACAAAATATTCATACATTTTGGAGAAATTAACAGTTGGATTTAAAATCAATCTATTCAATGTATTTATAACATTTAAATTTAAATTGTCACAGCTGTTTATTTTTGTGATATTTTCTAAGCCACATGAAATCTATTTACAGTGAATATAAGGCGAACATTCTTGTTTTTACTAAAATAATGTCTCTCTTACAGAAATGCAGTGTGCTGGAACCATTTATTTGCCAGATGATGGCGCTGGTTCATCCACCCCTCGTCCTCCTATGAAGAAAAGGAAAACCCACAACCAACAGTCCCCACACGGAACCTCCAATCAAACAAACAACTCACAAACACCAAAGAGACGCATCGCACACACACCCAAACAACATCCAATACCACACACACAGAACACACCCTGGAATATCAATCAGATCCCGCAATCACCAAGGATATGGGGCACAGACACCCCTAAAAGCTCATTCACACCCCAAGAACACAGCCAGATGAAAGCCAAGAGAAAGAAAAGGAAAAAGAAAACAAAATCAGCGGCTATAGAGGAAAATGCTGACTTTCCAAGGGGGGGAACTCAACCTACATGGGATATCAGACCACCTCGGACAGCTAATAATCATCCAGGTTTGCTCTTCACAAAGAAAAGTAAAAAGAATAAAGAGGCCCAGACGAAAAAGAAAGAAAGGATATGGAGAAAAAGGCAGACTAACGCAGCAAAGGACGGCGTCCAATATGCTCCTGATAATCTTTTCCTGATCAAACAGAGGAAAAGCAGATAGAAATGTGTTAACGGAAGCCGTGTGCGTGACACACACACTTGTGGTCGTGAGTCAGGGAGAAGGTGAATTCTTTAGATGTGTGTCACCCCCTACTGGCTATTCAGGTCTGTTCTGATTTGTTTCTTCTAAATCCAGAAGTTATTTTTAATTGCTTCAAGGATTTAGGAACCTATTGAAGCACATTAGACCCTTTTTCCCCAGGTGTCAAGCTTTGAAGTCATATTTTCCCCCAAAATTTATGAAATTTTATGACTTTCTTTCTGTAGCAGAACACAAAAAAATATATTTTGAAAAATGTAGGCACCATTTACTTGCATTGGTTTGTTAACCATACAATAGAAGTGAAAGGGTTCCACTGCTGCTAGGAACAGTCTTCAAAACATCTTTTTTTGTGATCTTTTAAAGAAAGTCGAAGAATTTTCATTTTTGGAGGAACTATTCCTTTGAATGTTCTAAAATTAGCCACCTCTGATTTTAAGAAATGTGGAGATAAACACACACATAGTTAACAAATTGTGCAACTGAATGCATGTTATGTTCTTAATTTACTCAAAAGTGCTTGTGACAGAAAAATTAAGGGATAATAAGTGTCACGGTTGGATGGAATTATCTGGTGGTAATGCAGATGCCAAGCTTACAACAGCACATCTTGATTTTGAAACTCAATGTTTAGCTTCAGGGATTTTAGTAACAGGAGTCCTGCATTGTCATGAAGAGAGTGTAAAGTTTAGATTTTTTGCGTACGTTCTGATTCTGTCACGTTATGATTAAAACCAGTTTGTTCTGGTATCCTGGTTGTGATTCTCTTTTACAAGAATGTGTTGTTTTCCAGATTGAAGGACTGTTTGTATTTATTAATAAGTTCTTTGATTACTTTACTAAAAATTTTAAAGCAGTATGAATCTTAACACCTGCTCCATTGATGTGTGGTGTCCTGGCAAATGCATCAAATAAAATACACATAATAACTAAGTTCAAGACCAAATCGTGTCTCACTTTCAGACAAAAATGTGCACCCTCCCTTTTACTTTCTCTTTCCCATGATTATCTTCTTGAATACCAGGTGTTCTGTTTAAGGCTGTTCATCTGTAAAGAGACTAAGTGCTAAACATCTGGTAAAATGGTAAAGTCTTTCCTTCCTTTAACTTATTTTTCACTATGTAGAATTCCTGTCGTCCACGTCTGTTGAAGACTCAATATGTGATGCATCGAGTGTGTCATATTCAGCTCATTACAGTTTTGATTATTTCGAGCTCTCTGTGTTATGTTCCGCTTCACAGAACTTCGTGGACATTGGTGTGGAAATGTGTGCCATCCGACATACTGTCTTTTCAACTTTTGGGACCTGATTTTACAAGCCAAATCTAAAACCCTAAACACCAAATATTGCAGTCGGTTGAAAATTAACCTTTAGGGTCTCCAGAGATTGACCAAGATGAAAGAGCGCACTGCCTCAATTGACACTGAGCTCTCTTGCGAGTCAGGTGAAATGCTTTCTTACCATGATTCACACTGATTTTCTCCGACTAACTCTTTAGAAATGATTAATTCTGAATTTTTACTGGCATGGCTGCCACAGCACATTCCTAGCAATGTGTCATAAGACTCGACTCAACATGGAGCTTTCACAATAGATCTACATCCACTTATGTATAAGTAATGAACAAAGTGTTACTTTCTGTCTGGTGGCCGTTTCAACACCATTTTACCTTTCAGGATGGTATATGAAAATATCTGATCAGTTTAGGCATTTTTGTGTTTGGAAGAGAATACCCCATAATATTCTGTCTTCATTTACTCACCTTTGAGTTGTTTTAAACCTGTTTACAATAATTGGTTCTTATAATCAGATAAAGATATTTTATAGAATGCTTAGAACCAAACAGCTCCTGGACGCCATTAATTACCATGCTATAAAAAATGAACACAAAATTTAATATCGAAAATTGAAGAATTTGGGACAACAAAGATCTGGGATTTTTTTTCTACTATGGAAATTAATTTTTTCTTTCAAAAAATGTTTCTCAGTCTTTATCAGTAATGTACACAGATTTGGAACAACTTGTGAGTGTAAAAAGGGTGTTTTCTTTGGAGGGTGAATTAGCCCTTTAAATAGAGCCTGTATGTAGTTTTCTTACATAACCATTATTAATTTATTATTGAAAAAAAAAAATCCATTTGACCAATGCATCTTGCATGTCTCTAGTGTGGCTATGGATGTCTATGGCACATTTCATCATATTTAGATATCAGAGAAGTAAATAATTTAATAACCAATGGTGGTATATTTATAAGTTGTATTTGACGGATCTTTTTCATTAGTCCGCTCATTGCGCCCACCCAGTGATTTATAGAAGACAAAAAACTGCACTTCTTACATTTTTACAGTAATTTTATGTATTTGTTGACTGCATGCCAGAAAATGTCCCTTAGTGCTGAGCTTGTGCATGTTTTTAAAGACTGTGACAGTATGGAGTATATGAACTAAAAATAACTAAATAATAAAAAAGACAATTGACACACATTCAAATTCCCAAAGATTGGTCTGAGATCCAAAAAAGTATTTTGGGCTAAGTATCACTTTACTGTATTTTGTATTATATCTTAAGTTAAACTCATAGTTTGTTATACAAAAATCCATTTAAGTTTAAAATCAGGGTGCTTATGACAACACTTGTTTTTGTTTTGTTTCAATGTAAATTACCAAGGTGTGAGTTTTTTTTCCTTGTATCAACAAAAATTGAGAGTAGCTAAAGATAGACAAGGAACATGTGAAGTACACTGAAAATGTATACATTGGAAAGCAATCCTGAATCATCATGTACTATCTGGTTGCTTAATGTGCAGTGTATGTACAGTACATGACTGCTGCATGGGGCACCAGAGATCCGATACATGTTTTTGTAGAGTAAAATGACATGTTTTCCAGCTCGTAAAGTTGCAGCCTTAAGTAAAAAGTAAGAAACGGATAGCAAATGTCACTTTAAGTGACAATGAAATAGAAAAAATTTAATTGAAGGTATCTTTTCAGCAATATTGCAGTGTTAATGGCATTTTTAGACACTGTGTGAAACATTCAAATTGTTGTATATAGGCCAAGAAAAGCCACCAAATTATGTAGAATTTATACAAATCTTAGAAAACGATATTTAATTAACTAGAATCAAATAAACCGCGAACCATAATGACAACTTAAATCTTTAAGGTTCATTTCTTAGCGAACCTTAAATGTTCATTTCATATCTTAGATAAAAAGATATCTAATTTTGTTTCAAAGATTACATGAAATGCATATCCGTCACATCATTCTTTGGAAAAAGATGTTCCTTACATTAATAACTGAAACATGTGGGAACACTTTGTAATATTCTCATTGCTGTATCTGTCTCATTGCTGTATCTGTATCTGTAATATGTCTATTGACAACTCAACAGTTGTAGTTTTGCATTATCAGCCACTCAATATACAGCCTCTTGGGTCCCTTTAATACTTGAGCACAAAGATTTAGTTTTGTTTGATTTAGCACATTTGGGAGAGACCCACTATTATTGTTATTTACTGTCCATACTAATCCACAGCGGGCATATATGCAGAGACTTGGAGCGGTTATTAAGTCTACTTAATACTGACATTCCTCCACAAATCCTTGGTTTTTGGATGAGACTTCCAGAAATTAAAAAAAAATGTATTAGACCTTAATGCATTAATTCAAATCACTCAAATATTCACGGTTTCAAAGTGCCAGTAGTTCTTCAGTGCAGATGTTGAAGGGCTTTGGATCTAATTCAGCATGAGCAAATGCGACTGTTGACAACCCAACACGCACACACATGCACAAATGTGTGTCATCTAAATCACACTCTGTAACAGGTGTTGATTCGACAGTGTGTGGACTGGGAATGTGTCTATTTTATGGAGATAAATCAGTGCCCCTCTTTACAACCCTCATCTAAGAGTTTTTTATATAGAGTTTTTGTTAAGAACACTAAAGATGAAACATCCGTTGTGGTCATTTGTCTAAACACATCTGAAAAGATGGACTGGGTCACTTTCTTAGCAAGGAAGTGGGATTTCTAACATATTGCTTTTGAATGTTTTAAACAGACAAAGCTTTGGACACTATAAACCAGAAAGAGTTATGACTACTTAAATGATTTAAGTTATTCTCTCAGTTTCTTTGAGTAATGATTAAATTGACAACTCAGGTAAACTTTCATTTTTAAGCACAGATTAAAGGGCATAAAGAATAAACTCATGCATTCGATTTTTGGCATGATTACTTTTATTAATTTACAGTTTGTTTCACATCAACAGCTTCATAAGTGTCAGTCATAAAGCATTCCCTCAACAAGTTTTCAATTTAATTTAAGTGAAACAATTTAAACAAAAAATGTTTAAGGCTTTAAACTTAATAAATAAACTAATTCAATTTGAGTATATGTAACTGATAAAATAAGTACATCGATTATCTCAATCATTTCTTGTAGTATTCACCTAAAACATTAGGTGTATATTACAAATATAAATTTGTTAAATAAATACTTTTTAATTACATGAAAAAGATTTGGACATTTTCGAAAATAAACAGTTGGATTTTTTATTAATTATGTTAATCTTTTTTCTTGAAAATTTTGTAAAATATTTTAAGTTGGTGTATCTAATATTAAGTGTTTTTTATGTTACATCCATAACACTGGATTGCCCATAGCTGTTCATTTTTGTGGTATTCACTAAGCAACATAAAAAATGTTTTGTGCATACTGAAGGAAATTTGGACATTTTGGTTCTTAACCAAACTTGTTCCCTGACATGCCATGTTTTGCATTATTGTGCCGTTTCATCTGAGATTGAATCCATTTTATTGCTCTTCTTTTTTTATCTTCCATTGTACAAAAAGGTTAAAGCTAGTGCGGCGTTTCTAAAACAGCTCGTGTAAAGAAACATTACATTATTGACTGAGCATGGACAAGGAAGAAAAACACGAAACCACAAGAAACTTTCCTCTGCCGCGTCTGACAGAGCTCCAAAAGTTTGTCTGTGAAAATACTCGTTTCTATTTTCCCCTCAGGTCTGATATGTCATAGTACTCAACACCCTGCAAACTCTGACCTCCGGGTCAAAGGAAAATACATACACCACCTGGACACATGTTGTGCACACCATCATTACTTCAAAATTACACACCACAACACACCGAAGTATGTGAACCATTTTCACATTTGTTGGCCTGGCCTGCTGCGGTTCTTGAGACTAATACCGGATTTCGTTTTGGTCGGGACAAAATAAGCCTCTCTGAATGTTACAAAGACACAGACTGTGTCTGTCCATCAGCTAGTGCTTGTAATTCAAAGCATTTTACTGCTTCTTTCTCAGAAAGGAATTCTTGCTGCTTATGAAAAAAATGGGGTGAGTGGAAAGAGAAGAGAGAAAGTAAAAATGGGAGGAGAGAAGAGAAATCCCTGCCAATGCATATATGACTCTGTCTTGGAGCGGGAGAGAGAGAATTGGAGCCGAACAACATAGTCAAATGCCAAAGGGAGAGAAATCTTTTTCACGTTCATCTACATTAACTTCTCAATAAGATCGGGACGTGTACTCTATTACAGTTTTGTTCTCATGGCTTGTGGGATGCAACAGCTATGCAGCCTTGACTGGAGATTCATCCGGCTTTTCATCCAGATGACCCTTCTGCTCACCTTCCTGTGCCCACCCACAGAGCCTATTTCCTGGGACAATGACTCGAGCGGCAGCCCTGGGGAGGTAAGAATTTCAGAGAATCCACACATGATGCCAGTCTGGTACACTGAAGTGGAGATGACAAACAGACAACCTCACAGCTAGAAAACATGCAATGGTGTTTTCTGTAACACACTACACGAAACTTTTAAAGTGTTGTTTAAACTGGTTTATAATAGACTTTACATTATATTACACATTGTAAAATACAAGCAAAATATAAAAATAATTTAATATTAAAACCTATGGATGAACATCATATGTTGAGTCAGATAAGAAGTCCAGAGGACTTTAAACATGACTTAAAGGGAAATATTGAATAACTGTCCATTGGGATCAAATGTGAAAATGTGTATGGTTTTGTAACATTATGGGGATGACATTTTCACCATACATAAAATGAATGTATTATTAATGGTAAGGGAAAATGCCTTCTCAAACATATATACATCTCAATGGAAATCATCAAGTTTTATGTGATGGTTTAGTGGGAAGGCATGGAAAGTCCCCACCATAAAAGAAAAACAAAAGGGACCACAGCATTTGAGGCGTTAACAGTCTTCATCATTACAGCTGTAAAATTATTAATGTTAATACTGTATTACATGGGATGACTAAGTCACACATGGTCTGAAATAAGATATGGACATTACCGGTAAACCTCAAAATCATTCTCCACTTCATTAGTCTGTTTGTGCCTGTTTTTCTTGTGCACTGTAAAAAATAATTTAGGTGTTTAATTCATCCAACAGTTAATTTCCCTTAAATTGACAAGTATTTTTAAGTTTATGATAATATATATACTTTTTTTGTAAACTCTATTAGAAATATTTAAAATATTTGAAAAATAGTTAGATTGGCTCATTATTTTACTAACGTATACATAAAATTTGAACAGTATATTAAATCCTTTTTCTACACATAACCCTATGAACACACAAATGGATTGTTCAAAAAAAATTCTGTCATCATTCACACCCCCTTGACTTAATTTTTTCCACAGGTCACTAAAGAAGATATTTTGGAGAATGTTGGTAATCATATAACCATGAGACCTATTAACTTCTATAGTGTGGACATAAAACAAGTCAAGGGGGACCGCCAATGTTTGGATACCCACATTCTTCTGTACATCTTTTCTTCTGTACATTTGAGGGTGTGTAAATGATGCCAGAATTGTTATTTTTGTTTACACCAAAGACCATAATGACAAAGATAACAAAGCAATTGATATACACATGACTGCAAAATTAACTTTTGAGACGCTTGTAGCTTTTCGGCTATTTATTAGTTAGGGTTCTTAAAAATAATGACAAACTTTGCATTTACAAGATACTGTATAATTGTTTAAATGACCAGTCACTTAAAGTGGTGAGGTGGTTGTGAACCACAACCAACGGCTCATTTCATGTTTTGAAGCACTAAGGAGGCTGTCAAAGGACCAAATACATCGTCTTATGTTTGCTTCTTAGCTGAGGGGGATAACATATTTATCCTCTAAAATATTAAACTTGACACCTTTAAAACTGTTTCGGCCTTCAACAACAAAATTAATCAAAAATTTTGATGACATTATCCTGCACTTCAGCTTCTTGTCAAACATGTCAAAGCCTCCTATATAGAGTGCACTGGGTAGGGGATAGGGAATGATCCAGTGTAAGTATGCTATCTCTTAGGATGTATACAGAATTTGGTTCAGCGTCAAGTAAGCAGCTAAACATGCAAAGTGGAAGCAAAGACCAACTTGGCATAGCCAATCAACCCTTTAAATTCCAACATCACTTTAGAGCAATTGAACAATTAAATACACCTATAAATAAAAATTCATCCAAATTAGAAGGGCCGGCACATTTAAAATGTGAAGCTGAAGCGCAGAAGCTTTGATTAAACATTCAAGGTGTGTTCCTGCAGGATTGTGGGGGTTATCAGGTAGACGTGTGCGGTGTGTGTGCAGGCGATGGAAGCTCGTGTGAACTGTTCAGTGGAACACGCTTTCTGACACTGCTTTCAGTCGGCTACCACAAGATCCTGGACATCCCCGCCGGAGCTCGACGAATCAAAATACAGGAAACACAGAAGACCAGGAACTACTTAGGTAATGGAAACTTAATTCCCTCTAGCACTTCTTTCTAATTCATGGCTGGCTCATGGATCATATATTAATGTGTTCTACTGTTCCAGCTGAGTGTGTAACAAATACTCTGCCTGAAAATTCAGCTACAACAATAATCTTAAATCAATCAGTCACCCCAAACTGAACATTCTGTCATTATTTACTCGCCCTCTTGTCTTCTCAAACCTATTTGACTTTCTTTCTTCTGAAAACGACATAAGAAGATATTTTGAAAAATGTTGGTAACAACAACTGTTTTACCCCATTGATTTCTACATTAAGGACACAAAATATCAATGAGGAGCAACGGCTCCCTTTGACCACATTTTTCAAAATATCTTTCTGTGTTTTTGTTATAAAAGAAAATGAATTCACATATTGCGAAACTTAATTTCACATACATCCGAAATCCTATTTCTGGGCCGCAGGTAGAGTGATATTTTCAAACAAATCTTCCTTAAACTACCCAAGGCTTCCGTGCACATGGTTTTAAGCACCTGATCAGGCGGGTTAACCATCATAAAGAAATCAAATAACAGCTTTAAATACGTTTGCCTAGGCCAAGACATTCACAAGATTTCATCTTTAACAGACATATTTGGGCAAATCACTTTTTTTTTTGGTTCAAAAGGAACACCTGACTGCTGCAAATGCTTTGAGGTCAGGTGAAATATATCCTGACAGCAGCTGGGCTCATGAAAAACAATTATATATTATTTGAATAATCTGAGTTTTCATTTCAAAAGTTTTCCACCTGTGCTTTCAAAAAAAACATCTACTATACGTTTGCTTTTAATTGGCTGTGAAAAATTTACTTGTGCGCCAGACTGAGCCCTTAATATATAAAAGCCCCAGTCTAACAATAATTCTCCAACCTCTCTCTCTCTCTCTCTCTCTCTCTCTCTCTCTCTCTCTCTCAGCTCTTATGACAGCGACTGGTGAATCAGTGATAAATTGTGACTGGGTGATTGACCGGCCAGGTCAATTCTACGCTGCGGGTTCTGAACTCACATACAAACGACCCAATGAGATAAGCAGCAGAGCAGGAGAATCCATCATCGCTCCTGGACCGACCAATCAAGAACTGCACCTCTTTGTGAGAGACTCCCTCTTACTGTATGACATCACATATTGCATTAAAACAAGAAGTGGGATATCTTATAGGGGATATCTAGTGTATTTCAAAAAAACAAGTGCATACATTTCTTGATTTGTTCTTTTTTTACAGGTGATATATCAACAGCCCAATCCAGTAATATATTATGAGTACATTCTTCCCAGAGAACCCGTCATCAATGTAGATTCAGATTCATATTCTTACTCCAGTATACTTCCTCTAGGTAAGCATTGAACATATATGTGTTTAGTTTTGCACATTTGGCCAGAGAACACCCAGTGACCCGAAGTCATATAACACTGACAGCATGACAAGATGCTTAAAACGGTTTCAACATGAGGATGAATAAATGATGACAGAATTTTTATTTCTGGGTGAACTATGTCTTTAAGGTCAAGCCTCTAGGGTGGTCAATGCAGGTGTGAAAATCTCTTTCGTGGTTTTTCTGTCACCATTGCAAGCCAATAATTTGTCTCTTTTGAAATACAGTAACAACTTTTCCATAAGCACAGTGAAAATCTTTCAACATGGTTGTGTAAGAAACTTGAAACTGTACTCTGCATCAGTTAAAGTGTTAAAAGAATTATTGCCAGTTTAAATATATGAATCCCTTCCATAATGATCCAATCATATCCTCTTAAGTATTTGCCTATTTGAAACCAACTGTGGACTTTTTGGCCAGGCAGTGAGATTATTGCTATTCAGTATTAATAGTTCATGGTGAGCGAACTTGTTTTAAAGTAAAATCCTGTGTAGCGTGCTTTCTTCCAACAAACACAAAATAAGATATTTAGTAACTGCAAATGAACAGTGTCACCGGTCTACATCTTTTGTAGGAACAAAGAACAAAAAACAATGCAAGCGAATATGTGCAGATTCCAAACATTCTTCCAAATATCTTATTTTGTTCTAATACTAGATTAAATTTACAAGAGGGAAGAAATCAGTGCATGGTAAACAAACTTGGCTTGAAGTGATAGTTCACCTGAAAATTAAAATAACTACATCATTTAACGACTTTTTTCTTCTGTAGAACACAAAGTATGTCACCCAGTTGCTTTTAATGTAACACAAAACAGTTAAGGTGTTTCAAACTTTCTTCAAAATATCTTTTTTGTAGTGAAACATGAAATTTAATTTCTCAGTTCATGACCCCTTTAAGCAACTATTTCCTCTTCTATTCTCTTTTTCACATCACCTGTCTATCTCTCTTTCCTTTTCTCTCTTGTCCTTCAATAGAGAGCCATGAGTTGTTTCCTGGATCTGAGATTAGCAACGATGAAACCTCGGTGAGCAGCTCTCACCCTAACCAGGTTCCATCAGACCCTCTGACCTCTGAACCGCTTTCCTCGTACAGCTGGGTTGCCGTGACAACAACATCCTGCAGTGCCACATGTGGAACAGGTAGTTCAATCGTAAAGTTAACTGTGGCTCTGCTTGTTTATCTTTGTCCACTAAGTGGTTTACTAAAAGATAATTATTTACAATTGCTTTAATGAAGCGGGGCGGTCAAACATAAAGAAGAGAGACAGAAAATAAACAGAACATAATTCTCAATGATTCTCAATGAATCAGGCTCTGAAAGATACATAAACACATTGTCGTGACTGATAAATGTTGTTCTCTATTATCGGCTAGTGACACACGCACACGTTCATGCATTCCAGATCATTGCAAGAGTTTTTATAGCGTCCTCACTGTTTAACTTCTAAATCAAAACCAGATCAGCTTTACCGTAAGCAGACGTTTGTGCCTTCAAATAAAACTAAAACAGAGCCTGAATTCCCAGCAGCACTCTATTCTTTTAACATCACAATAAAAATTTTGTTTTTGGTATCCATCCTTGTTTATTTGTTTATCTTTTGTGTATATCAGGCACTCGACAGGTTCTTTTCGGCTGTGTAGAAAAGGCCACTCGAACCCCCGTACTGGATGATCTCTGCAGTTACACCCATCATCCCGGGCCGCAGGTAGAAGACTGTCAATCACAGCCTTGTCCGGCATTGTGAGTGAACATATTTAGAATGCAAACATCTACAATCAGTCCAAGACAAACAATCCCCCAGCTGTGCAGTTTTAAGACGTCCTAACAATTCTCTGAATGAGCCGAGGAAAAATTTGGAGACTTTTGGGGTTGTTGATTCCAAATGGTGCAGATGAGGAGCACATGCGATTGATAGCAAGCATGAAGCATGCAGGAAAACAAAATCACATCCTTGCATTCCTGCAGTAAGTGTGTGTTTATGTGTGTGTTTGTGTCAGTTGGGACGTTGGCGAGTGGTCAGAGTGCAGTAAGACCTGCGGGCCAGGGTATCAGCATCGTCAGGTCATTTGCCGGCAGACGCAGGGTCACCGTGGGAATAGCACGGTAGTTGTGGCCTCCAGCCTCTGTGACGTCACGGAAATGCCAGAGACGACCACAGTGTGCCAGCTGAAGATCTGCAGCGAGTGGCAGATTCGCTCAGAGTGGACTGAGGTTTGTGGACGGTTGTGTCGAGAAGAGCAGGGTGAATCAGACGGTTTAAGTTAAGGTTGGCATGAAACTACAGGCGTGATGGTGTATCTCAGAATTTAAAAAATATGTAAGGTGGGGTTTAGGTTTTTCTCTCTAGAAATTCTTTAAATGTGACAATGCCTGTGAAAACCCAGCTAAAGTAATTTTTTGGGATTTACTTTTTTCCTACATACATTCTATGAGAATGTTACATTGATATCTTCAATATTGACTGAGTAAGATCAGGTCAAAGACTAAAAATCATAATGATATTAATAGGTCAAATCAAATTGTAATGCTTGTTTTCTCTGATTCTGATTTTCCCACTTTATATTTCAAAGACAGGGTCACGGATACATTGTTTAAATGTATTCTGGGGCACCAAAAAGTATCATAAAATAACACTTTTCTTACAAAACATTTAACACCCATCTTTGCAGTCCAAATCAGTTGTTTTAGATTAAATATATGCGAAAAGCCTTTAAGAGGTACATAAATTTACAATTTTAACAGTAATCAAATATGTACAATTGTTTAAAATTACACAATTACACACTGATTGAGTCTAAAGATAAGAAACATCGCAAAAGTTTTCTATTTCATAAAAAAAAATTCATGGATGTGGGAAAAGGACATGGTGAGTTAAAATGCACAAACCAGAATCCATAATACCTAACAAATAGACAAAGTATAGGTCTTTATAGAAACTAAAAAGTCTTTAAATGTTCATATTATGAATTGAATAGGGATTTAAAAAACACCATTAACATATTAGAGAACTTAAGATAAATACATAAATCACTGGATCAGCTAACTATTGTTTATTGAGAGAATCAAACAAGATATTTGAATAGCACAATGGCAGCTGTTGCTGTAGCATCTATTCCATATACTCAAAGTTTAGCAACAGTACTTTTTAAGATGGACATAATGCAGAATTACGATATATGATGATTTAATGCAGTAAAATAGGTCAATAAGTGGCTTAGTGGCTCATTTTGGACTGTGTAAAATAACTTTATGTAGATGCATCAATCTGGGTTGCCATATCGCAGACCTGTTTACTGGGCTACTTTAAAACTGCTGATGAGTGTTTTGTTTTATTCTACCTGTTGATGATACAATAATTTATTTACCAGCTGTGATTTGTTGATATCTGCATGAAATTTCTTGTTATGGATTACAAACAAAAATAAATATTTAGAATAATATGGGGAACTCAACAATTCTGGGCACCATTTGCTACTAATAAATGTGTCCTACTGTTGTAGTCAATAGTGTCACAGAACTGTTTGGTTGCAAAGTATTTTTCATTGTATTTAAAAAAAGATTTTTTTACACAGGCATAGAACAACTTGAGGGTGGCTAAATGATAAAACATGTTTTAAGTTATTGTTCTTTTTTTATCATTTTTTTATTTTAGTTCAATTATACTGTAAGAACCAGATATGGCAACCCTGGCTTTCTGGGTCCACAGTATTGTCTCAATGCAAAAAAAATGTGCCTAACCACTGGCTCATTTTACAATACTTTGCCTGCATAAGAAGAGGAACATTCTATAATTTAAATGTAATTTGTTTATTGACTCGTGAAAATATACTTCCTCCAGCTTTACTACATTTAGGCCACATAATGTGTTTTGTTTGGAGATTCAATGTATGAGTCAACAGCCATGAATACTAAGTGTTTAAAGCCACATAAAAACCCTAGGTTGTGGTTTGTGGAAGCTCTGTTTCCAGTTAAATCCCTTTCTCTGTCTTTCTCAGTGTTCCGTGCCATGTGGAGTGGGTCAGCGGAGTAGAGAAGTTGTGTGTGTGGATAACCTGGGCGACGTCGTTTTAGATGAGGAATGTAACATGGCCCTTCGCCCGCAGAACCTGCAGAACTGTGACAAGGGAGTGTGTGCCAGTAGCTGGTTCTACTCTCTCTGGAGTGACAGGGTGAGAAAGTTGTTTTCCGTATTGAACTTCCCTGCTGAAAAAGCAACTTTAACCGGATGGTATACTGGTCTCCCGGTGTATTCTGACTGATCTGGTTTAATAGTTTAAAGGTTCATCAAACTGATAATTCACAACAAGAATACAAATTCTGTCATCATTTATTTTCCTTCATGTCATTTTCTGTGAAACTTTCAAAAGAGGTCTTCAGAAATGTCTTAACAGGACGTGTGTTTGAGTAGTATAACACATTCAAACAATCACTACAAAACACTCAAGTACAATGTATAGACAGACAGACGGACGGACGGACGGACGGACGGACGGACGGACAGACAGACAGACAGACAGACAGACACACAGACAGACAGACAGACAGACAGACAGACAGACAGACAGACAGACAGTCGGATAGATAGTAGGCTACTACTTTTTTAGTTCATTAAAAAAACAGTAATGTATTCATTCTTGTAATTTTATACTTGCATGAACGACTTCTGCAAAACACAAAGGAAGATATTTTGGAAAATGTTGGTTAAAGAAAATCATTGGTTTCATGTCCATACAATAGGAGTCAACAGAGACCAAGAGTTTTCTTTTATTAGCATTATTAAAAATATCTTCTCTTGTGTTCTCCAGAAAAACCAAACAGCTTAAAAATAACAAAAGGGTTACTTAATTTTATTTTCTTATGAACAGTTGATTTCAAAAGAAGATATTTTGAGAAATGACTTCCATGCAGGGGTACTCAGTGGGGACCAATGTGGCCCACATTCTTCAAAATATCTTCTTTTGTGTTCTGCAGCAGGAAGAAAATCATACAGGTTTAGAATGACATGGGGGTGAGTGGTGAAATAATATTTTTTGGGTGATCCCTTTAAACCTCAGCCAGGGTTCTAAGAGATCTGTTTGTGTATTATTGCAGTGTTCTGCAGACTGTGCAGAAGGAAGTCGCAGTCGGTCAGTAGTGTGTATGATGAGTCACACCAACTCTCTGCCATTAGACAACTGCAAAGAAGAGGATAAACCAGATGAGCTTATGCCGTGTGACCTGGGACCCTGCTCACAGCGACTGGAATGGTACACAGGACCCTGGGGACAGGTGCATGAATGCTTATCACTATCCATACTGCTGTATTGCATGTGTTTAAGAATACGTTCTTGAGATCTATCTGCTCTCTATTTTTAAAATGTACATAAAGGAAAGATTTATTTTCTGCATTTTACAACATGAGCTCACAGTATAAAACCTTATGTTGTTATAGCACAGTGATCAATGCTGGCTGTTGTTCAGATTATGTTTCTTCAACCAACAAATCTCTTACAATGTCAATGTATCTGTATATATTTTTAAATATTTTATTTTCTTAAAGGTATAGTTCACCCTTAAATAGAAATTGATAAAACATTTACTTATCCTCTTATCAATTTAACCCTGTATGAGTCTTCTGTAGAGCAAAAAAGAACATATTTAAAAAGTTTGTTTAAAGCCCAACAACTGTGTCCTTTTTTGACATTGAATGGACACACAACCAGTAATATATCAAAATATATTGTTTTGTAATCAACTATTCTCCCCCAAATAAAATTAACGAATCTTCGTCTGTGACAACACCAAAGAAGATATTTTGAAGAACGTCACTAGCCAAACAACAATGGCTTTTATTGACGTTTTATGGACACATAACCACATATTTTGAGTCATTTCTCAAAATATCTTCCCTTGTAATCATTAACCACAAAGTGAAATTAACGATCCCTGTTGTCATTTTAAACCTGTATGGTGTTCCTTCCTCTGCAGCACACAGAAGATATTTTGAAAAAATGTGGTAAAAGAAAACCCTGGTCCCTGACTTCTGACAAAACCAATGTCTAATCAAAGGGGGCAAATGGTTGTCATTTCCCAAAATTTTTCAAAATGTCTTCTTTTGTGTTCAGCAGTAGAATGTCATACAGATTTGAAATGAAAATAGGCTAAATAAATGATCACTGAATTTTCCAATTTGAATGATCTAAAATAAATGTTTATATAGCCTACAATGTATCTGTGTGTGTTTTATAGTGCTCGTCGGAATGTGGCAACGGTACTCAGAGTCGAAGTGTGATCTGTGTTGTACAAAGCAACGGCCAATTAGAAATCACCTCGGACAACGACTGCTCTCATTTGCTCCACCCCCCAAAATCAAAGATCTGCAATTTGAAAAGCTGCGGTGCCCAATGGTACATTACAGATTGGAGCTCGGTAAGTTCAAACAGACAAGAGTGGACCATGCAAACAAAATTTTGGTCAAGATATAAAAAACATTTTTTCGGCCTTAGTGTTCTCGGTCATGTGAAGGAGGATTTCGAGTGAGAGAGGTGCGTTGTTTGAGGGATGACTTGACCTTCAGCAATGACTGTGACCCTGATGTTGAACCTGCAAAACAAGAGGAGTGTAATACACACACCTGCACCCCACAGATCGGTATGGTTTTGCACCATTGTCTACCTAATAACAGCATTAAGGTTTCAATTATCAGCATGCTCTTTTTTCAAAGTTGCTACTTTTACTACAGCAAAAGTCAATGGGGACTGGGGCTGTTAAGCTCTAAAAGTCTACTTTCCGATAAAATTTTATTTTTGTGTTCCTAGAATACAAAAAACACATACATTTCAGTATCATTTGAATGAGAGAATCAGAATTGTATTTTTTTACTTGAACTTGTGTTTTGTCTCTTTTTAGATGAGTCCTGCAGGGATATGTATTATAACTGTGTAGTGGTTGTCCAGGCCCGTCTGTGTGTGTACTCGTACTATCGCACCACATGTTGTGCATCATGTTCTCGGGTTGCTCGAAGAGACACCCTGCATAGAATCAGGTGATCCGGACACCTTTGGATGTGACATCACTGAATTGTCTCTTCAAAGTTATGACATCATCCCACGCCTGTTTTCAGCTGGTTCTGACCTTGAGATGACATCACAGTTCACCTCTTCCGGCTTTCATTTATAGAGACTTAAAATTTGACAGCTTTTCCTTTTTTACTACACAAAGTGAGAATGCTCCATGAGCAAATTAATATTTATTGCAAATAAAAGCAACTGAGCCACTTTTATTTTTGAATCATGTTTATTAATTTCTAAACTCTTAAAAAGATTACATTTGTTAACTGTCATATTGAAAGGGTAATTTATACTGTATAACAAGCTGTAAAAAGAGTACAGATATTGTGGGTTAACTGTTTTAGCAGGAGGTTGGCAGTTTTGCTTCAAATAATACATTTCTGAAATCAAATCATAAATTCAACGCATTTTTATTGCTTGCACATTTGCATAGCTTTTTATTCAAATGTATAGATATTCCTGTAAGCCAGGTGTTCGGCAAATCCTCCCCATTTTATTAAATGTATAATAATAATATCTTCTTCTGGACAGAATCTCCTGTAAAACAGTGTTCATTTGTTTACCCAATAACATAATCTCAAAACTTGATCATACAACTTTGGTTTGATACAAATCTTATTTAACCCTTTTACACATAGAGGTCAAACAATAGACAGCTACAATTTCTTCATTGAAAAATGCTTACTGTCAAAGTCACTATACAAAACTAGTGCAATTTTTACTTTGCAATTTTCCGAGATGTAAAAAAAAAAACTACAAATTTGTAGGCATGTTCATCCTCTAAGTTTTCTCACCTGAGGCTGAATATTAAAAACTTGTCAGAATAAAAGGTGATGGGTGGTTAACTTCATCCCAAAATGGCTGCAGACCTCCCATGTGGTCAAGTTCTTGCAGTAGCATGTATGCAATTAATATGAAATACAATTTTCTTTGCATTATTAATGTAAAAAAATATATTTTGCATAACTGGGTGGAGGTTCAAGCTTGACTGACCCTACCTAAAATAAAAAACAACAAATAAACATTGTTAAGGAGAAACACACTTGCTTGCTTTTCTTCTTGGTGGTGCCAAAGCTTAGATGATGTCACTTCTGCCTTGTGGTGGTACATTATTTTAAATAGAATAAAACATGTTAGTATAACTAACATAACATGTTAGTTATAAGTCCAACTGAGAGATGCACATAAATCATCAAATTCATGCAAATGTGATATTTTTAACCACGGACAAGTGAAATTGGACATTATCCAATTACATTTTTTAAATATTATATTTTTTCTTTTAAGAACAGCTTTTTATCACATATATTTTCACAATTTCAAACTAATGACACATAACCACATCAAGTCTAAATAAAATTTAAATTGGAGCCCTTGTCAAAAAATTCCCTGTACAAAAACGTTGCTGGGTTCTCGCTGCTTAAAGGCTAAATCCAGTAAGATGGAAGCAGTAAGGAGAAAGACACATTCCCTTCAGCAACATACTAGTTTTGACAGGCCACTGCTACCAATCAAGAAGATTAAATAGCCTGGAAAAAACAACTATGCTGTTAATGTTCTTATATTGTGGAAGAGTAAAATAAACTCATATTTCTTTAATTTTACCATTGGAAAACATTGGCAAAGGTCAATAGAGGATAACATACAATGTATTACAAATATTCATTTTATAATGAGGCTGTAAATGGCTTATTTATCATATGGTAGAGGAGAAAAGTCATAGGATGTGACCAAAATAGTAAAAACTGACCAAATGGTGACTGTATAACTATTACCCTTTTGTTTTTCATGGAAATAAATCTCCTTTAGGGAGCTGGAACAGATCAATAGCATAAATCAATCTTCAAAAAACCTAAACCAAAACAGCCATTAAATCACAGTGAGTTTAGTGCTGCTCTCACAGTTACACTGGGACTTATGAGGAAACTGTCAAACAATATTAAAATAATGAGGTATGTAAAACACTTTACATAGCCTTTGTCTATACAGAACACAACCTTCCAGTATGAATTGATTTGATGTAAATAATATTTATGTTTATCTCATGCAATAACAGTGGAACAGTTTTGGAGTATGCCAATTTAAGGAAATGGACGTAAAAATAACTGATGGTGGCAATAAAATAAAACATGACGTTTACCAACATTGACATGGGCCACATAAGCTAAACCGCTTAAAGATCCAAAAGCACTTTAATTGTAATAGTTTTGTCATTATTTGCATTTCCTTTGGGAAAATAGCTACTATTAAAGCAACTTATATAACTTAAGATCCCTATTTTATTTATATTATATTATTCAAACAAATCAATTCAGCCCATGAAGTACTAAACTTGTAAAATTCTACACTATTGCTGCCCTCTACTGGAATCACAAAGGATTGCTTCATTTATACAACAGAATTATGAGAAAAAAATTACAAATATAGTCACATTGATATTTATTCAGACGACACTTATTTCAATAAATTCTTGAGTTATATACAATTGAAAGTACTCATAGAAAATAATAGAAATAGATTAGTTTGAAACATTCAATGACATATTTTAGGTAAATGTATATACAGTTAAAAATCTGATCAAATATTGCTCTAGTTTATCATCTGTGTATCATTCACATTCAATCACAGCCTGGAGCAGAAGCTCATCTGATACTTCCTCCTGTTCAGTCGACCGTTCGACCTCCTGTAGGGCCTCCAGAAAAGCCGGGTCATCGGGTGAGTCTCCCCACTCCTCAGCTTCCTTAGTATGGGCAGCTGGGCCTGACTGCGGTGCTGGAGCAGACACCGGTACAGAGCTCATAACGAGCTCAATGTTGCCCAGTTCATCTGTTAAATATGCCTGATCCTCTTCATCCTGAAGAAACAGGTATTTTTTATTCTATATTAATATGCATTAATATATTTGTATATTTTCGGCATGTGAGGTGAGATGTCACTGACCTCCATCAGTATGTGGCTCATGCAGAGCTCTTGTGGCAGTGAGAAGCCTTTAAATACAAAGCAATGCCTTCAAATTAGATGTACAGTAATGTTTGGCAGTTGCTTCTTTCATACAATTTTTACACCTGAAATGTAAGATGCCAGAAACTATCATGTCTAAAACATTCTTAACAGATAATCATTAATCATTTAAAATCTGTGATTCACAATGTAATGGACGAAGTAAAAGCAAAACAAGTGTTTTGATGTAAACTATATAATTAAATTATTTTATGAAAGTAATTACAAAAGAAGATTCTGTCACTAGTAGTTAATGATACACAAGATCTATGCTATTTGGAACATGCTACAGATACTGTTTCTGAAGAAAAAGTATGATGCAATGTTACTGTATGATGCAATGTAGCCTACTGGAGGATCTGTAATTCTGTGCCCTGCAGTCAGGATCATGGCATCTCTGATACCACACCTCTTCTTTGAGGTCCACCACAATCCTTAAAACAACAGAACAGAGAAACATTTGAAAATAAGTCAGACCTGATGCACGAACATTATAAATCAACCATTATAATTTTCTACAAGAGGTCCATGTGTAGTATATGTTGTTTAATGATAGAAGGCCAGTTATGCACACTCACATGATATTGTTGCTTTTGTGGAATCGTTTTACGTTGTAGCACCAGCGGAATTTCCCAATATCATAAACTAGCAGGTGCTCGGACGCAAAGTAGTTCCATCGTCGTATGTCTGTTAAACAATAAAATGTCCTTTGTTAATTACAGCCGGTGAACATTGGCTCATTATGGTGGCTTTTACATTTAATGCACCACTGTCCAAAGAAAAGACTCAACGTTCACGGGAGGTAAAATGTAAGTAGTTAAGTTCATTAAACAATTAAGATTCTGTAATAAAGGACAAGAGAAGATATTTAGAAGAATATTGTTAACTCGCACTCATTCCTTTGCATTGGTCTACCCTTATGAAAACGAAGTATGTTTTATATTTGTTTATGCATTTGGCCCACACTTTTATTCAAAGCAACATACATTGCATTATTTCTTATATTAATTCTTAGTATGTGCAACCCCTTAGACCGAACCAATGTCTCTGGCATTGCCAGTTCCATGCTCTAACCAGTTAGTAAACTAATATCAATATTGTAGTATTAACAAATGTACTAATAGTTTTGGTACTAAAGTGGCCCACTTTATAGTACATAAAAGTATACTTTCCTACTTAAAGTTTAAAATAAGTATCCTAATAGCACACTTCAATTATTATTTTTTTTAATCTGTGTGTAATCTGTAATTTTTAGGATGACCTACTGACATAAATGCTACATAATATACAAATTCAGATATCCCACACAGCTCCTTTGATTTTTTTCATAAATATTTTAGAAAACCGAGCACAAAAACAATTGTGCAGCTAATCAGCAGTAACGCCAAGTTCGACAGATGACATTTGTGAGGGACGGGGCTATCAAAAAGGGATGAGAACCTTTTGGTGTAACGGGTGTGTTTGTTTTGATGATTTCATATATCAACAATGACCACCAGAGATTGTAGATACTGCCTTAGAGGATTCTGTTCATATAATAAAACCAATTGTGTGCCACTGCTGTTGCATTACCAACATTCTTTAAAATATCCTCTGTTTTATGTGGGAGAAAGTGATAAACGTTTAATGACAAATGAAAAAATATTTTAAATTTGGGTAAACTATCAGTTTAAGTTTCCATAACCCCCTCCCTCCAGTGTGATACATTTTTTAACATCCAAAGTCATTTTTTTGCCTCTATGGTATTGCTTTTATTGACATTGGAAATAGGGCAACATATATGGCACAAAAATGTAATTTTAAGTAAAGAACAACAGCAAACTTCTTTTGCTTACTTCCTTCTATTCCGTCTTTGCACACAAGTGTCAACACAAACTCATCCACTTCTTTGTAAGGAGACGGCTGCTGTTCACCCATCAGGTCTATATGAAGAGCAGAATACCGTATTCAAGACATACAGAAGCACATGCTATTCAAGACTCTTAATGTGGTAAAAGCAACTTTAGAACGTTCCGGCACATCTGGTTACCATATCTTGTAATATAACACAGATGACTCTAGCTGTTTTTATTACCAGAATTATGTGACTTTCTCTGCAGACATAAATTGGGAGATTCTCCTGTACTGCTCTCGGACTTACTGAAGGTCAAAATCCTTTGCCCTGTAAAACTGGTAGAAAAGCAATGGTGTGTGAGACAAAGAAACAATCCAATTCTCAGAAAAATTTAACCCAAGGCTTTCATCATCATCATCACCTGATGTTGGTAATTAAAGAGGCTAGAAATATGCTTTCTTCTTCTGTGGTGTGCTTGGAAGAGTTTGGGACATATTTGTTGTCCTCTGCAACAGTAAAAGCAGCATTCTTTCCAAGTTTAGAAGACTTGTATAGGCGGAAGTTTCTGTTCTTAGTATAGACACCTTTATAAGAATATTGTTGACACTATAAATGCATTATTTATCAATATCTTTTTTATTGTCTGCAATATGATTAAGACAATTTTGGGATGCAATCTTAGATTGAGAGGCATTGGATTTAAAATTCAGATTTTAAAACCTTACCCAAGTCGACAAAAAGTTGTTCCTGTCCATTTTTGTTCTTTACTATTAGAAAGCCGAGATCCCTCTCCTCACACTTTCTTCTCTTTGTCTGAGATGTTTCGACATTCTCACTGTTCTCTTCTGAACTGGCCGCTATGGTGTTTGTCTCTGGGTTGCTTCAAATGTAAGAAAATATAAACACATGACTTTATTAAAAAGACAGTTACAGTACTCTATTTTATTAAATCTGATATGTGTCATCTTACCTTTTCTTAATGCTGTTCAGAGCAGGCTTTAGGATATCATGAATGAATTGCCCTGCAAGCATGCACACATGTGTATAAGTGTAAGAAATAACGATGATGATCCAATGTATCTAACAGAGACATCAACATGTGCTAGCCTTGTTTTATTACATGAACTCATTTAGCAGAAACATTCGTTCAAATAAATGTATAAATGAGATAAAGAAAACAAGGAATAATTATAGACGAAAAACAATACTAGACCCCAAAAAAAGAAAATTCTAAATAAAACATATATTATAAAAATGTATATTCTCATAGATAAAGAATAATATTTGAAAAAAGGTTTGCAGCTGCGTTTTTGGAGCAGCTTTGACTCCCATGATAATAATTTTTGAAAAATTAGTTTTTTTTGTTTTGTTGGACACAGAAGATATTTTGAATAGTTTAGGAAAACAAACAATGTTGGGGCACCTTTGACTAAATTCTTCAATGGTGGCACCAGTTTCTAACACTCTACTTAATATCTTTTTTTGTGCTGATTTAAACTTGAAGTTGAGAAGTACATGACAGAATTTTAATTTTCATCTTTGAAGATGAGTTTGTAGAGTTTGTCAAATTTGAAGTGACCTTCCAAGGTTTTAGAAGGGTAGCAACAATTTGCATGTCGTAAAAAGAGTTAATCTAGAATATGCAAGCTGAGAACTCACCTGCATGAGAATTGTCTTTGAACACAGCATTGGGCAGCATAAAGATGAGATGCCGACTAAATTTCTCAGAGGTGCTGGAGTCCAGATTAAGGACATCTTTTGCTGAGCAGTTTAGACCATAAACCTCCTCAAGTTTCCCACACACATACTGTCATTAGAGATGATTAAAGGTGTAGTTATAAAATAAATCCATGTTTTTTCTCACTCCACAGTCTAATATTATGATCAGTGCATAGTAAGTCAGCATACGTTTCTAAATAGTATAGAACAAAATTGTAAAGTCAGAAACAATTTATGTTCGTTTACCTGAATTAACTTGAACACCATCATCTTTCCGTCCAGATGCGAGTTGGACGCTATGTTAAACTCCAAGTCAAAGTAAAGTTTGCACACAGCCCCTTCAAGAATTACCTCATAGCAGTGCATCAGAGACTGTCTGTGATTTCTGAAGGTACATACATTACTTATTCATCCAAAGTAATACCTCTAAACACACATGCATTCCTGACAAAGGTGTCACACAAAATTTATTTTATAAATTGTTGGTCACTGGCACCTCTGCCGTTCGGTTATCAACTTTCATCAAATTATCTTTATTTGTGTTCAGCAGAAGAGAGTCATGCATGTTTGAAATGACAACGGGTAGGCAAATGATGACACAGTTTTCAAATTGAGTGAACTATCACTTAAAGATCGCATGAAGCTAGATAATAATATGCCAAGATTATGATTTCGGAAATTCCAGGCAACGGGTGACAATTTTGAAGACAATTAAACTTACAGTTTATTTATTTAGGTGTTTTCAATCACAATTTGTTATAATTCCCACACATAGAATTGTGTTATTAAATGTCCTACTGTATATAACCAAAAGTTTTGGGACCCTGCTTTGAATCACTTATACAGTCATATTTTTGCACATTTTAGAATAAACCTATGAAATGATTAAATAAAAAAGAAAACCTTAAAATAAAATATGTTAAAATTATCTTCAGTATATTCACCCTTTGACTAGAATTTGCAGAAATGTTTTATTCATATTTTATCAATAAGCTTCTTAAAGTCTCACCCTTAAATTAAGTAGTCATCATATTTTATGTTCACTTACTCAGTGTTCTTTCTTCGATATTTAGTCAATCATTCCTCTCAAAGACATGTATTATCAAACAAAATGTTTTTGTAATTAAAATGTTAAAAAAAATTGTTTTGTAAAGAAAAAACATGAATGTTTGCTCAAGTATATCTAAATTAAACAGTGTGTCTTTGCTAAAGTATATTTTAGTTAAACAGCATGTCTTTACTAAAGTGTATTTTAATTAAGTAATTATCATATTTTCTGTGCACTTACTGGCTGTTCTTTTTTTCTAAATTTGTTCAGTCATTCTTTTTAGAAACATTTATTATCAAATATAGTGTTTTATCATTAAATGTTAAAGAAAATGTTTTGTAAAGAAAAACACTTATTTGTTTGCTAAAGTATATTTAAGTTAAACAGAGTGTCTTTGCTTAAGTATATTTAATTCATATCTTAAATTAAGTAGTCATCATATTTTCTGTGCACTTACTGGCTATTCTTTTGACAATTTTCAGTCAAACATTCTTTTCAAAAACATTTTCTATCAAATAAAATGTTTTATCATTAAATTGTTAAAGAAAATGTTTTGTAAAGAAAAACACTTATTTGTTTGCTTAAGTTTATTTTAGTAAAACAGCGATTCTTTGCTAAAGTATATTTAATTTTTTTTTAATTAAGTAATTATCATATTTTCTGTGCACTTACTGGCTGTTCTTTCTTCAATATTCATTCAATCATTCTTTCTAAAAACATTTATTATCAATTAAAATGTTTTATCATTAAAATGTTTAAGAAAATGTTTTGTAAAGAAAAACACTTATTTGTTTGCTAAAGTATATTTTAGTTCACAGCGTGTCTTTGCTTAAGTATATTTAATTCATATCTTAAACTAAGTAGTCATCATATTTTCTGTGCACTAACTGGCTATTCTTTCTTCAATATCCATTCAATCATTCTTTTTAAAAACATTTATTATCATATAAAATGTTTATGATTAAAATGTTAGAGAAAATGTTTTTTAAAGACAAACAATTATTTGTTTGCTTAAGTATATTTTAGTAAAACAGCGATTCTATGATAAAGTATATTTAATTTTTTTTAATTAAGTAATTATAATATTTTCTGTGCACTTACTGGCTGTTCTTTCTTCAATATTCAATCAAACATTCTTTTTTAAAACATTTATTATCAAATTAAATGTCTTATCAAGAAAAACACTTATTTGTTTGCTCAAGTATATTTAAGTTAAACAGCATATCTTTGTTAAAGTATTTTTTAGTTAAAAAGCGATTCTTTGCTAAAGTATATATATATATATATTTTTTTTTTAATTAAGTAATTATCATATTTTCTGTGCACTTACTGGCTATTCTTTCGTCAATATTCAGTCATTCTTATTAAAAACATTTATTATCAAATAAAATGTTTTATCATTAAAATGTTAAAGAAAATGTTTCATAAAGATTAACACTTATTTGTTTGCTTAAGTATATTTTAGTAAAACAGCGATTCTTTGCTAAAGTATATTTACATTTTTTTAAATTAAGTAATTATCATATTTTCTGTGCACTTACTGGCTGTTCTTTCTTCAATATTCAATCATACATTCTTTTTAAAAACATTTATTATCAAATTAAATGTTTTATCAAGAAAAACACTTATTTGTTTGCTCAAGTATATTTAAGTTAAAAAGCATGTCTTTGTTAAAGTATTTTTAGTTAAAAAGCGATTCTTTGTTAAAGTATATATATATATATATATATATATATATATTTTTTAAAGTAATTATCATATTTTCTGTGCACTTACTGGCTGTTCTTTTTTCCGAAATTTATTCAGTCATTCTTTTTAGAAACATTTATTATCAAATAAAATGTTTTATCATTAAAATGTTTAAGAAAATGTTTTGTAAAGAAAAACACTTATTTGTTTGCTAAAGTATATTTAAGTTAAACAGCGTGTCTTTGCTAAAGTATATTTAATTCATATCTCAAATTAAGTAATTATAATATTTTCTGTGCACTAACTGGCTATTCTTTCGTCAATATCCATTCAATCATTCTTTTTAAAAACATTTATTATCATATAAAATGATCCGTAATGAACAAAGTCTTTTGTTTGCTATAAATATATTTGAGCCTATAAAACTTCTTTCAGGCCCAGTGACAAAACCTTTGTAAAATAATGTTGTACGGATCTCCCAGCATTGACAGGATGATGTGTTGTAGTACCTGTAATAGTGCCAAAGTTCACTGTAGCTGGTCACCAGAAAGATCCTTCGTCCAGCCTCACTGCCCTCCTTCTCCAGAGAGAACACGTGCACATTCTGTCACAGAAGCAGAACAAAACAGTTCAAGCTCAGGTCAACAAATGTGAGAGAGATTATGGGATGTCTGTGTACCTGTTTGCTGTGTTGAATGAATATCATGGCTGAGCTCTGACGTGGAAACAGTCTCCAGACAGAGGAGGGCTGCCCCGGGCGTGACAGACGAGGTTTATAGGGGCAACTCAGAGGGACAGACTGAAAACATAATGCCCTCTGCTCCAGAGACTTCAGTCTGCCCTGCCACTTTGCCCCGGCCATTTTTTTTTTTTTTAGATTTTATTACAGAAACGAAATATCATGCTGTGTATTATCTACTTACAAACCTTAAATCGTTCATTTTCAAGCTTAAAATAACGAATGTCTTTCTGTCAGCCGCGTATCCGGACTTTCACGTCTCAGAAGCCCGCCAAAAGTGACGTCACACGTCAATGGACTGCGCATGCGCGCGTATCCCCCGCGCTCCGCACCACTACTATGGTGAAGGCGCGCGCGCAGCATCACAGTCGCGCGTGTCAGCCCGGCGTCACCGTAGTAGGATCTGCAGTAGCATAATCTGCTACGAGCCGCAGTGCATGATGGGATGTGTGGTGTGCAGCGGGCGGGTTTGGCGCGTGATTTTGAAGTCAACATGGAGCTGATTCGCGCTTTGCAGTTTTTGAAGTTAAAAAGCGTTTCTTCAGGTACAGTTCGAGGGATTTTAAGAATCTAGGGATGTCTACTGCATGTTTTTAAACTTAAATGATGTTTAACTGTCATTCTGGGGGATGTTTTGCCAGCTGGGCAATGCATGTTTATATGTGGATCAAAAGTATGGCTCTGTTTTAAAGGAAGTGTTGACATGTTTCAGCCTGGATAGATGCAGTTTGGGATTTTGAGTTCACCCACACAGACCCTCTGGACCCAGATGTTGAGGAGGAGATCAAGGAAAACATTGATGTTTTCAGATCTGTGTACATGCAGCTGCTGCCCTTCTCCACTGATGAGGATGATGATGACACACAGGTATTACATCATAGTTTCTTTACTGTACAATCTAACATTAATACTGACTCAGTGTCTGTTTTTATGTTCTGCAGAGCGTCTGGGTGGTGTTTGGGGAGAATGGTGTCTCTACCAAAGCTTTGGTGGCTGTGCTGTCCTACTTCATTCTAAGCGCCAAAGGCAGAAGTCCAAGTCTTGAGCAGAGATTGTGTGGTCTACGGGCAGCATCTCTTTATTTGTTGCTGCTGAAAATACCGGGTTAGTAGGGATGCACCGATATGGACATTTTGGCCGACAACTGCTTACTTTTTAATATAAGGATGCCCATAGTGATATATAGGCTGATCGTTTCTGAGCATTATGGCACACATATACTGTGAACAACTGATTTTTTTTAAAACGTCAGAAAAGTTTGAACTTATCTCTCAACTATGGGTATTACACATCTGTATGGCCAACTTTACATAAAATCTATTGCTTTACAAAAAATAAAAGATAAATAAAGCGACTATTAATCCCTAGTGGCCGGTAGCAGGCATGAGAAGTGGTTCAGCCAGCAGAAGTAATTACTAATTTATCGGCCTAAAGATATCGACCTAATTTTACTATTGGACCACTAACGATGATACTAATAATATCATTGGCCGCAGATATATCGCACCACCCGACAGGTGTTTTATTTTACAACACGTCTGATTTCAAATCTTTAGTAAAGGATTTGTTTAGTTGGCTAAATGCTTAAGTGTATCTTTTAACAAAATATTGTCATGTCCAAAACATTGTAACAGACATGCAGTATATCACATCACTCGGCTTTATTTTAATCACTAGTATTAACTCGCACAACTTCATTGACACTTTTTTTTGTTAATGTGGCAGTGTTGATGGCCCTTTCTTTCATTTTAGGGAGTGTTGCAAATAAGGTGTACCATCAGATCCTCTTTGACACCTGTTTAAACATGCCTCTGAAGTGCTGGCCTCAAGACACTGGCAGGAAACGTAAAAAAGATTCGGTGAAAAGTTCACAGAGCGAGCCGAAAACTGGCAAGCGATCCAAACCTCCCAAGAAAGTGTCGGAGGAGGTAACGAACTGTTTGTTTGAATGACTTTTTACTCTTTGTTGTATATCCTAAAACTATATGGTTGTTTATTTTGATAAAATAGGAAATTGGGTTAGTGTAATCAGAATTAAATGTGTTGAATATTGTTTAATATCTACCGTTTTGTTTTATTTGTGGAAAGTGTATAGTAAATAATAGATTAACTTGTAATGTCCAAATAAGTTCTAATGTTAATTGTTTCTGCTGTAATATGCTTTGTTTCCCAACAGATGGATATTGATGGAGATGAAGATGATGAAGAGGAGGTGGTGTTCTTCTCAGCACAGGACTTGCTGAAAATAAGGGAGGACGTTGTCATGTTGATTCGTGCCCTCTTGAGACTTTTGGAGAAATTTTCTCTTAAGGATAAACCTCAAAGTACAGACAGCTGTGTTCAGGTCAGTAAGGGATATATTTTCATTTGGATGCACACCTCTTGTAGACCAGTGGGGTGTAGTATGGTTCCTAAAATATATGTTGGTATGGTACCTGTCTTTATTGTTTTGTTCCATTAAAGAATCATCTTTCTTGTCATTTCTTGTAAATCATCAGAGTTAAGTCTCTTGTTTAAATTCTTTTTACTAGCTGCTCAGAAGAATATACACTTAAATGTCAGAGAGGAGTAACTTCTGTTTTTGCTTATTTTATAATGCATTTAATATGACACATTGCCTTGATCTGTTGGTCAAATCAGTTATAACTGTGAAACATTCAAAAATATGTTTTTATCTGGAATTTAGTACCTTGCTAGTGAGATTCTTATATTCTTGAACTTTCCATTTGCTTTCAGCTTTTCACCGAACTTACTAACTTTGAACCAGTCATTGGAGATCTGTCATTTCGCCAGGAAAGGTGAATGCAAAAGATGTTCCACAAAAAAACATGACATGACATCATCTAAGAATTATTGTTTTTGTATTTAAAGGAATGTCGATCAACTAGAGAGCTTGCCTGAGCTGGCCTATCATGGACTGGGAATTCTCTGCTCGGCCATTCATGGTGAAGGAGATGAGGTGGGTGGATTTAATCGAAATCTTATTTCAATACTGTTTTAAGGTCTGTGATGTTGCATTTTAGAAAAAAAATGTTTTTCTTTAATTTGGGTTCTTGTACATACATGATGTGCCAAAAAGTTTGCCTCTTTTTCTTTACAGTGTCGCCGTCGAGTTTTCAGAAAGCTACTGTATGTGATTCTAATGATGAAAATACAAGATCGTTCCAAGCCATGCCTTTTAACCACATCTCAGGTGGTCCATAGTGCCAGAGACCAGGCTATCCTTTTCATAAGGTTTGTAGCTGCTTCATCTGGTTTTTGTTGTTCTGATATTTAAAAATAATTCTGCTCCTTTTTAAAGAAATGTTTAAATTGTATGGGTTCTATGCTGCAGCCACATTGTTGATGAGCAAAGAGAGACCACATTGCCACTTTTAAAGATTCTTGTGCAACACATCTGTCATCAGGTTTGTTTTTTAAGATAATAAAAATCCATTTTAGCTCTTTTTCAACTCAGTTTAACATTTTGAGGGACATTCCTTTAATTCTTTTGTTGGCTTTCTGTGTGTTTAAGATGGTAGAGAAGTCTGAATACCGAGCCAGTGGAGCACAAGCTGTTGGCAAACTAATGGCAAAGATGCCATGTCAAGACTACGCTGTCCTTGTTAAGTGGCTTCATAACTACTCAAGAAACAACAAGGTGAGAGATATAATGAACCCAAAGAGAAGTTAATGATACAAATAAAGCTTTGGCACTGTTTTTTTTATTTTTATAATATTTTTATTAATTTAACATTGCATAACAAACACCAAACAACAACAAAATACGTAAAATAAATAAAACAAAAAAAATAAAAATTAAATAAAAAAATACTTTTAAGAGTAATCAAGGCATATTAGCAGTTTCAAGTAAAATAAAAGCATTCAGAAAGGGGTCAGACAGCATAATAATAAGCATTATATTACTGGTTTGAGTCACATTATATTTGTCCAAAGGGTCCAAGAATGGTTGCCATATACTGTAAAACTTTTCATGTGTAAAATTCCAGTAATATTGGTCTACCAGGTCTTAAACTTAGGAACAGTTTCTGTTTTCCACAAACTTAGAATGACACTTTAATGTAATAATCATTCCCTAAATTATAGTCCTTTGTACAAACACATTATGATCTAATAAAGAAGCAGAACATCCAAACAATGCAATTTATGGGGCAGGTGTAAAAACACAAGCTTACATGTTGGAGAACCACTTAAATATGTCGGACTAAAAATCTTAATGTTTTGGACATGTCAGAATGCAGATTTACACCGGTCACAAATAGGAGATAAAGTAGGAAAAATTCTGTGCAATTTAGATTTTGAATAGTGCAGTCTATGCATCACTTTGAACTGAATTAACTGACCCCTAGAATTAATAATTATATTAATAATAATAATTGTGAATTAATTAATAGAATCGAATTCTGCTGAGGTTCTCCTCCCATATATCAGTCTCAATCTGTATACCCAGTTCCTCCTCCCAAGCATTCCTCAAATAATGTGTAGAATAACTCGCTTCTCCAGGGAATACACTTACAAAATCTGAGACCAGATGTTTGGAATCAGGTGAGCCCAACAACAGCCTATAAATCCTTCTTACTTTCGGCAGGGATTCAAAATTGGGCACTGCATGACGTACATAATTTCTGATCTACAAATGTCAAGCTTTGGCACTGTTACCACCATTTATTAAAATATACAGTATAAGTGCATTTATAATTTTCTTCATGACAAATAATATCAAAACCCTATGCTCAGGTGGCCTTCCGAATGTTTGCGCTGGATGTGGCTATGGTGCTTCTGGAACAGGGCGAAAGGGACCTGGATGACACCTTAGACCCTGAGTTGGCTGTGTACCTATCTCACAGGTTCCTGGTGCACAACATTATTTACAGTCACCGTAACGACATCTCGTCCTCGGTTAGAGGTCACGCACTACACTGCCTGGCCCAGTGTTTGGAGCTACGTTCCCAGAACGCAACTAAATGCGTTCATGAGCTCTTCTCAAACAGTATGTCCAATGACTTTACAGCAGCAGATTTTGATGAGTCTTCAGATCAATGGGATTGAATACTGATCTATTTTATTGCTTTTGTAGCAGGTGCTCAGACCATGCTGGAATCTGGCCGCTCTGAGCGTAAGGAAGTTCTTTTCTCAGCGTTAAATGTATGTTTTAAGAGGCAGTGATACATGATGTGCTGAATGGTTGGTGTGTTCCTTAGAAACTCTGAAGAGAGGAGAGACGGGGCAGAAAACCGCCCTGACCTTTAGAACCATTGAGCTTACAAAGCACAAAAGCATCACCGCCACCCGCAGGAGTGACATCAATGTCACCTTACAGAGTACGTTCGACTCAAAGAGGCCTTTATATTCAAATCTCATCTCGGTGTCTTGTATTTAATGTTTTGGTATTATTTTCTTTAGATGAGGAAACTATGACTCTTTTTAAGAAGCATGTCAGTGACCCAAAAACCAATGCAAGGAAAAGTGCACTGGAGGTACCAAATTTCTAACCAATAAAAACTATTTTGCTGTGAATGTTTGTCAACATAGTGATTTCTAAGAAACATGTTTTTGCAGATAAACCTCTATTCAAATGCAGTTATCAAATTGTGTTTTGTGTGTTTGTGTAGACGGTCATGAGTCTGCTGAAGCATGGGGTGATTTCATGCAGTTCAGAGAATATAAGCATTCTGTCTGATCGCTGCAGGGATCCTGCCGTGTCAGTGAAGAAGAAAGCCATGCAGTGCCTTATGGATCTCCTCGCTGTGAGTGCCACCTCCTCTTATCTATTAAATATTTAGGTCTTTTATCCACTTCTATATGTTGCATTGTCTGCTCGAAGTAGTATGGTTAGTTCCTATGAAGCACATCCTGTGGTTGTGGTAAAACTATATATAAAACAACCTTCTTTCGTTCAATTGTCTTGTCTCAAGGCTCTGCCTGGTAATATGGAGGTGCAGGAGGCATGGCTGAGAGGCGTGTTACCAGCTGTCATGGATTCTGAGAGCTCTGTGCAGGAAAAGGCTCTAGAGTGCCTGGACCATGTCATCCTTACACAAATTAAGAGTCAAGGCAAATATCGTCATGGCGACACTTCTCAGAGACTAGCCTGGGACTTGTTGGGACAGATGTGCGACAGGTGTGAAGACCTCAGGTAAGTTGCACATCTTCTATCCAGTTGACACCGTAAGTTCCTTCGTACGTTTTTAACCTAACTAAAAGCATCACAGTACATCATACAGTGGCATGCAGAGTTATATAAATCTTTTTCTGTGTAAACTGAAAATCATCAAAGGAAATGTGGGTAACACTTTATTTTACAGTGCCCTTCTTACACCTTGTATTAATAGTGTCTTTACTATAAACTCTGCATATTTACATGTTAAAGCTGTAATAGTAACAATGTGTTAATATTATAACTCATCACTTATGAGTATAATACCCTGTAAAAAGGGTACATTTGGATGAGTCTGGCTCTGCATTAAAACCAGTTTTTAAGTGTAGATGCTATAACGGTTGTTGTTATCTTTAAACATTCTTTTTCCCATTTTATTTCCTTGTGCAGCCGGTATTTCAGTAAGGCTTTCAGTGTGTGGGCTCCGCAGCAAAAGTTCACTCCCGCGATTGTGAATAGTCTGCTCTCGCACACAGAGGGAGATCATGCTGCTGCAGCTTGGCTGCTGTTAGCCAAAATTGCAAGCTGTTCCCCTAAACTTAACTACAGCACCGTGCTCGAGACCTGGGAACGCACCGTGAGGTCAGAGAAGATGAAACACTGTCTGGTTATGTAAATGTGTTGTGAAATGCAGATCTTTTTAACCTCACAGAATGCCCTGTTCTCATAGCACTGTATAGGCAGTACAATTTTTTTGGTTTGATTGTGTAGATTTTATAATAACTGTGTTCTTATATCAAACATCAAAAGTCCAGAAAATGTTTAAGAAATGAAAGAAGCCGAAATAATGTCAATGTTGCGCTGCTTTGTTATAAAACTGTCTTTTTTGTGTGTAGCAAGATAATGTTAAAGATATTAGAAAAACTAGAGGTTAAAGATTTATATCAGATTACTAATTATTTTTAGCATTTTGTCTTTGCACTGTCTAGTTATGTATTAGGTGTAATTGTTTATTAAATTGTTTCCAGGTCACCAGTCATTTCAGTTACACTGACCTGTCATATCTTGAGCGTCATGGGTGACATTTCCTCTAATCTTAATGATGATACTAAAAGCAGAATAGTTGGTAAGTTTTGTATGTAAGGCTTGTGTTTTTCACCAAATAATGTTTAATACATCATTAACTAACTTCCGTAGATGATCTGATGGGCTGGTTGAAAAGTTTCAGTCTGCCTTTGGAGGTGATCAGCTCCTGTGTGGATGCTCTGCTCAGATATGGAAAATCAGACAGCACTCAGGACACAATGGTAAGATCAATCATATAGCCAGAAAAGTCTTATAAGGCTGTGCCATCATTATACTATTTAAAACAGTACCGTAACAAAAAGTTTTTTTTTGCGTTTCAGAGGTTCCAAGATCATTTCTGTGGAGAGCTGGTCTCAGTGTGTGAAGAATATCTGTCCAGTGTTATTTTAAATGAAAAGGGAGCCGAGAACTTCAACGAAGATGTGCTGGTACGAAGCCTATAATAAAGAAAATCAATATCACACTTATACATTTAATCAAAGAATTAAGTGTGAAGATGGATGAATTTTTTTTTCCTTGTTCTATTGTTTTTTATTATTCCGTCATCACAGGTGAAACATCTTTATACACTTGGTGTTGCTTCTCTCCATTGCCCCTCTAAAGTGGGAAAGAGAATTTTCCTTCTGGTTCAGTCCATTCTTACTCCCTCCGAGCAGTTAGGTGAGCTGTAGAGCTCTTTTGGCTTTGTTGCACCCCTTATCCCAGTATTGATGTAAAAGAATTTTGTCTTACAGACCTTGTGTGTGTTTCTTCCAGGTCATGCTGATGGAGATGAGCTGCCTGCCAGTCAGCCTCTGTCTCAGTTCAAACCCAATTCCATGCCCACAGTGATCCGAGCACATGCTGTTATTGCATTAGGTATGCAATTCTGACATCTTCTACATATTTATTATTATTCCTACACTGTGTATGATGTTGCCTAATAGTTGTATTAAAATTTATGACACTAAAAAGATATTTTGTATTGACAACTTAAGAGTGTTCAGGCTATCGTCTTTATCTTTACTGTTTGTGTGTCATAGGTAAGCTGTGTCTCCAGCACGAGGACTTCATGGTGAAGTATCTGCCGGTTTTTGCTCGGGAGCTAGAGGTAGGCACAGAGCTAGCCGTGCGTAGTAACGTGGTGGTGGTTATGTGCGATCTCTGCGTGCGTTACACCAACACAGTGACCCGCTATATACCCAATATATCAGCTTGTTTGAGGGACAAAGAGCCAATTGTCAGAGAGCAGACTCTGATCATGCTGACCAACTTACTACAGGTACACATGTAAATCTTCATAGAAAATAATCCTTCCTACAGAAGTAGACAGATTGTAATATATTTTTGTTTTTTAAACAGGAGGAGTATGTTAAATGGAAAGGTGCATTGTTTTTTAGATTTGCCGTCACTCTCGTGGATTCAGATCCTGCTATTGCAGAGTAAGAAATTAAAGCTTATCCATCTATTTATCTTTTTTGTGTTATTAATGTGTTTTTTTTTTTTTAGTCTCTGTGAATACTGCCTGGTTGATCTCCTGCTGAAGAAGAGCCCACTCATGTTCTCCCAACACTTCATTGAGTGCATTTTTCACTTCAACTCTTATGAGAAACACAAAAAATATAACAAATTCCCTCAAACTGAAAGGTACATGCTTATTCTATTCTATTACATGCTATTCTTAATAATATGGAATATATTGTGTAATTTTTGTAGTGGTTATAAAAACATGTTTAATTTAAAGTATTTGCTGTGAGGTAAAGTTTGTGTGTTTCTTGTCAGTGAGAAAGGCAGGTTTTCTCTGAAAGGTCCACAGAATCAAGGCAAGCGTTTCAGGATCTACAAGTTCTTGCTGAAAAACTTTACTGATGAACAACGCTTCAATATCACAACCAAAATATGTCAGGACATTCTTGGTAAGAACTCTGCATTTGTTTATTTTCTTTCTGTGATATTTGTGTCATTGTGTCGTGGACAAATTGTGTTATTTCCTGTCCTATCTCATGGTCCTTTTTCACCTCTATCATCAATTTAGATTACAAGATCAATATTTTTTACATCATTTTTTAAAAGCAGAGCAGGAAAAATCATTTATACTGTTGACACCTACACTTTCTTCTCTACAGGCTGTTTTGTTGACTCTGAATTGCCTTTGGACTCCGATGGCTCAGAGTTGCTTGCAGATACATTTGATGTCCTTTCCCTAAAGGAGATGAAGCTGACAGCCATGAGCGGCTTAGCGGCAGGAGAGGAACCTCAGGAAGACGAGATGGCCATGGCTAAAGCTGTCTTACAAGTGGCTCAGAAAAAACTGGTCTCACAGGTAAGAAAACATGCTGTTTTCTCAGGTGAAACTTTGCAGGTCATTCCATAGATTGACCGATATATGTTTTTCTATAACCTATGTTAAGAGGGGGGATGATGTCTTGACGTTTAACACTTAATTTGCTTGGTAAAATGTCACACCAATAATAAGTGGATGCACAACATTTAGCATAATCATTTATCAAACACTGACTTGAACCATCTCTCAAATCGTAAATTTGTGTACTGCACAGTATTAAAATCGTTTAACTAACCAAGTATTAAATATATTTTAAAAAAAATCACAGACTTGTATTAATCCTCAGTGATTCTGACATTCTTGACGGATAACGTTAGACAGGTTTAATGAGAATAAAAACTCTGCCAGGTCTATAAAGTTGCTTGCAAAAGTATTCAGCATCTTGAACTTTCCACATTTTGTCACATTACAGCCACAAACATGGGTACATTTTTGGGGAATTCCACGTAAAAGACCAATACAAAGAGGTGTACACATTAGAAGTGGAACGAAAATCATACATGATTCCAAACATTTTTTACAATTAAAGAACCGAAAAATGAGGTGTACATCATTATTCAACAACCTTTGGACAGAGTGCAGTCAGTTGCCCATAGACATTGCCTGATGAGTGCTAATGACTAAATAGGGTGTACCTGTGTGTAATCTAATGTCAGTACAAATACATCTGCCCTGTGATGGCCTCAGAGGTTGTCTAAGAGAATATTGGGAGCAACAACATCATGATGTCTAAAGAACACACCAGACAGATCAGGGAAAAAGTAATTGAGAAATTTAAAGTAGACCTAGGCTACTTTCAAGTGGAATTCCAATAAAATTGATTCATGTTTGTGACTGTAATGTGTCAAAATGTGGTAAAGTATAAGGGGGCCGAATACTTTTGTAAACCACTGTATTGTCATCTGTTGAAACGCATCACTTTAATTCAGCGTTACTAAACACAGATATCGGCTGATATGAAAGAATAATAATAACTACGAATGCCATATTGCATTTATACATCAGTTCAATGGCACAAGTGTGTAGATCAGAGGTCGTGTTACACTTTTTCATTGTCCGTCATTTTGACGGAGAGGGTTAAAAAAAATTCCGTTATAACCTATTTTTGCCCGTCATTTACTTTGCATATTTTCATCATGCACTTGTAGGACGAGCATATAGGCTAAATTGTTCCTTTATTTATTTGACAAATGAACAAAAACTCCCATCAAATATATTCTTCAACAATTTCATGTGTTATTTTCGCACTGACAGCGGAGGGAATTAAAACCCGACCATATGTAAAAATATAACTATTTAGCCAGCGTTCTGTAGTCAGAAAACATTTCTCGTAAGGAAGTGATCAGAAGTTTGCAGGATTCTGTGAATGTGAGATTTCCTGATCCTGCAGGACCCGGGTCCTTCTGCACCAGGGGTACAGCTGCACCCCTCTGTGTTCTGTAGTGCTCACAAACACTATATTACTTCTTCTTTATTCACCTTAATTAACAATTTAACAACTATTTACAACTGTGCGCAGCGCTGACAAAAACAATACAAGACCACTGATAATTAATAAGAACAATCGGCATCAGTTACAAATTACAATAGATCGCCCTCAGCATAATCGTCAAAATGACGGATCACCTTCAGATTTTCACAGCTGAAAAAAATCTGTATATGAAGGAAAATATTCGGTTAACGCGACCTCTGGTGAAGATATATCACTAACAACATCAGAGTATGTTCAAAACATTCAATAATTCAAAGAACATAGGGACTACTTTCTTCCGCACTGATTTCCAAACGCAGCAAGACCATTTAACCTCATCCCATGTTACTAATTCTACACCATCACCTTGTTCAAATAATTACAATTAAATTAGAGATAATCAGGCGTGACTGTGGGCGTGACTAAATGTGGTTTGCGTGTAAATGATTTTGTGATAAGCTTGCGAATTAAAGACAAATTAAAAACATCTTGAAGAGAATGCATTTTGACTTCCCATTTTTTAATGTCAATGCACATGTTTATAGAAATTCTCGTTCTGTTTCTCTTCTTTTAATATGATGGATCGCAAGCAAGGTGTGTACTGCAACCTTGTGTAATAGTCACAAATTGACGCAAGAATTTCTGTTATGTGAAGCAGGCCTGGAGCCTCGTTCCCCGCTTTTGTTTATCTGTGTTTAAGTGCTGAGTAATACAAAGAGTGAAGTGGTTTCTGTGATTTCACTGGCTGAATATTGCATGGCTCCCAGCCAAAAACATTTCAGAACTAGAAAGAACTCTTGTACAATGACAAATATACTCGATATCTGATTACAAACCAGAATAACATTTTCTAATAAACTTTGTGTCCTTTCTGTGCACAGGTCCAAAAGAAGAACTTTGTGGAAAATGTTATTCCAATCATCATTAGTCTAAAGAATATTCTGGAAAAGCAACACTCGCCAGTTCTCAAACACCTCATGGCCTACCTACAGGTGATAAAAAATCTGCATCTGAGAATCATTAGGTTTGCTCTATTTTTAGTTGTGCTTTATCCACAGTAATTATATTTAAAGTAGCAAAAATCTGTTGCGTTTGATAAAGGTCACAATGCAGGACTATCGTTCAGAAGTGAAGGAACTGTTTGCTGCTGATGAGCAGTTAGCTGCAGAGGTGGAATATAACCTAAAGCAGTTTGAAAAACAGCAACAACAAGAGCAACAGCAAATAGAGAAACAACTGTCCAGCTTTACACTATCACCCAGACAAAACGTAAGTCAGAAACACACCAAGAGGAATAACATTTAGCAACAGTGATTCAAAGACATCTTGTCATTTATTTTCTTCATGTTGTACTTACTCTTAAGGGCAATGCTGTGGCTTCTCCTGCTCAGGCAGAAAAGGGAAGGCCACAGTCAGGTTTTGACACACCTCTTCGTCGGGGTACAAAGGGACAAACACAGACTCTTAAATCTGCTGATGTTCTAAGGTAATATTGAGCTGCTTAACATTAAACAAATCAATGTAAATACGAGATGCTACACAATATCATGACTTGGTTTAACCTTAATTACAAAAAAATGTTACACAGGAGAAGAAAAGTGTGCAGAATTTTTACTAGAAAAAAGGTTCTAGGTTTACTAGAAAAGAAACTTTATAATGTGCAAGAATATGCATGTTTCCATTGTTAATTTTCAATGTTTTTGTTAGAAGGCGCACTTTCGCAGGCATGATAACACCTGTCAGGAGCCATCTGTCCCCAACAGTGATTTCAACAGGTGAACCAAATAAAAGTCATTTATGTTGTTAGCTTATAAAAATTTGCAGGGCTCTTTTTTTTTTAAACATGAATCCAGTTATATTTGTACTATAGTTAGTAATGTTATATTAAGTCAATGGAATGTATTGTACATTATCAGTTGAATGATTCATAAGACTCGTGTTCTCTCAAATGACAGGTCGAGCAAGACCGGTTGGGAGAGCTATAAGTACCCCACAGGGTAAGATTTCTCATTTAGCTGTTTTTCTGGCATTTTACGCTTTCAGATGTTCAGAAGCATGCTAAACTAAGTCCATATTTAAGTGACAATGCTTTTATACCATTCTTGTTTCATTCTCTCTGTAATTTCAAAACTGGAAATCTTGGTCATCACATTGAGATTTGGCTTTTTGTTGTGCCATTTTTTCTTGATGTAACCATAAATTCCATCTTACGTTTTTCAACTTAATATTCTCGATATTAAAGAATTTAAATTGAAGAATTTATTGTCTTTACCTTTTCTTTTTAGCAAGCATCAATGAGGTGACATTTGGAGAGCAAGTCAGTGCAATCTGCAGTGAATCTGGAAGAGGTATGTTACTTTATAAATGTTACAAAGATCAATCTGCCATTTGTTTTGGTTTTTGGTTCCACCTTTAAAGTGCCTTTATGGCAGTTACCATGCTTAAGTATAAGAGTGAGTTTTTAAATATAGATAACCTAACCTTTTGTTTCGCAGAGTATGTTCTTTTGAGTTGCATAGACTGCAGCACTTGTTACTGGCTAGTTGTGAACATTTTGATATTTGTCTCTGGTAGCAGGCAGTAAGAATGCAGAGGAAGAGGAGAGCATTTTATGTCTTATGTCACCGGAGCAAAAGTAAGTGTGTTTAACATTATTTAAACTGAATTTACAATATTCCATTTACCTACACCCATAAGACAAATTAAATAAATAGAGCTGGGTAAAAGACTACTTTTGTATCAATTTTGTACCAATTTTACCCTTTTTTTTACAGAAAACCAGTGCCCAGACAGTGGAATGTGGAATCTCCTCTTGTACAAAAAACTAAATCCCAAAAAAAGGGTTTGTAGTTGTATGTGTATATGTTGTATTTTTAAAATTCTTTGAATCTCTAAAACGAAGCTCTTGTTTCTTTAGCTGTCCTTTGCCTGTTTAAATGTATTATTATTATTATTATTATTATTATTATATTGTGCTTTTGATGCTCTGTCATATTAGAGACTTCACATTCTCCAAAACAAGCATCAGTCCAGCCATCTCCATCAGTAGAGAATGTGTAGTGACTTAAGGTGTTTTATATAATTTAAATATACATATTTAAATATCCAAATAGAAAGTCTCTCTTTATGTTTTTGTCTTTTAAAATGGTGGTATGGCTGTATTTCACAACCCTGCCCACTTGTGTAAAGGTTTCATTTACTGTTTAAATAATGTGTAAGAACTGTGCCACTATAACAAGTCCAGAATAGCCTATTAAACCAATATTAAGTCTATGTAGTTGCCATACTTTACTGCAAGTCTAACCAAATATTTTACCTATAAGTCACTGTTTTGTCAGTCATAATTTTTTTTGCATTGAGTATAATTTGTGTACTTTATTGGGGCATAAATAAAAACAAAACTATTGGGAGTTTTTTCTAAGAATTGAGAGAATTTAAATAGACAACAATCTTTTCAGTTTTAATACTTCTCTACCAAGATCAACCCTTAAATTGATCAAAAGCTGTGTCTTTATTAGCATTACACCATATCTCAAACAAAGTGGTCTTTTCACAAACAAACTCAACAAACGTTTGTGATGCTTCAAAAAATGGTGAAGAACGTGTCGACATCACTCTCTCAGAATGACAGCACCAATGACATTTGTTTATAAATATCAAAATTAGAAGAGCAGTTTGCTATGCTGCAAGGAGAGGAAAGGATGCACGCTCTGGCCCAAGAATTTATTTCCCTTTACTTTGAGAGACTCGATGGCGGACCAGGGGCCTCATTTATAAAACTGTGCCAAGGATCCTTACTAAAACTTTACGTACGCACAAAAGCACACCTGCACGCAATTTTCACTTTATAAATCACAGCCTACCTGAAAATTTGCGCACGCAAAAAATATTTACTGCCCTCTATCCGCCCACATTCAACCATATATAGACAATGCAAATTAACTCATTGGCCATGCATATTAAAAAGTGCGAGTAAATATGTGTTTTTAAAAAAAATCCTGACAGCAAGGGAGAGCAAGGGCAAGAAGCGAAGTTTTTCTGAGGCAGAAATAAAGTTTCTTGTGAGTGAGGTGGATGAAAGGAAGGTTATTTTGTTTGGTGGCCACAGCAGTGGAATTACTAATAAAAATAATATTCAGAGTGGACACACATCACTGCTGCGGTAAACAGGACCAATCCAGATATTAAAAAGAAGTGGTCCGGTCTTAAGGTGCGAGCAAAGAAACAGTTTGCCTCTCACTGACAGAATGTGTGGGCGACTGGTGGGGGCAAAGGCGCCCCCGATTCTCAGCCAAACCAGTGTGTGTGGCATTGTGTCTGAGAGGGAGAGAGACGCAGATGTGCTGGATTCAGGGGAACCAGGTAAATAATTGTATTGCTTGCGTGCTCAATTAAATAAAATAAATCGCACAATTGGTTTAGTCCTTATTCTTGCAGACGAAACTCCCAGCTCAGAGTCTGCAGGGGCTCTGGAATTTCCCGAGGTCCCCAGCACAAGTGCGGGAGTCCTAACCGTATGGCATGGCTGGAATATTGAAGTGTTGCTGCAGTAGGCAACTTATGTTTTCAGCAATAATATTTAATCATTTACAACTTATAACATTAATCACATAATAAGTGATGGGCCTACATCCATTTAAGAATGGCAGTGAAAGAAATCACATTTATGTACTTTCAGCATATAGTTCCTTTTATGTCTTTAAACTAAACATGCATGCATGTATCTTTAGGACACATAATGGTGATTTAATGTTATTTGTATTTTTTGTTGTAACCAGGACCTATGAGCAACTTGTTAATATTGTAAATATTGAAATGTGTCAATGTAAATTTTGCAAAGTATTAATTCCCTTCATCCGCAGTCAGATCCTCAACTCACCATCAGTGTCGCCAAACTGCTTTCAAAAGTTTTTCTTTATAAATCACAACTTTTGCGCAGGAACTGGTGTACGCACGTTTTCAACTCTGTTTTGTGCATACGCAAGCTTTATAAATGAGGGCCCAGAGCCTAGACATTTAGCAGCTGATTTTCAAGCTCTTGGTGACTGAGTTTAGGTCTGATCATAGCTAGCAAAAAGTCATAAAGTTATAATTAAGTTGGATGTGAAGAATCTTGTGTATGATGTTTTTATGATCCATAATGTATCATCCACCTACTGTAACATGTAAACATAGGTCATTAATTTACTCATGTGTATTGAATTCATTTAAATCAAGTTAAATGTTAAAAAAAAATCTTTAAGTAAGGGTAACAGAAGTATTAAAAATAATTCAATAAGAAACAAGTCAATAAATGCTTTTAAAGACAGAAGATTTACATTAAAACACACAAATGATGTTAACACACAAGTCACACAAAGTACCAGCAATTTAGTGTAATTCCCACAAATGCTATGCTATTCAAATAACCATTTTTTCAAAATTAAAAATCTTGATCATATGTTCACTTAAAAATCTGGAAGTAGAATTACCAGAAGTGGTAGTTTACTTAAATGGAGCGTCAGTGTGTCATTACATTTAAGTTTAACTTCAGCTGTTGGTTAATTCTTATGTCCAACCTTATAAGGTAACTGAACAGATCCTTTTTTGTTTGGTCCTCTTATTTGTTGAATAGCCTCACAGAGGAAAAAAAAACTTCATGGCATGTTGTCATTTGTATTCTGTGTTTTGTCATTTGTATACATTTTTGTTCATTTATATAGACAAACAACAAATCTGACAAGTAATGATACAGAATGTTGTATTGTTGTATTCTTTGCTGAGTTTGGAAGGTCTGCACTATACCGGTTTTTAAGTGAGCTTATTAGATTTTTAAGTAATATGCTAAATAGTATATTTGTAAAAGACCATTTCAGTTATCAGGAGTAAAGAAAAAAACAAGTGCGAAACCTTCAGTTAAGGAATGTTTGTGGACATTAAATACATTTTCAACCATTTTATTCTGATGGCAAGAACTGGTGTATTAATGTTAACATTACCATAACATGTCAAAGATGTTAGAGGTCTTTTAAACAAAATTTTATGTCAAGTTGATGCATTTTGTATGTTAACATGTGCAAATATTATGAAATAGTGACTGATGGACAAATTGACTTTGGTCCCCTTTAGAATAGTGGAATGCAGAGTGTTGTTGACTGAATTGATGACAAAACTTCAGATTTAATATTTTTAAAAAATGATCAGAAAACAGAAATACCTTTTGTTTGCATTTTTGGTATCATTCCCAGTAAGTAAGCAGATATATTAGAAAAAAAGTAGATGTCCTTTTGTAATTTTTAAATCTCTTCTGTTAATTTTTAAACCTTTTTTAAAAATAAAGGAGACGACAGCAAATAGAATGCTTCTGATGTTTGATGGTGGCTTTATTGAAAGTATTGTTATGTGAAATTAGATTAAATACATTTGGCCAATGAGAAAGATTGAGTTATATATATAAAACCACATTATTTGTTGAATTTATTTTATTTGTTGAATTTATTTCAGAGTTAGGCTTTATGGCCAAGTGAATGACACTTACAATTTCTGCAATAAAATAATCTATCTAAACCAAATAATCTATAAATAAGAATGTTATGTGCGTGTGTGTGTGAGAGCGGCTATATGTGCGTGTGAGAGCGGCTATATGTGCGTGTGTGAGCGGGCTATATGCGCGTGTGTGTGAGAGGGCTATATGTGCGTGTGTGTGAGAGGGCTACATGTGTGTGTGCTATATGCGTGAGCGCTATATGTGCATGTATGTATAAGTCATACATTTACATTTGTGTCCATGTATGTACATGTGTAAGTGTACGGTGAACTTACTTCTTATCTTTCTTTTTGAAATAATCTCCCGGTTTTCAAGTTGGTCGTGGCACTCCTGCCAAACCATAGACTTTAATTCAGTTTTTACAATTCTTTTACATCTAACTTTTCAACTAAGCTTTTAAAATTTGATAATATCTAACATTTCCCTTAAAAATGCCTACTTGAAATTGTTTTTTTAAACTTACCACTGATGTGCTTTTGGGGAATCTCTGGGAGAACCTTGAAGTTGGTTTTTATTTGAGAGGGCATGCGAGCACCTGTAAAACATCAGATGTATTACATAAATGGATATCTACAGTTGAACATGACACACATGACACAATTTCAATTTGGTTTACATTGACATTGGTGAAATCAAACTTACCTCTGAATAAAGGGAGGTCGTTGGACTTCCTGCAGGCCCTGGTAATCGGGGACAGGATTTTGCACCTTTCCGGTTTCCTGACAGAGCTCCGGTCAGGTGGCTGTGGGCGTAGCTGACCTGCATAACACCATATTATTAATAATATTATTATTACTATTATCAAGTTTACTGGCATTTCAAAATATCATTCTACATTGTTTTTTACTTCAAATTTCATATTAAAACCATTAAATGAAGACAAAAAGATAAGCTCACCTTTTAAGGGGGGGAGCTGTTTGGATTGGTGGGAAGCAGTACTGTTCCCACAATCCTTAGGCTCTGAAACAGAGCTCTTTTCAGCGGGGGGGTGAGGGCGAAGGAGACCAACACCTACAAAACATCAGATTTATAACATAAGAACAGAAAATAGGGGTTTTATGAATTTAGGCTGTTAAACATTTAAAATTCTTCAACACAGATTAATTTTAGGTTTACAAGCTCACCTTGGATTTTTACGGAGGGAAAGGTTTTATGGTGGTAGTATAACCCTTTCCTCCAATCCTGAGAGAGGTCGGAATTATTTTCCGTGCTCTTCAGGTCCATGGTGTCGGGTGGGGGCTGAAACCCATATCCTACAAAACACAGATGTATGAGATTACCAGTAACTATCGAAATTGTGAATTTTAATATACACTACAATGTCTAGACATTAAAAATTAAATAGAGTTTTGATCCTGAAGTTAACATATCAGACTAATATTAGTTGGAAAAGCTTACCTTTTATGTTCAAGGGAGGGAGGGGTGAAGGATACCCTAAGGTTTCCTTCTGAGAAATTTTTTCTGTAAAATAAAAAAATATTTCTGTCAGATACACAATGACTTTACATTCTCTAAATTAGTTTTCAACAATATACACCAAAAATCCCAATACATTTTCAGTAGATGAAAATAAATGGATTTTCTTCACAGAATGTACAAGTTTCTCCACATACTATCAAGTTTACTGGCATTTCAAGATATCATTCTACGTTATTTTTTACTTCACATTTCATATTAAAACCTTTAAATGAAGACAAGAAGATTAGCTCACCTTTTAAGGGGGGGAGCTGTTTGGATTGGTGGGAAGCAGTACTGTTCCCACAATCCTTAGGCTCTGAAACAGAGCTCTTTTCAGCGGGGGGGTGAGGGCGAAGGAGACCAACACCTACAAAACATCAGATTTATAACATAAGAACAGAACATAGGAATTTTATGAATTTAGGCTGTTTTACATTTAAAATTCTTCAGCACAGATTAATTTTAGATATACAAACTCACCTTGGATTTTAATCTCAGGGTGGGTTTTGTGGTAAATAAAAACCCTGTTGCTCCTTTCCTCATCTTTATTCAAGGGGTCGGGTAGGGGCTCAAACCCAACTCCTACAAAACATGCGATGTATGAGATATACAGTAAATACAGAAATTGTGAATTTTAATTTACACGTAAATGTCTCAACATTAAAAATAATACAGTTTTGATCCTGACATTAACACATTAGACTAATATTAGTAGTACAAGCTCACCTTTGATGAATAAGGGAGGGAGGGGAGTGGGATATCGATAAGGACCTTTTGGACCCATTTTTGCTGTAAAATAAAAAATATATCTGTTAAATACACAAGAACTTTCCATTCTCTATATTAGTTTTCCACAAAATGTACTAATATTTAAATCCAATTACATAAATTGAAAATGATATACACATAAAATATACACTCTTTATAAATATAAAAATAAATATCTTAAATATTTAATATTTTTAGTAGATGAAAAGAAAAGGATTTTCTTCGAAGAATGTTATCAAGTTTACGGGCATTTCAAGATATTGTTTCATTTCGCTAAAATATATATTTTTTTTTTTACTCAAAATCGCTCCAAAAGCTAACTCGACATCACATAGATCATAAATTATAAAGTTTGGTGAAGAAATTCAGATTTTAAAGCGAACTTACCAAATAGCAAGAAGCAAACCTTCGCGTCGAGTGCACGATGATAAACTGACGAGATTTCCACTCAGCTCAGGGACTTTCCCGCTCTGTGACGTCACGTAGAATGGAACGTACGACGCAATGCATGCTGGGATTTACCGCATCTGAGCAGCGATAGACTGTGGCAGTGAGCATAAATCCCGGGGGAGGGGGATGAGTATAAAACAATTATATAAATCAAGCATAAACAAACAATTATAATATAAAAGTTTGATAAAATTGTGGTAATATTTGTATGTGTACCTGAAATTATTGTGTAAGCAGAAAAAATTACGCGAAATATTAATTAATAAACAGTTGAGCTGCCCCTCCCTTCCTCACAATGGTTTGGCCCACTGCCAGTTCATGTTAACTCCTCTACACACACCAGTCAGGTGTATGACTATGACTCTATTCATGTTTAATTACAGTAAGTAAGGTATTTTATCTACTTAATAGGGTACTTTATTTACTATTTACTGTCATAATGATACTTTAACATTAACAGCTACTATTAGCTTATAGTTTAGCTGTGCATGTACTAAATGAGAACTGTGCTATGTCAGAACTGAACCCACTTTTTATATAATCAATTTTATATTCTGTTCTTAAGTGTTAAAATAAAATGTAAAAACCTTTTTATTCCTTGTTTTTATTGTTGTGATTATTTTTTATGAAAGTTTACTTTATGTAAAGCACTTTGAATTACCCTTGTGTATGCAGAAGAATCTGCTTTGTCGTTGAACCTGAGAAAAACTTTAAAAAGCATGAAGTTTTTCACTGTGGGACATATCTTTATAAGTTTCTTATAAGTAAGAAAAGTTACATTTATTGTGGCGCTACTGTTAAATGAAATTAACGCCAAAAGCTAAATTAATATTTAATTTTTAAGAAATTCATAAGTAATGTTTATTTCCTGACAGAAAAGAGCAATTAATGAAAAATTGTTAAAAATAGTGATATGTACATTGAAATAAAGCCATGGATAAATGTTTACAAAAAATATGAAATCAATTTAATATTATTTATTCATTTTATCACATTTATGAATAATATTTGAGCCATTTAATAATCCACCTGCAACGACCCATCTTCCAATAATTTCTGAAAATAATTATTGGATATAAATGAAGCATGAAATGTACAGTCAAAATATAATTTAATTTATTGTTACTTCATTGAATCCGTCTGAAATACCCTTTACAGGTTTCATTACCAGAATATATGGTATTTTTGTGTGTGTAATTTTTAGAAGGCCAAAGGTTCTATTCTCATAATGTCCATTGGGAAGCGTCAATGTATTATTACTTCACCAAATTCAACAGCCGGCAAAATTTGTAAATCAACATCATAATACAACTTAATTAACTCAATTGAGGGACATTTCAACATAGATAAGCTAACACTACATTGTTATTGAAATGGCTTTGATTGTATCGTACAAATAAAAAGGGTGGTAAAGGAATGCTGTCTGATATTTTGGATTTCGCAGGCAGAGAGTTGGAGACCTGTCAGCCCTGATGGTTTCACAAAAGGACGGATTCAGAGACAGGTGACAGCAACTATGTGTATATGTGAGGATACTGGGATGCCAACGAAAGACATACCTGGAAACAGTGCTTTAAAATCTATTTAAGCCATAATCAGATGACTGATCCATAATCTGTATCGGCAGTGCTGCTAATTTATGCTTCCAGATGAATGTTGGTCATGGCACACACACTGGAGTGACATGAAGTGACGTGACTTACTTGGAATTTGTGTTCTGCTTTAAACCCTTCCCAATATACACACACAGTAATTGAACACACACACACACATACCCACACACACACTGTGAACACACACCCGGTGCAGTTTGAAGCCATGCTGCTGCACCCGGGGTGCAGTTGGGGGAACAAGGCTTTGCTCAAGGCACGCACCTCAGGCGTGGTATTGCCGCTGGTACCGAGTCTCAAACCAGCGGCCTTAGGATCACGAGTCCAACAGTCGAACCACCAGGCCACAACTGCCCTCATGATGTTGAGTATATGAAAGCACTAAACTTATATTATAGTGAATTTGTGTGTTGAAGCTTTGAAGCAATTGTTAAACATTGTTTTAAGAACAACAGAGCGAGAGACTTTGTTCAAGGTGAATCCAAATGAAGGACAGTTATAATATTAACATTGTTAGTGGAATATAACACTTCACCTGGAGTTATAAATCGTCTTTAAATATTATATATCTTTGTTTGAAGTTGTTTCTGGTCAAATGCCTGATGTTCTTGAATTATCCACGGTTGTGTAAAAAACAGAGGTGCTTCAAAAGGTTCTAAAGGATCCTTAGAAAATCTTTATTAGATGAGAAGACAATTCAAAATACTTAATGGGTTGAAACATTTATTGGTTAAATTAATAAATGTTTATATACATTTTGCATATTTGTTTTTCTCACTACAATAACAATTAATTACAAATGGAATTTGCAACAAAACAAATATTTTGAAATGGTTTCTCTTCAGGATCACACAACAAATATTACTTATATTATAGCCAATTATTTCATCCAAGTTCAAGGTTATAATGTTATACTTGCAAAAACAATCTATTAGAGTGCACATACTTACTAAATATCTACATTTGCTTTATGATAAACACATTCACATGATCACATGATTGCTCTTATAATATCAAAAAATTACTTTTTTGTTTATTACTTGTTTATTGAAAAAAAAATGTCAACATGATTAGTACATGCGCTTGCAGTATCAACACGTTGTTAACATAATGTTAAGAAAATTAGCATTTTACCAGATTCCCTGATAACAAGATGGCTACTGTGAATGTAGTGTGTAATGCTGTTGCATGTGTGGATGAATTCATCTGTATGTTCATTTTGTGAAAGACACAAAAGTCAGAGGTTGGTGATAAAAAGATTAGGAAAGTAAGGGAGAAAGCAATAGGTCAGTGTTAATGGAAACATCTAAATGAGTATAGGTATTTACATGTAAGAAAATGAGTTTGTTATTGTATGTTTTTGTTCCAGATATATGACAACATTGATAAACGGGGGAAGGAGAGTGCTGGCCATCTGAAACACGCCTTGGCAACAAACCCATCAGCAGTGAGGTTTAAAAAAAGAAATATGTGGCATACTGTGGTTGAAGAGGTCAGTTTTTATTCTTTTGAGAAGTCAGAATGTATGTTTACATGAAGAATAACACTTTCAAAGGGTAACTACCATTCCATACAGGGCACCTGATATTATTGATATTTTTAGGCAGCTGAGATCTATGAGCAAGGGGACACGAGGGTGGAGAAGCAAATCAAGAAAGTCGGTATTGGCTTGTGCTAGTAAAGTCAGTGAAGTCAGGAGGAACATTTCCATCTTTGTGGCTCAACTGTTTAGAGGAGATGCTCCCCTTCCACCCACAAGGGGGAGGTTTAGTAAAAAGTTTATATATTATTTATAATGTGTATATATAAATACGCACACACATATTAAGGACAATTTTGTTATTTTATATTCATACATAAAATATTTATATACTGTGCAGCTATATGTATTTTTTATTTATGTGTTTATGTATGTGTATGTGTATGTGTATGTGTATGTGTATGTGTATGTGTATGTGTATGTGTATGTGTTTGTGTATGTTTATGTGTATGTGTATGTGTTTGTGTATGTGTATGTGTATGTGTATGTGTATGTGTATGGTCATGCTATTTCTATCTGTAGTGATCCTATCCTCTGCTCCATCAATGTTTCATGTAAAATCACTTTATTCTTTAAACATTTCCTGTAAATCCCAAACCTGTTTTAGCCTAAATGTGTTATGTCCTCACAACCAATCATAATTTGTTCAATTCAATCCAGCATGGCAATGCAGTGTTTGTTTGTGTTCAATCTTTCAAAGTGAGGGATTTAAACTCTAATAACACTTTTGAAAAATGGCAGACGGTATATTTGTATTTATTTTATTTGTATTAATTTAAAATATGACTCCCTGATGTCATATGTGTCATGTTATCTTGTTAATTTTGTCTTGTTTTAAAGACATAAACTGCCATTAATTTTTTGGATAAATTTTTAGGATTTGATAAAAAAAAGCTTAGAATTCATAATAAGCAATATTGTTGTTTCATTTAACAATCTTTGTTTAACATGTTTAAACCGAGCCAGCAGACGATTTTAACAGAATATTAATATAATTATAAATATATATATATATATATATATATATATATATATAATATTGACAAAACGTATGAGTCCAAGTAAAAAAAATCATCCTGTAATCTATTCAAATGGATTTATAGTGTTTCTGAATAAAAACTAAATAAATTACATTTCTAGTTTCGTGTTTATTTATTTTTATATTTTGTGGTAACCATGGTTTTAATTGTAACTGACAGTCTATAACAGATACCATTTAAATACATTAAACCAATATAAGTAAACTTAATAAAGACGATTTTTATCATTTTTTTATGTATTTATATTTCCTTCATTTAGTTATAAAACATTTATTCATGTTTTTTTTTGCAGATACTTTAAAGAGAACTCGAGCTGTCTGGATCCAAATACAAGTTTGGTGATGAACTCTTTTCAGAAAGGGACTCGTACTCCCAGGAGTCGAGCAGAGAAATATGATGACAAACAGAAGTTATTTGAGATGCCAAAGTCTTTACCTGCGCCTACCAAACTACCTGGTTCTCTGACCCCTGTTGATATGGACCGGCTGAGGGCAAGACTTATCTCAAGGCCCAGCAACCCCAAGCCCCATCTAGATGCCCTGGTGTTCCCACGCAGGACCAAAGCTCAGGAGAGGCAATGGCCTGCACAAAGACCATCACAAGTTATGCGGTTGGTAAGAGCGTAACCTTAAAAGTGTTTTTAACAGATTATTCATTGATTCATTTCTTTTGGTTGTCAAATTTTTAAAAGTTTTTATATTTTTGATTGGTGCTTTACTTTAGCCTTCTCTAAAGGGACGCAATGAAAACCAGACACTAGGAAAAACACGGAAGCTCAGCTTCAGCCCTAAGATGCCCTTTCCCACACACAGCGCCCATTCCATAGACCCCACCTTGGAAAGACGACGGCCACCGCTGCAGCTTCCCAGAATTCCCAACCATCCCAAAGACAGTCAGGTCTGATAGATTGCTTTATAGATTTATCAGTGTCTTTATTGAAATAATTTTGTTTTATGTTATGATATTATGTTCAGTTGACTCTGGCTACATTCAGTGTCCAGTCCCCACCTAAACAAACAAAGAGCACTTCCAGAAGTCGCCCCGGTACGGCACAGTCCCTGAGCAACACCCTCTCTCTGCCGCTGTCCCCTTCCCTGCTGTTCCACTCTGCCGAGGATGTAATCCGTGCTAAGATTTGCTCCCCGCCTGACATCATTCAGACTTTCCGGAATAACCCACACTTGGGATTCCTCTACATGATATCAGCGGTGCCTAAATCATCCATTCAATATGATCCATACAATCTTAAGTAAGGAAGAAATAAAATGAACCATATACTCAATAGTTAAAAAATAATTGTTACTATTTTTAAAAATGTAATGATAGTACCTTTTAATTTAAAAGAATATATTATTTCAACAGAATTGTGACATACGACAATATCAACAAGTCTGACTTCTACACGATCAGCACACGTGCGGTATTGCACCTTTTTGGGAAAGAGGAGGTTTTTTGGATCTTAGACCGTTGGGAGCAGGAATATAGATATCACCAGAAGCTTCTGCAGATCCCGCTGTTTACCCTCTTCCGCAAGTGGAAGGCTTTCCATGTGTGTGTGGCATGCCAATGTGCGCTTGAAAAACACCAGTAAGTGCAGGCGAGCTCTTCAGGAGAATCTCTTCATTCTCAATGAGGTTTGTCCACAGTTTAGTGCGTTTATGTTTTACAATTGATATAGAACAGTGATTTTTAAATCTGATCTTTCGTATGTTTGCATTTTAGTCTCTGAGACCAGCACTGATTGACATCAGGGAGATGTGCTATCACATCAGTGACATGCCTCTGTGCCGGCTGGAGAAGGACCCCACATCAAAGTGTGCAATCCAAACAACTGGAAGAGGTCGGCAATACTTAAGGTTTTCAATCTTTTATTTTGATCTATCTTACATTATTGTGGTTACAGCACAGTATGTCTATTTCTAGGTATCCTCTCGTCTTGGGAGGTTCAGGGATCTGGTAATGGAAGTGGCTAGAAGTGCCTGTCGAAATGCTTTGAAAATGGCTGGACACACACCTGACTATGGAGACATGGAAACTGGTGATCACACACACTGCGTACTTCTGGTGAAAAGTTTTGGGACACTTTTGATGTAAAGATGAATGTCTAAATGTCAAAAAAAGATCAATAGATCTAAGTCTTATAGATTAAAATTTCCAAACTTACATGTTTTTTTATAACAAAAGTTACATTTTATTCAATTAAAATGCTTTCGAAATGTATGATTTTCACTTAATACTAAAAAAAGAACACCCAATAACAGTTTTTAATTAAGGTAATAATTATGAAAATTATGGGCAAAATGTGACTACACTTATGATCAAATATAGCATGTTAACTTTTTTTAGTTTACAGACTTCCCATTGTTTATTTTACTTTATTTGATAATTGGTTATTATCATTCTAAAATGTTGAAAAAATATGAGCGCATAAGTGATTAAATGTCCCAAAACTTTTGACTGTTGGTGTACATATTGACACAACAACAAGTTAGTATCTGGTTTATTACTCTTTAAGTTCATATGATGCTTTATAGATGGTAATGAAGAAGTGCCGTCTCCTGGTTTGGGATTTTACTATGAGGATGGACCTAAGAAGATGACTTACACCCAGCAAGCCAACAAGCGAAATACCTACAGGTTTGAAATGACACAGAGTCGAGTAAATTATAAATAAATCTGTTTTTGGTTACACAATGTTATGTTAAGATAATGTTTCAAGTAAAAACGATCCATTCAGTTATAAAAATGATTAAAAAATGACAAGAATATGTTTTGAGAAACAGTGAATATGTTTTGAGGACAAACAGTGTGTTTGTGAGAGAAAAAAATATTAATCACAAAACTTCTTTGGGGAATAAAATAATAATAAACAAATCTAATCTCTTGTGTTTAAGAAAAAAGACGAAAATTAGAACTCGGTTATCATTAACTCATTCCCTTGGTATTGGAAACCTGTAACCTGTATCTGTTCCTTTCTTTTGCAAAAAAGAATATCAAAAGAAGATAATTTGGATAATGTTGGACATAAAAACAATGCAATCTATGAAATAAGCTAAAAATATTACAGATTTCTTTTGTGGTGAACTATGCCTTTAGTTTGATTCCTGGTAGAGCGTTGGTTAGTTCTCAGGTTTAATATCTTTAACCTTAAATAAATGCACATATTTTGGTAATGCATGTTAATTCAGGTTGAATGTTTTTCATGGGCTCCAAAGTTTCATCAGGATGGCTGATTATCTGATTGTGAACACAACACACATGCTCGTGGTTAACTCGGTCAGTAAGCTGCTGAGTGTGTTTCACGAGCACATCACACACACGCCTCCACATGCTCTCATCCAGAGCTGGACAGGGAGTGAGTCTGGCCCTGACAGAGATGGAAAGGTTAACCAGCTATTGTTTTGTTTCATAAAGCCAAATTTAAATTCTGTTGTAGTTTGTGTAAATGAAAAGTATGTTGTCACAGGACACTGCAGAGAAGAATATAGATGCGCCTCAGCAGCCGATGTTCATAACTGAGCTTATGCTGGACACACACTCTTTATCATACCAGCCATCTGTGGATCACTTTCAGGTTTGCCTCTCTTTGTTGTTTGTGGTGAAAGCAGTTTGCGAGTGAAAAGATTGTGTGTATCTGACGGCTATGTGTGTTGCAGGAGTGTATATCAGACATTACCAGCCAGTTTCAAGAAACAGTTTTATCTCTGAATACCTTGGTGCAAGATGCCTACTTTGATGCTTTTACTCAACCCATTATCAACAAAAAGGTCAAGCATTCACAATTTTTTGTAATCTGATGGTGAAAGACGACTGTTTATTGTTATTTGTGTTTGCAATGTGTTGGGTGTTTCAGGTAGAGAAGAAGACATGCGGGGAAGGCCCCAATCTTGAGGAAATCCTAGAGGATGACAATAATCTGCAAAACATGATTTTCAGTATTAAGGTCCAATGTCTCTCATTTTAAAGGGAAAATAAAAGGGGGCATATAAATGCACACTTGTTATCATTTATTAAATATAAATTTTGTAGTTTTGGGCCCAGTCAATGGAAGCCAGTGGGAAGTAGTTACTTTTTAGTTTCTACATAATCGTAGTGTTTCTATTATTTACAAAAATGACATACTTCATATATTTTTCCTGGATGATGGTTTAAAACGTTTTTTTTTGTCTCCTGTTAGCAATCTGTCCAGGTTGCATTTGATGCTGCATCTGTGTACTCTCATACATTTGAGCCGTTCAGACTTTTTTACAAAGAGAATGAAGACCTGGACATGGTAGAACATGATTAACATTATGACAACTTTCTGCAATTAATTTTATTAATACCATTACTTTTGCAAATCTTTCATGTTGTCATCTTCTGTCATTATGCAGATGTAGCATTTTTTGAAAGCGGTCTAAAGAAATATCACAGAGAGCATAAAGAAGCTTTAGACATTAAACAGAAAAGACCCCTGGGAATTCTGCTGGTAGATACTACACAACTTAAGCAAAGATTGATACCATCTCCCCTGCGCTGCCTAGAGGTAACGCCGATACAAAACCAGTTGGCCTAATCCTAATATTTGTGCCTCACTGTCATTTGTGCCTCACTGGGTGGTCATGAAATACTTGAGAAATTTTACATTTTCTAACTTTCTGTCATTTGGCAGTGTGTACACCTTAAGACATTTTTGTCCTCCAGGTTATTAATGACATCCTGCCTCGCCTGGCAAAGAAGAAGATAGATGACATCATTGCCGAAGCTCAGGATGCCAAGTTCAAACTGAGATCTGTTCCCATGGCAACCTTAGAATATGTCAACTTTCTCAACTTCTTGGAAGAGATTCAAGATAGGGTAAGAACCAAAATGAAGTAATTCACAGTCCCCCCGAGAAGAAACAAATTTTTTACCACCAGAACAACAAACTTTATAGTATTTTCACGTGAGATCGTTTTTTTTTGGACTTAAATTAGTTTGAATATAGCTTTACAACTTACTGATCCATGTGATCGGATGAGTTTAGGTGATTTGCTAGAAGTTTATGTCTCCATGACTGCATCCTTGTTAAACTGCAGTTTTATAAAGAAACAATGGTTAAACATTTTAAATTTGACAGTTTTTCTATAAATCACAATAGAAACTACATAGAAACATAGAAACAAAATTAAAAACTTGATTTTCTCAGCCGGGTGTTTTATCACATTTTGTCCAAATAAATGTTAGAAGTAAAATGGCTGTTTGTCCATATTTCTTTTTCTTTTACTCAGATTGAGGTGCTGGAAAGAGAAACCAAGATTGTCAGTGAGATGTACAAGTTGATTGAGAGTTATTCTGTCCCCACACCTCCTGAAGATATTGCTGTATATACCACATTGGCCCCATTTATGTATTCTGTAAGAAACATCATCGACAAGGCGGTGGAGGAACAGGACACTAACGTGGGCAAATTTTGCCAACATCTCCAGCAGGACATTAACAAACTCAATAACAAAGTTCAGGAAGTTAAGTGGCAAGCTGAGGTAAGGCATTGTTATTCATGTGTCTTTCTGGTTATAATTCTTCATACTTCCTGCATTTGGATGAAGATTGTTCAAATGGATTTTGTTTGTGTTTCAGAATCATCAGCTCTATGACATAAATGCAGATCGCTCAAATATACGCATGCTTTTGGGAAGGATTCAGATAACCATTGATGAACTCCAGACTCAGGCCTCTCAATTTAAAACGTATCAGAAGAACTTTAAGGTCAGTGTTACACACTATTTATGCAGCTGTTTTTTTGCTTGCTAAGCCTGAATGAGCAGATCTCACTTATAGTTAAAAAGATTGGACTAAACATCACCTTATGCATGGACAAAAATTCTCTTAAGTACAGAATTAGATATGATTATTTATAATTATAAATGTTGTTTATCTGTTTGTGTTTTTATGCAGGTGGTGGTGACTGAATATGAGGCTCTTGAGGAACTGAGTGCTGAAGTGAAGCAGCTGCTTTGGGACTCTATTGAAGAGTGGGAGATTTTGGAGAGCAGCTGGAAACAGGTCAACATAAATTTATGCGTTTTCAATAAAATGTGGACTTTTATGGGGTTAGATAAAAAAATACTTTTTAGTATTTAAAATAAAAATAATGATCATATAAAATATAATTCTTACTCTTAATACAAATAAATTCATTAGTATGCATATTCACATGTGACATGCTGATTTTCAGATTTTTTTAATTTTTTATTAACTTATCCTTTTGTCATTTCAAACCGATATGACTTTCTTTCTGTAGCAGAAAATAAGTCATTTTGAAGAATGTTTGTATAGAAATACATTGCTCTCCATTGACTTATATTGTGACATTGTCAAAACAACAGTGCCAAATCTTTTTTTGACACACATTTTTCTAAATATCTTTTTTGTTATGCAGAAGAAGCAAACACATGCAGGTTTGGCAGTTTTGAGTAAATGATGGCACATTTTTCTTTTTTGTTAAACTAACACTTTAAAAAGACCAAGACTAAGTGGATGTTTCTAATTACCCTTTAGAGAATGGCACTTTACGTTAGATACATTATCGTACAAGTTTGTCTCTGCTAATGAAATATAATAAGCTTTTTTTTATTAAATGTGAGCAATATTTTTGTTACAGAATAAGTTTGAGGATTTGGACCCAGAATTGCTGAGTAGGCAGGTGAACAAGTTAGCCAAAAATGTTAGCCAGCTGGAGAAAGGATTACCACCAAACAATGTTGTACCCTACCTCAAAGAGAACGTGGAGACTATGCGTGAAAAGATGCTCCCATTGTTATTCTCCACATTAAGTCATTGAGTTTCTGTTGTGTTGTCAAATATTTACATTTTGGAGAACCGTATGAGGGAATTTCACTGTAATGCTACATTATACCAATGTATATAACTTCTAAAAGCATTTTCCTCCCAAGTCAGTTTTTAAGTCAGTTATTTATATCAGTTAAAAGAATAGAATGTCATTAGAAAATATGAGTTCCCTTTCTGTCGGTCTCTCAACGTTGTGGTGAAGACGACTGTATGGGGTTTGAACTTGAGAACCGATCGACTCTGAACTTGAATTTGAAAGGACAATGAAATTGGCGAATGAAATTTGCATGCCATTCCCCACCTTGTACATACGGGTATAAAAGGGAAGATGGCGGTTTAATTCATCGTCTTTTGTTCTTCGGAAACCTTGCTGATTACGACTACGTCTGAAAGCATTCTAACGACGACTGCGCGATCTACCTGCTGGTGTTACAACGTGCAGTGGACTCTTTCAGCAGAAGCCAGAGACCATCTTCTTTCTCTGGTGCACTTGTGCCCTCAGAATGCCTCCACCTGCAGGGATTGACAAAGGCTCCCCTCCAAGGCGTGTAAGATCTCCTCCACCCTCGGGTTGAAGGCTTACATGGCCAATGGTCAAGCTGCCAAAGCACTTAAGGAGCTAGACGGAGAAGTTCCCACCCCACAGTTTTGCTGGAGCTGCTCACAGCACTAAGGTTACGGCTCTTGCACTGGTTCGGATGATGTTTAATCTGGTCGTCCAGGAGAGACATCTCAAGTTGAACCTTGCCCAGATGTGCAACGTCGAGAAGGTCTGCTTTCTTGTTGCTCCCATATCACAGGGTGGGTTGTTTGGAGACACGGTCAAGGATTTTTCCCAGCAGTTCTCCGCTCTCTTTAACATATCCTCCTCTGCCGCGACCCGGACACATTCGTGCCTTCGAAGTCCCATGCGCAGTCTATCCCCAGGTGGTCCCTCAACAGGTGGCGACCCTGAAGCCGGTGACCCGAAGGAGAGCGACGCCTTACTGCCAGCAACAACCTCGCGCCAGTGGAAGCAGCCCTGACAGAAGGCACCCACGGAGTTTGAGGAGAACATCAAGCCCCTCCCTGGACATTCCATCTCCACTCGGCCGGAGCGGTATGGGCCCTGTCTATTCCCCCCAGGTTCCGGGCCCTTTTGCAGCCTGTAGCCAACATCTTCTCCAAAGAGCACTCTCCCTCCTCCCTGGTCATAAATTACAACCAATATCACTATCTGAGTGACGGTGTGCGGTTACAAGACGTGTCGTCAGTCCGACCCGAGGTTGCGTCAACTCGACCAGACGTTGCGTCACGACTCGACGTTGCATCAAGACTCAGCGTTGCATCACATCATTGGCACTGCAGTTATCCACACTCTCGAGCAGACGGTGCGCTGAACTCCTGCCTGCACAGGCAGGTGAGTACTCAGTGAGAGCCACAGAACCTCCCTCCTCCATGATGGTGAAGGAGACCTGTCCCCCATTTCCCGGCACCTGCATGCATGGACCAGAGATGGCGACTCTTTTGGCAAAAGAAACAATCAAATCCGTCCCAATAGCCCAGATGTCATTGGGTTACTTTGTTGGGTTACTACAGCCCGTACTTCATCGTCCCCAAGAAGGGTGGAGGGCTGCGCCACATTCTCGACTTTCGTTCTCTGAATGGCTGTCTGCCCATACTGCCATTCAGGATGGTAGCACAGATGTGCATTCTCAAGTCTTTCAGACACGTGGCAATCGACCTGAAGATGCATACTACCACGTATCAATACTCCCTCAACACTTGAGCGTATCAGTACAAGGTCCTGCCCTTCGGCCTGTCCCTATTTCCCCAGGTCTTCACGAAAGTCACAGAAGATATTTTCCCACAGAGTCTTTCCCCCTGAAATTTAGAAATCTAAATTGGTGAATCTATAAGAAATCTACAGATGCAAACACATGGAGGATAGGCTACACTCTAAAAATTGTAGTAAATCTGAGTAACTGCATCTGTACACTAATAAATAAAACTGAGTTTTAAATTAACATTAAACATTAAAAATAACAATATTTATTAGGGATATACTCGGCTGAAACGAGTATCCGGTACGGATAAGCACATTTGCCGAGTACGAGTATTATACGAGTAATACGAGTCAATATCTGTGCTCGGGTTAAATACAAATTCTCATTGGTTGATGACCATGTCTGCGTGCTGTGATAGGCTAGTCACAGTGCACCTCCCACACACACATACGCTCTGCTCACTCACACACAGAAAACTGACCGTGCGTTCACACTGCAAGCGGCGAGAGCGTCAAGAGCGTCCGGATGCAATTCATTTTCAATGTGAGCCGGCGGTGACTCTCTTGCCGGGTTGAACGTATAGTGAGAAGAGAACAGCACTCTCTCTCTCTGTCTCTCTCTCTCTCTCTCTCTCTCTCTCTCTATCTTTCTCTCTCTTTTACTCACTTATTCACTCATACACACCTGATGTGGATATTTAAATAAATCACGAAATCATGAAAACTCTTGTTCATTACATTTAACTTAATAATTGCATCCGCATGTGATGCTGTCATGTAAATCGTTTTCTAATCAGCAATTTCTGATCCCCTATCAATTGCATTAAAATTAAAATAACATTTTATTACATATACTCAATTACTTTGGTAAGTTTAATTCAAACAATCAAGTAAGATTTTCAGAGATTTTATCAAGTTAATTAAGTTAAATATTTACTAAGTCACTGAATAGTTTTTGAGTGTAGTAGGTTTAAAACAAACTCCATCTAAATGTGGATTTGAAGATTTTATTTGATGATGGTAAAGATACAGTCTTCCCTAAAATGTGAAACTAAGTCCCTGTCAGTCACCATCAGTTATTGTGTATGTGTATGTGTATTAATAATATTAATGTATTTTATTAAAACATTAAGGCAATTCAGTATTCTGATGCTTAGTTGTGTGAAGCTAAAAAGTATTTAAACAATTAATTTTAATCATGCTTGAAGTGCAAGGCCAGGCAGGCAGCATAATGCCAAAAAAAAGAGGATACAGAAAAGGAAGGAGAAGGAGCGCCAGAAAACAGCCAAAAGTAGCAAATCCCTAAATTCATGGTTACGACCAGTTAACTTTTAGATTTTTTTTTTTTAAGGAAGTCAGGGTTGCGTTAATATATATACTTTTTTGTTTTAAAAAAAGAAAATAATACGTAATTTTGAGAAGTGCCCTTTATGTCACTTGAGCCCTGCCCCTCAAAATGTCTATGCACGTCCCTGCTGAGCAGCTCTTTGTCTGTTATGGAGGTCAGCAAAGAGGGAGGGCTGTCTCCAAACAGAGACTGGCACAATAATTCGTGGATGCTATCACCATGGATTAAGGATGCCAGAACCTGGCCTGCCTGCTTGAAGTGAGGGCTCTCTCCATCCGGGATGTAGCCTCCTCGTGGGCAATGGCTCAGGGTGACTCTCTGGCAGACCTATGCAGAGCTGTAGGTAGGGCTAAGCTAAACACCTTCGCAAGGTTCTAAAACCTCAGGGTAGAGGCGGTATCAGCTAGGGTCTTACTTCATTGTTTTCTCTCTCTTTAATATCATATTTTCTTAAAAGACATTTGGCAGATGCTTTTATCAAAAGCATCTTATAAGTATTATGAGCACTTCAGAGCAAACAGGGGTAAGATGTCTTGCTCAAGGGCACTTCAGTCATTGTCTGCTAATACTGACATTCAGACCCATAACATTCTGCTTACAAGTCCAACTCTCTACCACCAGACCCCGACTGACCACTACTGACCATTTTACTACCTGGAAATCTTTTGTGTTTCTTTATTTATGTCATGTCGAACCCAATGATAACATTTTAGGACTCAAACTGTAAATGATTTATCGTGTTCCACTGAAAAAGTCATATACATCTGAGATTTTGCATTATTTATTATGAGAGTATTTTCAAGAGGATGTATGTGTTTTCTATCCCCTAGTTGGCGGTCATCACAGACTTGCGTAGCCCATTGTCTGAAAGCACGTTATTGGGAGATGCTGGAGATCATCGTTGAAGCCAAACTAATGGATGAACCTCTGAGTCTCGCCACCTTACAAGAACTCAACATCTTCAGCTTTGACCCACAAATACAGGAGGTTTGTAAAAGAGTTTCTGTTTCTCGATCCCAGGGATTGCACATACTCAAAATAAAAATCTGTTAGTATAATTCAATGCAAGTTGCTTTAGATAAAAGTGTCCGCTAAATGTATATATGTTAATGTAAAGATAAAGGCTGTTCATCAAAACTTAGTGAAACGTTTACCAAAACAGCTTGTGAATCCTCTCTAAGGTGTCAGGACAAGCATCAGGAGAGGCATCTCTGGAAAACATTCTTAAAAAGGTGAAACATGTTTTACATGTGTACATGTCTGTGTTGTGAGTTACACAGAAATTCATTCTTGTGATAGATTGAAGAATCATGGAAAACAACAGAGTTTGTAGCGTTATGTCTCATCAAGACTCAAATGACTTTTTGTTCTCGGAGGCCCTGACGATTTTCCGGTTGAGTGTTTTGGAAGTGTTGTCTGTAATGTATTTTTATTTGTTTACTTCTGTAGTTTTTGTATGTCTTTGGGTGTTTGAAGGTGGATTCCGGCAATAATTTTGAGTGGCAGAGGCAGTTGCGATATTATTGGGATTTGGATAACTGTGTGGCTCGGATGGCTTTGTCTCAGTACATCTATGGATATGAGTATTTGTGAGCGTGAACACACCTGGTCATTACGCCACTGACGGTGCCGCTATCATCCTCCTCTTGTCATGTACCCAAATGCGTTATGTATATCTGACTGCTTTTCCCATGTGCAGCTGGATCTGGGTGGAGCTCCTGCTGGTCCAGCCGGCACAGGCAAGACTGAGATGACAAAAGATCTGGCCAAAGCTCTGGCTATCCAGTGGACTCAGATGGACTCAACTATAAGGTTCTCATTCATAATCTCTTTAGTTTCCTATGATCTTTCTGTACTTATAACTCTGCTGCAGTTAGACAAACACTGTTTTATAAAGATGAACATGATAAGGAAAAATCCTGATGTTTGACACATGGGGGCAGCAGAGTGCAATGTCAATCAGCTTTACCAAATGCAGGCTGTGCTATTTTTTATTTTGCTTGGCAGTGATATTGTATATTATATATATAATATAGAAGTGTCACCTCAGATCATGTCTTATTCCTCTTATGCCTCTCACATTCACAGCACATTATTTTATCATCAGCTCTGATGTTCACATTTACTGTTAATGTAGATCAGTGGTTCCCAAACTTTTTGCAGCATGCACCCCTTTCTAGTGTTTGACACCTGTCAAGCACCCCCCAACACTTTACTCTGGTTAAACTTCATATTTTCAATTGCAACAACTTAATACAGATACTCTGGTTAAACTCCCCATTTTTAATTGCAATAACTAAATACAAATATTCACTGTAGATTAGAAAACATAAAAAAATCTGTTATAAATACAACTGATTACTACCTTTTTTTAGTGAGATGGATGAGCCTGCATGTTTGCACACAGATCATCAAAATTCGGGGTAATGGATGACAGTTTTACTCTCAAATCATTCTCAGCATCTAGTCTTTGTCGACGTTTTTAACCAGGTGTCCATTTTGATAAATGTAGTAAGTGAAAAAATAAATAAACAAATTATCAGTTGGCGCCTAATATAGGCAGGGCGGGGCCATTGTGCACAGATGTGCTTGTAAAAGGAAATTAAATCATGAGTAATTTAAAGCTTGTAATGTGAAATTTTATTTCTTAATAAAATTTTCGTGGGTGAAGTTTTCCTTAAATACTTGAACAGACATCCCAACCTGCAAAAAGCCAAACAAAACAAAACAAACCCCAATTCCCCCCCCCCGCACACCCCAACTACATCACAGATAGAATCTGGCAGCACCGACAGCACCTTCATCAGCTGACTGATCTCCATAAATCTCAACTGCCCTGAGATCACAGATCTTACTTTGGACAGATTCTACAGCTTTCACCAGAACTCATCGACTGGTAAATTCTTGTCATTTGGTACCAGTGCTTCCGGGTTACTTGAGACATAATCCAGGATTTGAGTTGTTCTCTAGCATCGACCTTCATCACATTTGGAAATCTCTCTGCCAAAGTCCAAATTTGCTCTGGCTTCACATCATCTGGGTTCTCTGGATTGACCACGGACAGATTTGTCAACATTTGGTCTCTCATTGGGAACTTTTATTTTATTTTTTAAAAGCTTCTGACATAGAATGCCGCTTCATTGCCTCCTCGACTATTTGTTAGTCGCTTTGGATAAAAGTGTCTGCTAAACGCCTAAATGTAAATGTAAAATAGAATGTTCTGGCATCTTTGAAGAATTGCTTTGTCTTGTAAGTGGAGAGTTCTTCCTCACTTAACAAAAGCTCCTCGTCAAGAACCCAACAAAAGTTCTTCATCTGGACACTGAACTTCAGGGTTGCTCACATCTATCTCCTGCAGTTTCACTTCTCTCAATACATCTGTGAGAAGAGATTAAAGCCCGCCCACACTGACAAGTGATTGGTTGATTTGCGTAACATCTCAAGGTCTCTCGCTCCCTCTCCCTCTCTACCCTGCGCGCGCTGCACGATTTGAAACACTGTCGCGTTCGCGCGCTTGCTCTTGATTCCGGGAGATTTTAACTCATTTGCGGGCATCAGGGAGGCGCAATTCATATGCGGGAAACTCCCGCAACTTCCGGGACACTTGGGATGTCTGCGTAAAAATAATAAAGAGACAATCTTCTTCCCCGCCATTACAAACATTCTCTGGCTCACCCCCGGGTGTCAGTCTGCGCAACACTAGGGGTGCGCGCACCCCAGTTTGGGAACCACTGATGTAGATCATAAGACCCTGGTGGTTTGTATTAGGTACAGCTCAGAACAAGAGGGCGTATAAAATCACACTGTGTGAATTGGTTTTCTATTTATCACATATATATGCTAGAAACTATAGTTAGAGATGGCCTGTCATGGCGGCACTCTTTTAATTTGGGTATTAATCAATAATATTAATAAAATACTGCAAAACGTGCAGGTGCAGCCCGGTGGTTCGAGACTTGGACTCCAAAGGTTGCTGGTTTCGAGACTCTGAATCAGCGGGAATACCACGACTGAGTCGAGCATAGCAGCGCCCACAAACCCTCTACACAAACCCCCCCCACTGCTCCGGGGTTTGTTCACTTACTGTGTCTACACTGGGATGGGTTAAATGCAGAGCACAAATTCCAAGTATGGGACACCACAACACATCACGTAATTTCACTTCACTACATCGTGTGCCATGAACATTTCACTCGTGGAGGTCGTAATCCTGTGACCCCTCGTTTTATTCGCCACTTGATGTGTTTGGGGCAAAAAGGCCTGGGGAGGAAAAGTGAAAACAGGGGTAAAAATATACTAACCACAATTATTTAAACCAGAATATTTAAGACCAAAATTGACAGTCATCTACAGCCTTTACATTACTGGTCAAAAGTTGGCTGGTCCACATTTTATTTTAATATAAATTAACTTATCAAATCTTTAAAATAAAACAAAGACAATGATATTTTTAAAGATTTTATCATCTTCGGTGTTGTAACATTTCAACAAAGATTTGCAGAATGTTTTATATAATTTATCAAGCCGCATTTCTAAAGTCTCAACTGAGATGCTTTAAAGAATTTTAAAGGAGCCACTGTGTTTCTGCATTCTTATTGGCTGTTCTTTCTTCAATTTTTGGTATCCATTTAAAAAATGTTTTAACTAAAATATAACCCTTATCATAATAAAATAATGCAGATACCATATATATTTTTGCCTATGAAAATTATTTCAGACATTTAGGCATTCACCTCTTTGATTTAGCAAAGACAAGGGTTAGTTCAATAAAAGTAGAACTGGGTGTTTTAATTAGTATAACATTCGTCTGTAAGGATTCATTTCTGATGTGTTGTCTGTTAATAGTGTTGTTATTGTAGTTGTGACAAATTGCAGTGTGCTGGCCAACCACAGATGTTCATTAACTTTAAGCATTGAGCCTTCATGTCTGTTCACTCTACTTTTATTTGCTTATTTTTTTTATCAGCCTGGGCTTGTTTACTTTTGTGCCTTTTTATTTACAAATATTTAACAAACTGCAAACTCATCGCTGTTTTCTTTATCATTTGTGTCATTCATATAAATCATATAGAGTTTTATTTAGGGGGAGGGGGGTGTCTTGTGTTATTTGACATCTGGGCAGATCTGAATCTCAACTGAACTCGCACCTGTCGAGAGAGGGAGGTGGGGTGGAGGGGGTGTGGGCTTGCGTGCCATGTAGGCCATTATTGGACAATTCTATAAATGACATTTGTTCTGGACCAATCGGAATCTCAGCTCTCGCTTCATGATATTGAAACGCACTGGCATCAGTGTTCGCGCCTTTCTAGAGACACGTGACATAATGTAGAAACTCTGACAGAAATTGAATTGGAGGTAAGTCAGTCTTTTGGGACCTAAAAACAGATTTTTGTTTACTTGAGTCAAATAAGCGTAAACAATACAAGCGGATCCAATGCTGGAATTTCCGTTAGCAAGATAGCAAATGTTCTAGCCATGTAACATTATTAGCTATTTATAATGTTAATTCCTGCATTGTCTGACCTGCTTGTTTAATTAAGTATGTATATTTTATTTAAAGGAGCCGCAAAGCAAACTAATTAAACGTGCAGACTAATTACAAACTACAGGTTAGATTATCCTCATATATTTAAATATTTTGCACCAGCAACACTCTTGTGTGTTCACACACACACACACACACACAAACACACACACAGACAGAGACACACTAAGAGACAGAGACACACACACACACACAGAATGACACACAGATAGAGACACACACACACACAGACAGAGAGACACACACACACAAACAGACAGAGAGAGACGCACACACACAGGCAGAGACACAGACAGAGACACACACACACAGGCAGAGACACAGACAGAGAGACACACACACACACACACACACACACACACACACACACACAGACAGACAGAGAGAGAGACACACACACACACACACACACACACAGACAGAGAGAGACACACAGACAGAGAGACACACACACACACAAACAGACAGAGAGAGACGCACACACACGCACACACACAGGCAGAGACACAGACACACACACACACAGGCAGAGACACAGAGAGAGACACACACACACACACACACACAGACAGAGACACACACACAGACAGAGAGAGACACACACACACACACTTAGACAGAGACAGACACACACACACACACACACACACACACTTAGACAGAGACAGACACACACACACTTAGACAGAGACAGAGACACACACACACACACACACACTTAGACAGAGACAGACACACACACACTTAGACAGAGACAGACAACACACACACACACACACACACACTTAGACAGAGACAGACAACACACACACTTTTTGGAGCGCCAGGAAACAGCCAAGAGTAGCAAATCGCTAAATGCATGGCTACAACCAGTTAACTTTTTGAATTATTTCTTTTTAAAGGAAGTCAGGGTTGCGTTAATATATATCCTTTTTTGTTTTAAATAAAGAAAATAATACGTAATTTTGGGAAGTGCCCTTTATTTCACTTGAGCCCCTGCCCCTCAAAATGTCTGTGCACGTCCCTGCTGAGCAGCTTTTTGTCTGTTATGGAGGTCAGCAAACAGGGAGGGCTGTCTCAAAACAGAGACTGGCACAATAAATCGTGGATGCCATCACCATGGATTAACGATGCCAGAACCTGGCCTGCCTGCTTGAAGTGAGGGCTCTCTCCACCCGGGATGTAGCCTCCTCGTGGGCAGTGGCTCAGGGTCACCCTCTGGCAGACATCTGCAGAGCTGTAGGTGGGGCTACGCCAAACACCTTTGCAAGGTTCTAAAACCTCAGGGTAGAGGCGGTATCAGCTCGGGTCTTACTGAGGTAAGACCAGCGACTGACAGAGCTTATGCCTACAAAAGCTCCTTCTCCCCTTTTCATGTGAGTCAGTGCACTCATTTTGCCTCCCTGCTTCCCTTTGGCAAGTATAGTATCCCTGGTAAAGGGCCAGACAGAGCTACCCTGTTTACCAAGCTGGACATCGGAGAGTTCCCCTCTTCAGCTAGTTCTCCATGTGTAGTGACTCCTCCCTTAGGGGCGGTCCAGCATGATATATTTCCTCACTCATGAGGCATGCAAATTTAATTTGCCAATTTCATTGGCCTTTCAAATTACAGAAGTTCAGAGTCGATAGGTTCTCAAGTTCAAACCTCGTACTAATGTCTTTGACACAACGTGTCGTTCCCTCCATCAGGGAATCGTGGTTACTCCAGTAACCTAGACATTTCCATTTCATTCTACCATTATTTTTACAAATCAAGAAGACGTGTGCTTATGTGTTCAAGTCTCTTTATAGACAGATAACTACACCTCCAAAGCTACACTCCTGTGAATTGTGCAAAAAGTCTCTTCAATGTACTGAATGATTAAAGATCACTGGATATTAAAACTAATGACAAAATAAATATCATATTTTCTAAAGACACACTTCAGCAAATGATGTTAATACTGACTTAAACCATTTAAGACTTTTGCTCAGTACCGTATGTGACAAACCAATAAAAATGTGACATTTTTTACTTTTAAATTGCTATGAAGATGCAAGACAAAACATCATTGTTTTCTCTCTCTTTAATATCATTTTTTAAAAGACATTTGGCAAATGCTTTATCAAAAGCATCTTATAAGTATTATGAGCACTTCAGAGCAAACAGGGTTAAGATGTCTTTCTCAAGGGCACTTCAGTCATTGTCTGCTGATACTGACATTCGGACCCATAACATTCTGCTTGCAAGTCCAACTCTCTACCACCAGACCCCGACTGACCACTACTGACCATTTTACTACCTGGAAATCTTTTGTGTTTCTTTATTTATGTCATGTCGAACCCAATGATAACATTTTAGGACTCAAATGGTAAATTATTTATCGTGTTCCACTGAAAAAGTCATATACATCTGAGATGTCATTATTTATTATGAGAGTATTTTCAAGAGGGTGTGTGTGTTTTCTATCCCCTAGTTGGCGGTCATCACAGACTTGCGTAGCCCATGTCTGAAAGCACGTTATTGGGAGATGCTGGAGATCATCGTTGAAGCCAAACTAATGGATGAACCTCTGAGTCTCGCCACCTTACAAGAACTCAACATCTTCAGCTTTGACCCACAAATACAGGAGGTTTGTAAAAGAGTTTCTGTTTCTCGATCCCAGGGATTGCACATACTCAAAATAAAAAATCTGACAGTATAATGCAATGCAAGTTGCTTTAGATCAGTGCTTCCCAAACTTTTTGCAGCATGCACCCCTTTCTAGTGTTTGACACCTGTCAAGCACCCCCCAACACTTTACTCTGGTTAAACTTCACATTTTTAATTGGAATAACTAAATAAAAAATATTCAAATTAAGTAGATAAGAAAACATAAAAAAATCTGTTATAAATACAAAACATTACTACCTTTTCTTTAGTGAGATGGGTGAGCCTGCATGTTTGCACACAGCTCATCAAAATTCGGGGTAATGGATGACAGTTTTACTCTCAAATCATTCTCAGCATCTAGTCTTAGTCGACATTTTTAACCAGCTGTCCATTTTGATAAATGTAGTAAGTGAAAAAATAAATAAACTAATTATCAGTTAGCCCCTCATATGAACAGGGCGGGGCCATTGTGACACAGACGTGCTTGTACAATGAAATTAAATCATGAGTAATTTATAGCTTGTAATGTGAAATGTAAAATTTTCGCGTGTGAAGTTTCCCTTAAATACATAAACAGACATCCCAACCTGCAAAAAGTCATTTCAGGGAGGTATCCCGAAGCACTCCCCCCACACACCCCCAACTACCCCCCCCGCGTATGTAACTATTTACATACAGACCAAATGTAGCCCTGGGCCTATTTCCTGTGTCTTTTACTTTTGTTGCAAGCTTTCGTTGTACTCTTATGCTTACTTCGCAGATTTGAGCAACTTTCCAGAAACCTCAACACCTCATAGCACTCTGTGTCAATGAAGACATCAGATTCACAAGTGTTTGGTGAGACATCTGACTCCTAAATTCTGTCTTGATGTGAAGCACAATGCTGAAGGCCCTTTCCACGTCACAGTTAGAATCTGGCAGCATCACGGGCACCTTCATCAGCTGACTGATCTCCATAAATCTCAACTGCCCTGAGATCACAGATCTTACTTTGGACAGATTCTACAGCTTTCACCAGAACTCATCGACTGGTAAATTCTTGTCATTTGGTACCAGTGCTTCCGGGTTGCTTGAGACATAATCCAGGATTTCCAAATTGAGTTGTTCTTTAGCATCTAGCATCACATTTGGAAATCTCTTTGCCAAAGTCAAAATTTGCTCTGATTGACCACTGACAGGTTTGTCAACATTTGGTCTCTCATTGGGAACTTTTACTTTTTAAAAGCTTCTGACATAGAATGCCGCTTCATTGTCTCCTCGACTATTTGTAAGTGGATTTTGATAAAAGCGTCTGCTAAACATCTAAATTTAAATGTAAAATAGAATGTTCTGGCATCTTTGAAGAATTGCTTTGTCTTGTAAGTGGAGAGTTCTTCCTCACTTAACAAAAGCCTCCTCGTCAAGAACCCAAAAAAAGTTCTTCATCTGGACACTGAACTTCAGGGTTGCTCACATCTATCTCCTGCAGTTTCACTTCTCTCAATACCTTTGGCACAATAAATCTGTGAAATCAGGATGCTCTCTGACGCTTCACACACACACACACACACACACACTAGCGCACACACTCAAGGTCTCTCGCTCCATCTCCCTCTCTGCCGTGCGCGCGCTGCACGATTAGAAACACTGTCGCGTGCGCGCTCTTGCTCTTGATACCGGGAGATTTTAACTCATATGCTGGCATCATGGAGCCGCTATTAATATGCGGGAAACTCCCCCAACTTCCGGGAGACTTGGGATGTCTGCGTAAAAATAATAAAGAGACAATCTTCTTCCCCGCCATTACAAAAATTCTCTGGCTCACCCCCGGGGGTCAGTCTGCGCACCACTGCTTTAGATAAAAGTGTCCGCTAAATGTATATATGTTAATGTAAAGAAAGATAAAGGGTGTTCATCAAAACTTAGTGAAACGTTTACCAAAACAGCTTGTGAATCCTCTCTAAGGTGTCAGGACAAGCATTCAGAGAGGCATCTCTGGAAAACATTCTTAAAAAGGTGAAACATGTTTTACATGTGTACATGTCTGCGTTGTGAGGTACACAGAAATTCATTATTGTGATAGATTGAAGAATCATGGAAAACAACAGAGTTTGTAGCGTTATGTCTCATCAAGACTCAAATGACGTTTTTTTTCTCGGAGGCACTGACGATTTTCCGGTTGAGTGTTTTGGAAGTGTTGTCCGTAATGTATTCTTATTTGTTTACTTCTGTAGTTTTTGTATGTCTTTGTGTGTTTGAAGGTGGATTCCGGCAATAATTTTGAGTGGCAGAGGCAGTTGCGATATAATTGGGATTTGGATAACTGTGTTGCTCGGATGGCTTTGTCTCAGTACATCTATGGATATGAGTATTTAGGAGCGTGTCCACGTCTGGTCATTACGCCACTGACGGTGCAGCTATCATCCTCCTCTTGTCATATACCCAAATGCTTTATGTATATCTGACTGCTTTTCCCATGTGCAGGATCGGTGTTACCTCTGTCTGATGGGGACACTGCAGCTGGATCTGGGTGGAGCTCCTGCTGGTCCAGCCGGCACAGGCAAGACTGAGATGACTAAAGGTCTGGCCAAAGCTCTGGCTATCCAGTGGACTCAGATGGACTCAACTATAAGGTTCTCATTCATAATCTCTTTAGTTTCCTATGATCTTTCTGTACTTATAACTCTGCTGCAGTTAGACAAACACTGTTTTATAAAGATGAACATGATAAGGAAAAATCCTGATGTTTGACACATGGGGGTAGCAGAGTGCAATGTCAATCAGCTTTACCAAATGCAGGCTGTGCTATTTTTTTTATTTTGCTTGGCAGTGATATTGTATATTATATATATAATATAGAAGTGTCACCTCAAATCATGTCTTATTCCTCTTATGCCTCTCTCACATTCACAGCACATTATTTTATCATCAGCTCTGATGATCACATCTACTGTTAATGTAGATCATAAGACCCTGGTGGTTTGTATTAGGTACAGCTCAGAACAAGAGGGCGTATAAAATCACACTGTGTGAATTGGTTTTCTATTTATCACATATATATGCTAGAAACTATAGTTAGAGATGGCCTGTCATGGAGGCACTCTTTTAATTTGGGTATTAATCAATAATATTAATGAAATAATGCAAAACGTGCAGGTGCAGCCTGGTGGTTCGAGTCTTGGACTCCAAAGGTTGCTGGTTCGAGACTCAGAATCAGCGGGAATACCACGACTGAGATGAGCATGGCACATTTTATTTTAATATAAATTAACTTATCAAATCTTTAAAATAAAACAAAGACAATGATATTTTTAAAGATTTTATCATCTTCGGTGTTGTAACATTTCAACAAAGATTTGCAGAATGTTTTATATAATTTATCTAGCCGCATTTCTAAAGTCTCAACTGAGATGCTTTTACAAGAATTTTAAAGGAGCCACTGTGTTTCTGCATTCTTATTGGTTGTTCTTTCTTCAATATTTGGTATCCATTAAAAAAATGTTTTAACTAAAATATAACCCTTATCATAATAAAATAATGCAGATACCATATATATTTTTGCCTATGAAAATTATTTCAGACATTTAGGCATTCACCTTAAGATAAAAGTTTTTAATAATAAGCAAGTTGCTCAAATGTCTCAACTTTTGATCGATTTATACATTGAAGCAAATTTTTGAAAGTTGTTTTGTAAACCCCTTTATTTGTGTTGTGTAGAGTTAGCTATGGATCAAGATCAGTCTAAATATATTATATCAGCGAAATTTTTTTGCTTATTTATAGTATGTTTTTCATTCGTTCTTGTCCAATGTATATTAGCTATTGACTGTTTTGGATTTAGCAAAGACAAGGTGTCATGATTCTGCCTCTCTTGGTCATGTTTTTCCAGATTTTGGTAGAATCATGGCAGACCTGTGTTTTTTGTGTGTGTTACATGGCATTGTTTGTTTATGACATGCCATGTGCTCTCTTGTCTCGTCTCTTGAACCCGCCCCCTTGTTATCCTGTCTATCTTCCCATCATTGTTTCATTCCCCACACCTGCCCCGTGTCGTTATCCCTTGTTATGTTTCCCCTATATAAAGCCCTTGTGTTTTCTGTCCTGTGTCTTGGCATTGAATGTGGAACTCGTGTTTTGTGATATCGTGGTTGTGTTAAGGTCTTGTCAAGTGTTGCCAGTTTTATGTTTTTATTTGAATTGTTCCTGCGTGTTTTCTGTCTTGCCTTGTTTTAGTTATTTAGAATATCACCTTGTTTTGTTCCCCCTCATAGGAAGCCTTTTGTTTGCCCTTGTTATAGTGTTTAGCGTTACTGTTTTTCCCATCGTGGGTTTTTTGTTTTCTGTTTCTATTTTTGAATTAAAGTCTTGTTTGTTCCCCTCAATCGTGCCTGCATTTGGGTTCTCTCCTTCACCTCATCCCACCCATCCTGACACAAGGGTTAGTTCAATAAAAGTAGAACTGGGTGTTTTAATTAGTATAACATTCGTCTGTAAGGATTCATTTCTGATGTGTTGTCTGTTTAGTGTTGTTATTGTAGTTGTGACAAATTGCAGTGTGCTGGCCAACCACAGATGTTCATTAACTTTAAGCATTGAGCCTTCATGTCTGTTCACTCTACTTTTATTTGCTTATTTTTTTTATCAGCCTGGGCTTGTTTACTTTTGTGCCTTTTTATTTACAAATATTTAACAAACTGCAAACTCATCGCTGTTTTCTTTATCATTTGTGTCATTCATATAAATCATATAGAGTTTTATTTAGGGGGAGGGGGGTGTCTTGTGTTATTTGACATCTGGGCAGATCTGAATCTCAACTGAACTCGCACCTGTCGAGAGAGGGAGGTGGGGTGGAGGGGGTGTGGGCTTGCGTGCCATGTAGGCCATTATTGGACAATTCTATAAATGACATTTGTTCTGGACCAATCGGAATCTCAGCTCTCGCTTCATGATATTGAAACGCACTGGCATCAGTGTTCGCGCCTTTCTAGAGACACGTGACATAATGTAGAAACTCTGACAGAAATTGAATTGGAGGTAAGTCAGTCTTTTGGGACCTAAAAACAGATTTTTGTTTACTTGAGTCAAATAAGCGTAACAATACAAGCGGATCCAATGCTGGAATTTCCGTTAGCAAGATAGCAAATGTTCTAGCCATGTAACATTATTAGCTATTTATAATGTTAATTCCTGCATTGTCTGACCTGCTTGTTTAATAAAGTTAACCATTTAGTTTGCTACAGCATTTCAGAGAGCCAAACTTTATCATCTTAATCCAGATGTTCTGCACTGAGTTCTGGTTACTACTCCAGTTCTGAGCTTCCCTGATTAACGACACGATATGGAGGTTGTCATGTGTGCAGTGGCCCAAGTAGGGCTGGGCGATATGGCCAAAATTTCATATCTCGATATAGCTCATTTGATATCCCGATAACGATATACATAACGATATAGCAATTTTTCTGTTAATTCGGTTTATGAATAGTCTATACAAAATTGCAATGTGGAAATGCAGTTTAAATCATATACAAAACCAATAAAGGTAGTATGGACTAAATCTTTATTTTATTTAGAACCTTTTTTTCAAGCAAGACTGTTGGTAATGTTAACACCTTCCATTAAAATATTTCAACATATTGCAGCCAACTTTTAACAGTAACACCACCCAGACTTCTCTTGCAACATCATGTAGGTGTAAAGATGTTTCCAAGTAGTCTTATAGAGCAGGTAATAGAAAGCAAGCACAAATATTGATAATGGCCTGTCTATTCCTATTGGATATAAAAAAGAAACAAACTGAAAACTCTGAGGTTAAAAAAGCATGGTGCAGGGCAAAATACCAAACATAAATTTCAGTTTGTATGAGCGCACGCGACCACTCAGCGCTGCTCTTACAGCTGTTGCTCGTTGACTCTCACGTCCATGCAACAGAAGTCCTAGACTTCTTAAGTCTCTCTTTAAGCTCCTCGGTTTGGGTTGGCTGGTCATCTTGTTGAGAATTACTCTGGTCTGAACCGCGTGTACTACCGTATTTCTCCATGTTTGTTTATGTATTACAGCGTGCATGGGCATGACGTGGCGTGAGGTGCATCTTGATGTAAATTCTGCCGTAAACGCCTTATCGTGACGTAAACGATAGAGCCTTATATAAAACGATAGACATTTTCTATCGTCCAGACGATATATTTCATCATATCGCCCAGCCCTAGGCCCAAGTATCCCTACTTGTAAAGTGTGTTGATGTGGGTAAATGTGACTGTTTAGATCAGTGCTTCTTACTGTACATTCACACCGTGAACTTCTCAATGCTCTTGGCCTTGTATATTTTATTTAAAGGCGCCGCAAAGCAAACTAATTAAACGTGCAGACTAATTACAAACTACAGGTTAAATTATCCTCATATATTTAAATATTTTGCACCGGCAACTCTCTTTTGTGTGTTCTTACACGCACACACACAGAGACGCACACACGCACACACACACACACACAGACAGACAGACACACACATGTAGAAACACATCATAAACTCTAGATTTTAGGCATTTTGATTGAAACTTCATTAGTTTAATTCGTTTCCAAGTTAATGTTCTTGTGTAACAGAAATATTAATGTAATAATGAAGTTCTCCTCGATTCTGCATGGGAACTAATGAGGTCGGAACTAAAATTTTACATGACTCTTCTGAAGAGTATGGAAAGCCAAATGGGTCAGAATACGCATGCTTTTTCACACCGTATAATTTTAAAAACGCCGTTTTCAGAAAGCCGCCAGGTGTTAAATAAGCGCCGTTACGTGATAAGTTATCGCCAGACACCACAACGCGTTTAAATAACGCCACACACCGACAGACGCTAAGTTAACGCCACACGCCACTTAAGATGTAAATGTATTTACTCATTTACATGGACAAACCTCTCAGGGCTACGAGGACTCTATGGCAAGTCAGAGCAACCAGTTTCAAAGAGTGCAGAGATGGAAAGGAGAGCGCTTGTTTTGCTCTGAAATATGGAATACATTATATAATAAAGTTTGAAGAAGGGGATTACAAAGGTTAAACTACTAATCTTTAAGGAATCAAATATCGCCCTTTTATGTACAATATATATATATATATATATATATATATATATATATACACACACATATATATACACACATATATATGAAAAGTAAGCAAGGTGGCCTTATACCGCGTTCACACCATATGCGAATTTTCGCGTGTTGACTCTTGAACATTAAAGTTCATTCGTCTGTACATTTTCCTCATTTGCGTCCAAAGCACCATTCACGCAGGGGGAAGGGGCTTCTGTCTATGGAAACCAAATGGGTCATAATAAGCGTGGTTTTCAACGCCTTATTATTTTTCAAACGCCGTTTTCAGAACGCTGCCAGGTGTTAAATAAGCGCCGTTACGCGATAAGTCCATGCCTTACGCTGACAGACGTTAAGTTAACGCCACTTAAGATGCAAATGTATTTACTCATCTACATGGACAAACCTCTCATGGCTATGAGGCCTCTACGACAAGTCTGAGCAACCAGTTTCAAAGAGCGTGGAGATGGAAGGAGAGCATTTACAATTGTTCAAATAGGGGAAAAATGCCTCTGAATGAGCTTTTGTCTCATGAAGTTATCACCCCAGGCACAAATGAGTGCAAATGTTGCAATTATTTTATTCAACAGTTAAATTAATAAGAAAGTAATATTATATTATAATTTGAGTAGGCTATCATTTCAATTGAATAAACCTTTGGCCATAGTTTCACATAAATAGAAATTCTGTTTATTTACATTTCTCAACCTAATGTTTTTTCTAACCTTATGTCTTTATTGCATTTTAGAAACATAGGAAGATATTTTGCTGATAACAAAACAGTTTTAGTCTGAAAATATATGTTGACTCGGATGCAACTTCTGAAACAAAGTATAGCAAGTGTAATCCTAAATTAAATATAAATTTTTAAAGCTACATTTTGTTTCTGTTTTCTCATTCAGTTTTCTTGCTTTACTCATTTAATCATATTCAAAGGTAGATACCTGGATTTTTACAATAAAGCATGCACACACGCACATGCAAACATACCCTGTGACATACGGTTAGTGTGGACTGCTTAACAACTTGTTGTGCATTTTTGGCGCTTCAGGGTGCTGAGACATTGTATTTGTCTGTAAATGTGAAAGTTAAACTTTAGGGATTTGTGATCACCAATTATTCTTCTTATCTCAGGTGACATCTCAGGCCATTAAGTCTCGACTGGTTGAGGCAGAGACGACGGAAGAGATGATCAACTCAGCCGGAGAAAGGTATCGTCCCGCTGCAACGCGAGGCTCCATCATGTATTTTGTCATTGCCAACCTGTCTGAGATTGCCCCTTTGTATCAGTTCTCCCTGAAGTATTTTAAACAGGTTATTTCTCAATTCAGTTTTATTTCGATAGCACGTTTTTCTATTTTGTATTGTTTAAAGCAGCTTAATGTATCTCTACTCGCAGATGTTTAACAACACTATCAAGGCAGCAGAGAAGCACAGAGATTTGAGCGTCAGACTGCAGACCCTTTTGGATCAGACTCTCTTTTGGATCCATCTACAGCTTCATGCTGTGTGTGGAGATCGTGATGCACACTGTGTGTGGAGATTGAGGATCACACACCACCTGTGTTCTACTGGCTCTTTAAACTATTTAAAGGTCTTAGTCGACATTAATCCATGTTTCAAACTTGAATTAGTGTATAATGTTGTTGTTAGAGTATAGATAACATCTTTAAAAGTATAAAGCTCAAAGTTCAATGTCAAGCAAGATATTTTATTTAACAGAAATCGCCTTCAAAAACGGCTGGTTTGGACTACACCCCTCTAGTTCCTGACGTCATATCCGCGGTTACCCTCACCCACAGAAATAAAAAATGCTGGAATGCTGGATTTACACAAGGATTATTGTTGAAAGATGGAGAAGTTCCCTCTATTGTTTATAGAACACAACCAGTAAGTGTATTTTAATTATTATTAAACGCCGTTCAGCTTTGTTTGTTTGTTTTGTAATGGAAACAACAAAGTGTAGTACTTCAACAAGACAGCATCGATTGTTTGTGTTTATGATCAGATAATTTTTTTTTATTATATTAATTGTTTGTTTAAACACATGCTTGTTAAGATTGGGGTAAAGTTCACGTGAATCAAGCGATTATAATATACTTGTTTAAGTCACGCTTGCACAAGTCATCTTTCCCGGTCATACACGCTTACTCTGCCGTCGAATCACAACACAGGAGCCGCTGGCCCAATCAGAACTCATTACATATTTCTGAAGGCAGGACTTTCATCAGAACAGGGAAATTTCAGCCATTCTCATGACTGGAAAAAGTGCTAGACAGAGAAGTGAATTATGTAAAAAATACGGGTTATTTTTCCAAGCCACACATTAACACATGTTATATTATACACTGTAAACACAAACAAAAACATTCGGGGAACAGGACCTTTTAAGTGACAAATGAAAATCATCAACCAGCCATAAATGATATTTTATTATGTTAATTGTTCGATTGTGGAGGAGTTGTCTATTTTTTTCACTTTCCTTAGGGGGCTGTTCTGTCTTCCATTAAAAAACACACTGTTGTATTGTGTTAATGCGCGATCAAGCGATGCTCTTTTGTGGGGCTGTAAATATAATCTGTTGTACTGTAGTTAGGCTTTCTGTCATCAGTAGTTCTTGACAAGACAAGCATTAGTGTAACCAATGCTCATGCTTTGAAAAAAACTTTACAGTGCTGTTCAGAAGGAATAATATCTCTAACATTTTGTTTCATTGAAACTTAGATTTTTGGCTTAAAACACTTTAATAAATAAAAATATGAATTATTGATATTAAAGGTGAGACCCAGGTTGTGCTACCAAAACAACAACTTATAGTTAAGTAAAATAGATGCAAATGGCACACATAGAAAAATTAAGTAAAATAAAATAAACATGTTGTTTTCATTAATAAATACTTCTTAAAGGAATAGTTTTATTACTTTAAATTAAAGTTTTATTAAATAGTTTTATTGCTGTTTAATTAATTAAAGTATTATTACTTTTAATTAAATTTAATTACAAAATTTATTAAAATATGATTCCAGGTATGAATAAAAGGCACACTTTAAAGATCAATTACAAACTTATGCTTTATTGTCAACAATCACAATAGTATCTATTAGTAATTAATATTCAGTCTCCCAACAGAACCAACTGTTTTTTATCCACAATATTTTCTAAGACATAATTTCAAGTCTAGAAAACATGGTTTCTTTTTTGGTTATATTGTTTAAAATAAGCCCCTTTTTTACACATACACAAAAAATTAAATAAATTTTTTTTTTCAACAACATTGAACCACTGTAGAAACTTTACGCTTTAATCCTCTAAAACTGTAGGCACAAAATGTTCAAATATGTGAAGTTATGGTTTGGCAGCATGGAACCACAGAACATATACCACATTGTTTTAAGACAGCAGTTTGTACCTCTTCTAATGATTTCCAAGATGTTGAAAATATTCTTTCAGTGTTTAATATATTTTAGTAAAGCAAAAACTTAAAACAGAGGATTACTTCTGCCTTCCCATCTTTATCTGGGGACAGTCGTGGCCTGATGGTTCGAGTCTTCGACTCGTGATCCGAAGGTTGCTGGTTCGGAACCAGCGGGATACCACGACTGAGGCGAGTCCCTTGAGCAAGGCACCGTCCCCCCCACTGCTCCTCGGGCACCGCAGCTCCGGGTGTGTGTTCACTGTGTGTGTGTGTGTGTGTGTGTGTTCACTTACTGGATGGGTAAAATGCAGAGCACAAATTCCAAGTATGGAACACCATACTTAGCAATACATCACTTCACTACAGTGTGTGCCATGACCTTCGCTTAACCTTGACTTATCTTGTCTATGGTACCTTGACAGATGTGTGCGGAGTGAAGTCCAAGTTTTAAAGGAGCATGGACAATCAGATCATGATATTGCAGGCCCTTACATTAGGTCACGTGATCAAATAATTACTCGTCAAGAAGAATATTTGTCTACAATTTTTTATAGTTGATAATGTCGACTAATCGTTTCAGCCCTAGGTGACAGTAAGGGTTATTGAATTAAGAGCAACCGGTGATGTGCGAGGACTACCAGAGAATGTTTCAGTAATGTCATTACCAGAGGCTTTGGGAAAGACTCATTAAAGAAGCTTCTCACAATAACAGACTGTCTTATTAATTCCTGGCAAGGTGTCAGTCAACAGTCTGCCAATACGTTTATGTGTGTGTGTTTTACTCTTCTCCTAAAGTGAAATTACGTATGGAGGCAGAGTGACGGATGCCTGGGATCAGCGATGCTTGCACACTATCCTTAAAGGGTTTTTCTCTCCAACCACTCTGGATGAAGGATACATCTACTCTAAATCAGGTACATTTACATCAGTGTGTACTTTTGTATTCTTCAACATCCCTTCAATTGTAATCCTCATGTAAACCTGTTGACATTACCATATGCGAGTTGAAGTATAATTTGAATGAGTTTTTGTTACTAGTAATGCTGCGTTCACATCAGATGTGAATTTTCACGTGTTGGCGCGCCATACGCGTGTAGTTTGACGCTTGTACATTTAAGTTCATTCGCGTGAACAATTTGCATCATTCGCATGAGTCTGTTATTCACTCATAACAGACTCATAAATGACATAAATTAAATATGAAGTATTATTATTGCTATCGGATGGCCCAAATGAGTGTTTGAGATGCCCACAGAGACGATGCATCCTTATTCTTGTCTTTTTTCTCAGGATTACATTGTACAAAGTTTTCAAGAGGAAGAAAGTTATTTCTCGTTTTTGCTTAAATCATATACAGGAAGCTAGAGAGCAAATGAAAAATAATAATGTTTTTTCTGGGTGTGCTTCTGAATGAAATATATATTTGTATATTCATTCTTTTCCATTTCCCTTTTGGAAATGGTGTGGTATGAATTCTGTATACCTGTAGCTCCCTATAGGTAAATTTTTCTTGTACTGTGACTCTAGTGCTTAAAGTTTTTTTTTTTTTTGCCAATAATGGCATGAGGTACAGACCGGTTCCTCTTGTTCTATAATTGCAGAGAGATAATAAACATAGTAATGCAAAATGGGTCTTCAGAATCACAAACGTAAAAACAACCTGCCTTTTGATGAGCTGAACTTTCGATTTAACATGGTACCAGTGTACAGAGACCAGACCCTTGTCAACTTGAGATGGACAATGAGGTCAGTCTGGGACAGAGGAAATATTAAAAGTTTGTCATTTGTACTAATGTACCTCCAAAGTGATAGTTACCCAAAAAAGAAAAACTGTTTCATCATTTATTCACCCTTATCAAACCTGTATGACATTTTTATAAAAAACACAAAGAGAGATATTTTGAATAATGTTGGTATCTGAACATGCCGGCACCCCTTTACTTCTATTGTATTGACACAGAACCAATGCCAGTGATCTTATCTGATGCCGCCGTTGTTCGGTTACCAACATTCTTATAAATATGCTCTCTGATTTTCTGTGTAAACAAAAAGCCATGCTGGTTTAAGTGACAAGAAGTTAGCAGTTGATGGCTTCATTTTTATTTTGGTTAGAGATATCACAGTAGCCTGTTGGCAAATCCTGCACTACATTGCATTAGACATAGGTTAACCAAACAATTCACAGTGAAACAATTGTCACAAACTGTTAAGATCCTGCTAATTGTGGTCTGTTTTATAGCTTCCATTGATAGAGGATGGGGTTCTGGTTCATGGAATGTTCATGGATGCTTGTCGCTTGGGAATGATGCTAACATTGGCATTGAAGAAGCCTGGCAAAGGGTGATGAACCCCATGCTTCCAGTCGTGCATTTTGAACCTCAGCAAAACTATGTTCCTGAGTCCAGCCTCTACCAAGCATCCCTGTACAAAACCTCTGCTCGCGCTGGAACACTGTCTACTACAGGTCAGTTCATTCATGTTGTGTGATATTGCTTTTCTGAAATCCGGATGCAATACAAAGCAATATCATTATTAATATATGGCTTCAAAACTTTTTATTAAGGGACACACATTTTTGTGTCCATCTATTAGGACACTCGACTAATTTTGTGATATCTGCGATGTTGCCATCCAACCGACCAAGTGACAACAGGGTCTCAAAAGCTTCTGTACTTCTTTGCCAACTCAATGAATGATCGCATTTTAACTTTTAAAAATGTATAACCCATTCTCAACAACGTTCTGAGTCATTGAGCATAAGTAATAGAAAGCCTAAAAAACATGTAACAATAAAATAGAACCTATAATCAACTCTGATGTGTCCTTTATCTTCAAAGCACAGAGACGCATAGGTTTGGATTTCAAAGTGAATAGAGAATCGTAAAACAGATACTGTTAAAGGTAATTCTGTATAGACTGTTTCAAAGCAACAACCGTTGCAGCACATGTAAGCTTTTGTGACAACAATTTACGGTACACATCCACAAGGAATAAATTTCCTATAGATGATTTTTGAAAACCTGCAAAAGCAATAATTAAGCTAGAAGGATAAAAGTGTAGTCAGTATTATTTTGGGTTACCAGTAGATAACCTATTACTTGGCTAAACTTAAATGTGTTACACATCCCATTTAACAAATTATACATCATTTAATATGATTAATACACAATAAAATTCAGAACGTTTTAAATACAGGAATTACTGAAAACCTATCTATTTAAGTATTTTATTGAATGAATATGAATAAAATATAAATAATCATATTATTAACCACAATTAAGATTAATAACCAAAGCAAAAATGAAGATAACTTCAGTTGAGGCGTGTACGTCCCTCTTAAGCGTCTTCACTATACTGTTAATTCCTTAGTGTGAACTCTTCCAGTACGTGCCACACTTCCCAATATTGGGTAGAAGCCATAAATTCCAACAAATTCTTCAATAAAATATATTGGAATAACTTGAAGCTATACTTACTAACAAAATGACTTATATCCACAGTGTTTACATCATAGTAGTAATTATAAAAAAAGAGTACAGGGTCAGAACGAAGTCACAAAATGAAGTCATGTCGATAACGTGGACAAACTGACATGAGTGAGTTTAAAACACACCAACAACTGTAATATTCATATAAGTTAAAAAGTGATGTCATATTTTATTAATGCCAATATATGAAAAAAACTGTGAACCGCTTATTGGGTTATTATGGGGTGATTACCAAAAAACTTTTGACTCAATTGAGAGAAACCAACGGTTATTGGAAAGTTCATATCTAAGTGAAGTAACAATTACAATGATGAGTTCACTTTGTTTCTATCTCTTTTTTCTAACGCAGAAAGATGGAGAGGTGAATCCATTCCTGAGAAAGTCGGTACCGTAAAATTACAAAGAAGTGACGTTAGAGCCACAAACGGAACATCTTGTTTGGGGTAAACTACCACAGTCTTCTGTCTTGTTAGTGGGCAGCACCATTATTGTGGAGCCAACTGAGTCCAGATCAAGACCAAGGCAAATATTGGTCAGAGGGGGTCATAACACCATTATGAGGAGATGGTTCTATCCCATTAAAAGTCACCAACCCCACTAATCACAGAGTGGTATTTAAGAGAAATGCAAAAATAACTGATGTGTCACCTTGTATAGCTGTGCAAGATTTGCCGCTACAGAAACAGATTCAGTCAAATCTGCAGTGTACTGAGGAGCCTTTACCACCGAGATCCATGGAAGAGATGAAGCATGTCTTGAGTGAATTTAACCTTGGTGATCTTGATTTAGAGTCCTGTAAGTGTCAAGCCCACCGGAAAGACAAGTTGTTGCATATTATTGAGAAGTATGAGTCTTCTCAAGGGACAAAATTGACTGCAGCAAGGCAAAAGGCTTTGTCCATCGAATTAACCTCACTGATGACCGATCCTTCCGTTTTCCATACAGACGTATACCACTAAGCGAGTATGCAAACTGAGGACAGCGGTAAATGAGATTGAGGAAAAAGGGATCATACGTAAGTTACACAGTGACTATGCATCCCCTCTCATACTAGATTGGAAGAAGAATGGCAATCTCGGGATCTGCACTGACTTCAGGTGGTTAAATGCGAGGACTGTTAGAGATGGCTACCCAATAGAATTTCCGCAAGGTTCTCTATTACCTTGATGATTTGATGGTGTTTGCCCCTTCTGAGTCTGAGCCCTTCAACGCCTTGACATGGTCCTCTTGCGGTTGTCATATAACAATCTATAGTTGGCTCCAAAGAAATGTTGTTTCCTGAGGTGGTCTTTGAAATTTCTTGGACACATCATAACTGGCTTAAGACTGGCCCTGGTAAACTTGAGGCAGATTCAGGCTTTTGATTTGATGGAACCTGATGGTATAACACCATGTCAGAAAAAGATCAGATGCTTTCTTGGAACGGTTCTTTATTATCAACATTTAATTGAAGGATGTTCAGCAAAAGCTAAGCCTCTATTTAAGTTGACATCAGGTTCAGTCAAACAGACTCTGTCACCAGAGGACGCAAACCAAGAAAGAAAGTTGGGTTTCCTAAACTTTCCCCAGCTGCTTATCAGGTACATTAGAATTATTACATATCCTGCTTGCCTAGCACGTGTCCTAACCATCGGCAATTATGGTTTCCTCCTTCACACCCCCTTGTGTTATCAGAACCCAAGAGTTTATATAACTGTTCCCTTTCTTCTATTCCTGCCACATTCTCATAACTTTGATTTAGCTTCTGACTTTCCTACTTGCTGTAACTTAAAATATAGAGGGCGAAGGAGACCAACACCTACAAAACATCAGATTTATAACATAAGAACAGAAAATAGGAATTTTATTAATTTAAGCTGTTTAACATTTAAAATTCTTCAACACAGATTAATTTTAGATATACAAGCTCACCTTGGATTTTTATTTCAGGGTGGGTTTTATCGTAAATATAAACCCTTTCATCATCTTTATTCATGGTGTCGGGTAGGGGCTCAAACCCAACTCCTACAAAACATTCATACATTCAATATTAGTAGTACAAGCTCACCTTTGATGAATAAGGGAGGGAGGGGAGTGGGATAACGATAGGGACCTTTTGGACCCATTTTTGCTGTAAAATAAAAATATATCTGTTAAATACACAAGAACTTTCCATTCTCTAAATTAGTTTTCCACAAAATATATTAATATTTAAATTCCTTAAAATATAAACTCTATATACATATTAAAATAAATAAAAACTAAAATAATAAACAATTGCATTTATTCATCTGTGGGGTCAAATTATTGCAAATATTTATACATAACATTAAAAGATTAAAAGGTTTACACAGCTGTGAACATCATAAACCCTTTCTTATATCATTAATATTTAAACATTATTTTTAGTAGATGAAAATAAATGGATTTTCTTCACAGAATGTACAAGTTTCTCCACATACTATCAAGTTTAAGGACATTTCAAGATATGGTTCTACATTATGATTCTTATCTCACATTTCATATTAAAACCATTAAATGAAGATAAGAAGATTAGCTTACCTTTTATGGGGGGGAGGTATTTAGACTGATGGGATGCAGTTTTGTTCCCACAATCCTTGGGCCTTGAAACAGAGCTCTTTTCAGCGGAGCGGGGGGGCTGGGCTGGGGGGGTGAGGGCGAAGGAGACCAACACCTACAAAACATCAGATTTATAACATAAGAACAGAAAATAGGAATTTTATGAATTTAAGCTGTTTAACATTTAAAATTCTTCAACATAGATTCATTTTAGATATACAAGCTCACCTTGGATTTTTATCTGAGGATGGGTTTTGTGGTAAATAAAAACCCTGTTGCTCCTTTCCTCATCTTTATTCATGGTGTCGGGTAGGGGCTCAAACCCAACTCCTTCAAAACATTCGATGTATGAGATATACAGTAAATACAGAAATTGTGAATTTAATTTTTTCATTTACACGTAAATGACTCAACATTAAAAATAATACAGTTTTGATCCTGACATTAACACATCAGATTAATATTAGCAGTACAAGCTCACCTTTGATGAACAAGGGAGGGAGGGGAGTGGGATAACGATAAGGACCTTTTGGACCCATTTTGCTGAAAAATAAAAAATATATCTGTTAAATACACAATAACTTTCCATGCTCTAAATTAGTATTCCACAAAATATACTAATATGTAAATCCCTCTAAACTCTATATACATATAAAATTAAATAACAACTTAAATAATAAACAATTGCATTTATTCATTTATGGGGTCAAATTATTGCAAATATTTATACATAACAAGAGGATTAAAAGGTTTACACAGCTGTGAACATCATAAACCCTTTCCTATATCATTAATATTTAAATATTATTTTTAGTAGATGAAGAGAAATGGATTTTCTTCGCAGAAATATTATTGTTTTTACTCAAAATCCCATAAATCATTGATTACACAGTTTGGTGAAGAAATTCAGAGATTAAAATCAGATTTTAAAGTGAACTTACCAGAAGCACCAAGCGAGCCTTGTCAAACTGTGAAGGTTTTCACTCATATAAAACAAGAATAAAAAAACAATTTTAATAAAGAAGTTTAAAAAACATTGTGATAATATTTGTATATCTGTAATTATTGTGTAAGCAGAATTAATAAAAAATATTAATTTATAAACAGTTGAGCTCTCCCTCCCTTCCTCACAATGGTTTGGCCCACTGCCTGAGTTCCCAGTTCATATAGGAATATAAATATTTGGGTTCTATCTTTGACTGCCAGCTGAAATTTAACTCTAATATTGAGGAGATTCATATGAGGTGCCAGGAGCGGCAGTATATCTTTAGAAAACTAAGTTCCTTCGTAGTATGTCAAGACATTCTGTTGTGCTTTTATTATTCTTTCATAGAGAGAATAGTTTCATTTTCCATTTCTTGTTGGTTCCATTCTATTAGTTTACAGAACAGAAACCGGCTACAGAGTGCTGTTACAGTGTGCTCTAGGATTATTGGTTTGCCTGTTAGATTTCTTTCATATATATATATATATATATATATGCATGTGTATATATATGATCAACAGACACTCAGGTTATCAAGTAAGATAACTTAGGATCACTCATGTATTCTTCAATCAGCATTTGAATGGCTTCCCTCTGGACGTCGGCTTTGTTGTCCTGTGTGTAGAACTCATAGAAGGAGAGTCACCTTTGTTCCTAAAGCTATTTTGCTTCTAAATTCCAAAATGTAACATTTTTAATAACACACTTTAGATGTTTTTGAACTACATTAGTGTTGTATTATTTATTGTTTTACTGTCATTATTTTTTGTTTACTTAATTATTTGTACATTGTGCCCTTGTTTGGTAAGAAGTTTGACTTAATGTGCTGCTCAATATGGGTTTGAATTCCTACTTGGGGACAAATCAAGTTTTCTTAATTGAACTGAATAATAATAATTTAACATTAATGGCTACTATTAGCTTACTAGTTTAGCTGTGCATGTACTAAATGAGCACTGTGCTATGTCAGAACTGAACCCACTTTTTTATAGTCAATTTCTATTCTGTTCTTAAGTGTTTTAAAATAAAATGTTAAACCCTTTTATTCCTTGTTTTTATTGTTGTGATTATTTTTTATGAAAATTTACTTTATGTAAAGCACTTTGAATTACCCTTGTGTATGAAGAAGAATCTGCTTTGTCGTTGAACCTGAGAAAAACTTTAAAAAGCATGAAGTTTTTCACTGTGGGACATATCTTTATAAGTTTCTTATAAGTAAGAAAAGTTACATTTATTGTGGTCCTACTGTTAAAAGAAATTAACGGCAAAAGCTAAATTAATATTTAATATAATGTATAATTCCGGACAGGAAAGAGCAACTAACACACAATTGTTAAAAATAGTGATATGTATATTGAAATAATGCAATGTATACATTTTTACAAAAAAATATAAAATCAATTTAATATTATTTAATCATTTTATCACATTTATGAATAATATTTGAGCCATTTAATAATCCACCTGCAACGACCCATCTTCCAATAATTTCTGAAAATAATATATACATATATATATAAAGCATCAAATGTACTGTCAAAATGTAATTTAATTTATTGTTACTTTATTGAATCAGTCTAAAATACCCTTTGCAGGTTTCATTACAGTCTGGTGGTTTGAGTTTTGGACTCCTAATCTGAAGGTTGCTGGTTCGAGACTCGGTACCAGCGGGAATATCACGACTGAGGTGAGTCCCTTGAGCAAGACACCGTCCCCCCCACTGCTCCCCGGGTACCACAGCATGGTTGTTCACTTATTGTGTCTGTGTGTGTGTGTGTGTGTGTACATTGGGATGGGTTAAATGCAGAGCAAAAATTCCAATTATGGAACACTACATGACCTTGTGTGCTCTTAACATTCACATTACCAGAATATATCATATTTAAAGAAGTGTGTTAAAATAATTAGCAGACCAAAGGTTCTATTCTCATAATGTCCATTGGTAAGCATCAATGTATTACTTCTTCACCAAATTCAACAGCCGGCAAAATTTGTAAATCAACATCATAAAACAATTTGATTAACTAAATTGAGGGACATTTCAACATAGATAAGCTAACACTACATTTTTTTTGAATTGGCTTTGATTGTATCGTACAAATAAAAAGGGTGGCAAAGGAATACTATCCGTTACTTTGGATTTTGCAGGCAGAGAGTTGGAGACCTGTCAGCCCTGATGGTTTCACAAAAGGACGGATTCAGAGACAGGTGACAGCAACTATGTGTATTGTTGGACTTTTCAAGGGTCCTTCGTGTTCAAAAATTGGAGAGAGACAATCTCTAATAATAATGAGGTTTATTAATCAGATATCAAAATAAATACAGCTCTGGGTTGTCAGCCCACAACTTCCACACTGACCAACAACAACTCCGACTTCTTAACACAAAAATCACACAATATTTTATAGTATGTATCGTCGTTCTATCTTCTGAGTGGTTGGAGGTTTTCCCTGGTTTCCACCAATGGCTGATCAGTCCTTTGTCTCCTTTACTCAATGGCAGACTTCCCCTTTAGTTTCTGCAAAACAACTAAGTTTCTCTGTTTTCCCAGAAACAATATATCATCATGTTTTTTTTGTCTTATATGGTATGGAATGTGTGTGTATGTCTCCGATCAGTACACCCTCAGTATAGGTGCATCTTAAATCTTGTTGTTTAGTTCTTAAGGTCAACTTATGGTCAGCTTAAGGTCAGCTTGAGACATTACAGGCCTTAGCTTTCTTCCCGTTTACACTCACACACACATTCCTGTTGTAGCTGTTGGACTTTCCAAGGGTCCTTCGTGTTCAAAAATTGGAGAGAGACAATCTCTAATAATAACTGAGGTTTATTAATCAGATATAAAAATAAATATAAATACAGCTCTGGGTTGTCAGTCCACGACTTCCACACAGACCAACAACTCAGTAACAAAATCACACAGTATTTATAGTATGTATCGTCGGTCTATCTTCTAGGCCGGAAGGGATCATCCCCTGCTTCCATAAAAGGCAGATCTGGTTCATTTTTCGCTTTCGATATCTCGTGCGTCAGATGACTTCAGTTTCTGTAGAAAAACATATCAAAGAGACAAAAAACACAGCACAGAAGAACACTACCTCCTTTTCTTCTTTTAATTAGGATACAACAGTAATTTTTAGTTTTTCTGGTATTTGGGAGTGTGTTTTACTTCTCAGGCCCAACAACCTCCGCATGAGAGGCCTTGTACTGGCAGATGGGAGTAAGGTCAGACGACTCTTCTCCTGCAGCGGTTCTGTTCTTATCACTTCTCCCTTTCTTGCACACAAACTTTTCCTGCCTTGCAAGCATATTGTTATCAAAAGCACATTCCAAAGCAATCCTTCTCATGTATTTATGGTTACTTATTTTCAACATACTTTAGTAGAACTTGTAAAAGAATATGATTATTTGAACGATTAATAAAACTTCAATCAATAAACATAAGAGTATAATATTATATAAGAAAGATGATTAATTAAACATTAATGAAACATAAAATCATAAGGATGATTAATACAACATAAGATTGTATCATTTTCCACAATTCCCTCTCTTGACCTCGTAGAGGTCACACATAATCTTGTTCATTCTCATCATCGTGTACCATGTGATCTGCAGCCAACAAGGGCATGTTATACGGAGGTGGTGGGCCAAGATCTTTCTTTTCTATTGCTGCAACAATCAATCGGTTGCACAGTGACCTGATACATGGTATACAACAACATCCACATGTTATCAAAATGGCTAGAAATACCGCTGTTGATACAATTATAGACATCACCAATGCTTTCCATTTACCTAATGTTTTTTCCAGCCAATCACCAATGTGATTATCTATACCTGAATGTTCCTACATTTCGACAGATAATGTTCTCAGTTCTTCTAAAGCTCTGGTCACAGAGCCATCCAGGGCTGTGTAATTTGGAATGAAAGTGCAACATAAATCACCAAACATATGACATACTCCTCCTTTCTCCGCTAACAGCATATCTAATGCCATTCTATTCTGTACTGCCATGAGAGATGTTGGGGCTAACTGTTCTGATAAACCCTCTACAGCATCTCTTGTCATATTTGTCAATCTCATGACATTGTAATGAACATAGTTAATTCTATCAACATTTTTGTTTGGGGTGACCGGGAATAGTGCCGCTATAATAGGAATATTTTCGAAGCCTGTTGCTATTTGATCTGCTAAGGGTTATTTAGGCTCAAATCTATCAATGTGTTTCATTTCCTAATCACAGAATAATGCTCACTACTATGATGGTGATGATGCCCAGGATTATGGTACACTTCCAGTTTTCCCACACCTTTGTTTTAGTGGATACAATAACTGAAGTAATATATAATGAAAATATAAAATATTAATGAAATAAATCAATAAAAGGAAAACATTTCTAGGCTAAACAGATTGTGAAAACATATGATTAATGAATGAAAACTAATCACTTCTATGTTAAAGCATTAATACCACTAATATACTGATTATCACATCTACAATGAATATATCGTTATAGTCATATTTGTGTTAGCAAACACTTCTCTTAGAATTTTTGTAACTTTGTCAAAATTTAGTCCATCTAATCCACACCCCAGCCGGGGTGCTGAGACACGCTCTGTACTATGTTGCACACACCAGTCTCTCATGCATGTCAAACTACTGGTGAAATCTCGATATGTGGGCTTGTCTTTACACAACTTCTTTGTGATTTAGTGAAAAACGGTTCTACCGTCCTTTTCATGTGTAACAGCACACTCTCCTTATCCCGTGTTCTGTTGTTTCACTTTGTTTACACCGTACCTGTCTTTGAATATTGTTGCAATACCTGCTCTGTATGCACAGTCAGCACTTACACAGTTTGCCAATGGTTCTCCCTGTGGGCTTGAAAAAAGATCACCTGTTTGAAACAAAATTTTTAATTTTCCACTTTCTTGTTTGTCCGTACTCTCTGTACTCTCCCTCTCTTGGACCTGAGACTTCGGGTCCACAGCCGTTTGTTCCAGAGACCTGCTGAGTGAATCACAAGCAACACACAAAAAAAAAAATGATACCAGGTATCCCTTGTGCCTTACAGGCGGACACAGTGTGATGTTCTGGCGACGACGCACAGTGGTTTAGACCACCTGTGTTCTGGATCTGTTTCTGGTGTGACCTGCTGAGAGAAGTGTTGGATCAAAGCAGTTAGTTTTTCAAAATAAGCACTATGCGACAAAGGCTCAATGATATCCTCTCTCAATGGGTTGACTGAACCCGGAAATGAGCGACCTGTAAACAATTCATAAGGTTTAAAACCAGAAATCTTTTTAACAGAAGAACGAACAGACATTAATGATATAGGGGGAACAGATAACCAGGTTAATTTGGTCTGTGCACAGATTTTAGCCAATTTTAGTTTCAGTGTAAGGTTCATTCTTCAACTTTTCTTTGAGTCATGGAATTCTCTTCTAGAGTAACCTTGGCATTTTATAATTGCCACTTCCGCGGGTATCATCAGAGCCTTTATGGTCTCTGGCTTCACATGCATGTGTAATTGGTCGACCTGAGGTGGTAACAAAACCACACCTCTGCCAAATTAGTAGTTCAACATGTACAGCTGTAACGACATAAGTAGAATCACAAAAAATGTTGACTCTATTAGTTCCTGCAAATTTCAAAGCTTCAGTTACTGCTATCATTTCTGTTCTCTGTGCTGACTGTTTGCCTGTCAATTTCTCTGCGACCCTGGTGATAAATCCCTCATCTGTCTGTTACGCGAAGCCAGTTCCTGGCTGCCGTTGTTCAATGCTGTCCAGGAGCACGCTGACATACATCAAAATCCTCCTAGTCCCTGCCTGCTTCTGGAATAGCACCCCGTGTGCACTGCTCCCTGTTTCAGAAACATCTAGGAAAAAACTCAGAGAATAGTCAGCACAATTTAAATGAGCAGCATGTGACAGTTGTGTTTTCAATGAAATAAAAGTCTGTTCTGCTTCTGGGGTCCATGTCAACTCAGCTTTCAGATTTTTCATTCCCTGCTCTTTCACTAACTGCCTCAACGGTGTGGTTAAGGAAACATACATCGGGATGTAGTTTCTGCTAAAACCTGTCAGACCGAGGAAAGAAAGCATGTCCTTCACATTTATTGGTTTGGGATGTGTCAAAAGGCTGTCACGTTGGTGATGGGAGAGCGTAGAACCCTGAGCTGTTATCAATCTACCCATGAAAGAAACAGAAGGTCTACTAATTTGCAATTTCTCCTTGCTGACTTCGAAACCCGAGGCATGTAACTGCTTCAGTACCAATTCAGTGGCTTTTAAGCATTCTTCATTTGTGGTAGCAGCAAGGAGAAGATCATCAACATACATTATCAGCACACAGTTCTCTGGAAGTTCACAATTATGTAGTTGTTCTTTCAACACCTGATTAAATATTCCAGGTGACAAGACAAACCCTTGGGGTAGTCTGTTATATGAGTATTGGCGACCTCTGTAGGTGAAAGCCAGACATGCTTTACAGTGCTCAGACAGTGGTATACAAAAGAAAGCATTTGCCAGATCTATACATGTAAACCATTGGTGAGCCGGAGTCAAAGTAGACAGAGCGGTGTATGGATTGGGCACAGCCAGTGTGGGTGTTGACCCATGTCTTCTGTGTGTGCTCTTACCCAATAGGAACAGGTGGAAGGAGAATACATCACCATGGTATTGTCAGTGGGCTCCCAGTCTGCAACAGCTCTTAATTTCTTTGTCATACCGCCTAACTCTCTAGCTTCATGGCCTGGATGCAGTGCCATGGAAATGTGTGGTGCGGCTGTGTCTGTCATTTCGTACCATTGAAGTTGATCAGTAAAAGTAATAATTGCTACTACTCCCTCCTTACCTACATAAAGTCACTCACTTGTGATACGCCATCTATCTCCCTCTATGGTGTTAAAAAGTTCATGATTGTCATTTCTTTCATAAAATAGTGTACAGTGCAAGGGGTCAATTGGTGGTAAGAAAACATCTATGTCTATGATCCATGGCCTATGGTTGTTGTAAAGTGACACTACACTTGTTGGGGATCGTGAAATATCTAATTCTACCCAGTAAATATCAGCAGCTTCTTTTAATGGGCCTCCTAAAAGGACATTTTGTGTACACCACATATCAGTGGCTAAAGAACAATTAACCTGTGTACCGCCTGGAAAACATACAATTACTCCCTCTGGTGAACATAAAATACTTGCTCTAATTTTATAAGGAGATCCATCCCCAATAAAGGTATGGGAGCACTGGAGGAGTACAAGAATGAGTGTGGTATGCTCTGATTAGCAATCTTTGCTGTTAACATTTTTGTCATTGGCCATTTTTCTAACCCATCAGAGAAACCTATTACTTCCACTTTTTTTCGTCACAGTGCCCTTTGTGACAGTGGAGTATGTTGCTCCAGTATCTACCAGAGCTTGTAGTGGTCTGTTGTTAACCACTATTTCCATAAGGGGTTCAGCTATTCCCCTCATGGGGGTTCTCTGTGGGCCCCATCAACAATCCTCCGCGTCCGCCCCCGGGCCCCATGTTGGGTGCACAGGCGCCTGTTGGTTGGGTAGCGTCGAGAGTCGTTGCCCCTGGTGCTTTGGGGTGTGTGGTCCCCTGCCATGACCACCAGGTTCACCTCCATGAGGATCCCACCCCCCCGCAGGTGTTCCTGTAATTTGGCCTTCCCCTACTTGTGTGGGGCAATTACGTACCCAATGATCAGTAGCACCACACGCATAACAAGCACTCCTCACATAGCCCCCATCCCCTCGTCTCCTATTTCCATTTCCTCTATACCCACCCCATTGTCCCCTAAAAGGTCTACGCCATTGAGTGGGAAAAGGGGGAGTGGTATAAGCTTTGGGGTTTTCAAATCGCTGTTCAGATGACTGTTGAACCATTTGTTCTGTCAATTTTGGACCACCTGACTTAGCCTGTTCAATCTGCAACTTTAACAATTGAGTCTTTGCTTTCTCTAACTCTTCTTTCTCTTTTTTCATTCTAGCGCGTGCTCTATCAATGTGGTGTTTTAAGTGTTTTTCCCAAACTTCATTAGATGACCCTGGTATGTCTGGGTTATTCTCCATTGCCTGTTTCACGCCGTTAGGAGCCCCTGACATTACTGCTGCTCTGAAAATGTCTCTAGTTATCGGGTTGTTTAAACTGTTTTCCTCAACCATCTGTTCCCATTCTGCTGCACACCTGAAATAATACCCTGATCCAGTCTCACCTGGTTTTATTTCAAATGTGATGCCCTGAAATGCTGTTTGGGGTATAGGAAATTGCTTTCTTAGTGCAACACTGACTGATGTACTAACAGTTGTAAATTTACTTTCATTAGGGACCCCTGTTATTTGAGCATCTGCCTCAAAAGCAGTCATTTGAGATACTGTGAAAATCTGGCCCAACAGGCACCTTAGATCACCCACCGCCAAAGTGGTTCCATGACACAAACCCATTAACTTAGTTAACCATCTACCGCCCCCAGAGGTAATAGGGGGTAGTTTAGCCAATACGGCAGCCATATCACTATGGCTCCATGGCTGATATTTCTCCTGTCCACGGCCTGTCAGCACTAGTGGCATTTGGTTGGGTGGAGGAAGTTGTCTTGCACAGAGCTGATCCATTACTGTATTGTTATTCCCCATTGTCTTAAATCGGGATCTGTCTGTAATTGGGGCGGAACACATTGTTTCTTTATTAATCACATGCATTTTAGCCTCTCCTTCTCCACTAACCACACTCCGCTCACTACATACAGATTTAGATCGGGACGGCAATGGGAGGTTCCCCAGATCCCCCAGCCGGCCCCCTGTTGCCACCAGTCCTTCCTCCTCTTCCTGTAGCTGTTGTGTATGCCACCTACACGCCCCCTGTTCGTCCCTCTCTTCATTCTCACATTCTCTGAGATTACGGACTGGTTGAGGTCTGTCTAAGATTAAAGCCTTAAGTTCCTGTAACTGTTGTTTCAAGTTTTTTATTTCCATTTCTCCTTCGTTCACTCTCACCATGATTTGCTGCAAATTCGTTTCATATGGTGGAGGTTTTGTTAATAATTTCAGGTCAGGATATGTTTTAGGGGTCAGAGAACAGGTTGTTCGATCAGAGAAGGCACCCTGTGTTTTTCCTGACTCTTTTACCATTTCTTTTTCTGACTTTACTGCCTTTACAAGACCTCCTAAACTTTTATGTTTACCCTGACTGATAACTGTTGCATTAATTGAAATCCGCATCCACAGCCGGAGATCTGCCCTATATTCTTCTTCTTGGTTTGAATGTTTACCCCTGTTAATCCATTTCACATTGCCTTTTTCCTCTACATGCCTCTTTAACCTCACATGAGCACTCTTTTCCATGCCCCTTATCTTCTCTGCCAGTGGCACTGTTATCTTTTCAGGTACATCCCAGCCATTCAGAATACACATCTGACTCCATTTCTTTTCAAACTCTTTCATTTCTTTCTTCTGACATTTGGGCTCTACCTGAGCTAATAACATATCTACTACATTATTCCACTGTTCTACAATTGATACACATCCATAGTCTTCACATTCCTTCTCATAGTCTGCCATATTTTACAATTTATATACACAAAACACCATATAAAAACCCAAATCAGAATAAATGTTTCACAGCATAAAACACAAAGAAATCAAAGAAATCACAGCAAATATATACAGCTTTATGGATCTCAGACGAAGGGACTCTAACCCAACAGAATTTATGGTTCTCCGACCAAGGGACTCTAACCCAACAGAATTTATGGTTCTCCGACCAAGGGACTCTAACCCAACAGAATTTATGGTTCGCCGACTAAGGGCCTCTAACCCAATATTTATCTGATCAATGAACCTCCAAATAAATTTAGTTATACTCACACGAGATGTTCATCAAATTCAACACATTAATTTAAATTGTCCAATAGCAGAATTTGATTAAACAGGTTTCTGCTTACCTTATTTTTTTGTGCGGCCACTGTGTTGAATCTGACTCCGTCTCGTGTCCAATCTGGTCCTCTGCCGTCTTTAACAATAATGCCTTTTCTCCAATCACGTCGGGGTCACCAAATTGTTGGACTTTCCAAGGGTCCTTCGTGTTCAAAAATTGGAGAGAGACAATCTCTAATAATAACTGAGGTTTATTAATCAGATATAAAAATAAATATAAATACAGCTCTGGGTTGTCAGTCCACGACTTCCACACTGACCAACAACTCAGTAACAAAATCACACAGTATTTATAGTATGTATCGTCGGTCTATCTTCTAGGCCGGAAGGGATCATCCCCTGCTTCCATAAAAGGCAGATCTGGTTCATTTTTCGCTTTCGATATCTCGTGCGTCAGATGACTTCAGTTTCTGTAGAAAAACATATCAAAGAGACAAAAAACACAGCACAGAAGAACACTACCTCCTTTTCTTCTTTTAATTAGGATACAACAGTAACTCTTAGTTTTTCTGGTATTTGGGAGTGTGTTTTACTTCTCAGGCCCAACAACCTCCGCATGAGAGGCCTTGTACTGGCAGATGGGAGTAAGGTCAGACGACTCTTCTCCTGCAGCGGTTCTGTTCTTATCACTTCTCCCTTTCTTGCACACAAACTTTTCCTGCCTTGCAAGCATATTGTTATCAAAAGCACATTCCAAAGCAATCCTTCTCATGTATTTATGGTTACTTATTTTCAACATACTTTAGTAGAACTTGTAAAAGAATATGATTATTTGAACGATTAATAAAACTTCAATCAATAAACATAAGAGTATAATATTATATAAGAAAGATGATTAATTAAACATTAATGAAACATAAAATCATAAGGATGATTAATACAACATAAGATTGTATCATTTTCCACATAGCACATCCTTATTTGCACACAGTTTTGAGAAATTCCTAGCAGGAGACATATGGTTATATTTTAATGCACTTATTGCTAGTGAATGGTTAATAAAACATCAATTAATAAAACATAAGAGCATAATATTGTATTAGAAAGATGATTAATACAGCATTGGTTAATAAAACATAATATCATAAAAGCTGTTTAATGCAACATAAGATTGTATCATTTTCCACAATTCCCTCTCTTGACCTCGTAAGAGGTCACACATAATCTTGTTCATTCTCATCATCATTTTCCATGTGGTCTGCAGCCAACAAGGGCATGTTATACTCAGGTGGTGGGTCAAGATCTTTCTTTTCTATTGCTGCAACAATCAATCGGTTGCACAGTGACCTGATGCATGGTATACAACAACATCCACATGTTATCAAAATGGCTAGAAATACCACGATTGATACAATTATAGACATCACCAGTGCTTTCCATTTACCTAATGTTTTTTCCAGCCAATCACCAATGGGGTTATCTATACCTGAATGTTCCTTCATTTCGACAGATAATGTTCTCAGTTCTTCTAAAGCTCTGGTCACAGAGCCATCCGGGGCTGTGTTATTTGGAATGAAAGTGCAACATAAATCACCAAACATATGACATACTCCTCCTTTCTCCGCTAACAGCATATCCAATGCCATTCTATTCTGTACTGCCATGAGAGATGTTGGGGCTAACTGTTCTGATAAACCCTCTACAGCGTCTCATGTCATATTTGTCAATCTCATGACGTTGTAATGAACATAGTTAATTCTATCAACATTTTTGTTTGGGGTGACCGGGGATAGTGCTGCTATAATAGGAATATTTTCAAAGCCTGTTGCTATTTGATCTGCTAATTTAAATTCATCTGGAACTCCTCTAGGTATTCCAATAGCATCTATATATGTGGGACTATTTAAAGACAAATCAATGGGAGCCGCTCGTTTTCTGATGACATGTCGCCTTCTACTCCATGTCAATCTGGCTGTATCTTTGTTTAGTTTTACTGCTTTTTACCTATTAATGTCAGAGGTGCTCCTAGTCTAACCATGGCACATAAACCTTTAGTAATTTCTGGGGATTATGTTGATTTTAATTAGCTCTATTGGATCTTTTCCCTCCACTTCTACACCTAGAGCAATATATGTATGATTTTATTTTTTTTATTTATTTATTTTTTGGAATAGGGTACCTGAGCGACGATAATTCACTAACATGTTGTATTCCTCCTAATGAGAGAGTGATTGGATTTTGGTTGGGACTAAAATCCCTTTGAAATGACACCTTTCTCCATCCTTCTGGTATACCTTCACTCCCTCCCCTCGGGGTCCATGGACCTGTGTATTTCGTAACATCATTCCAAGAAGGACAGGCGGATATTTTTCTATCACTATTTGTATTACATGTATGCTCTAACACGTAAGAACTGCACACATACAACTTATATCCCCTGTAACTAGCATTTTTACCATAACAATTAATAACACTGCACAGATCAAATGTGAATGCTGTTGTTGAACCATTCTCATAGTCTAACTCGATTCCCTTTTCAAATCGTCTAAAACATGGGTCAGGGTTCACTGACCTTCTTGGTCGAGTCCCATTATTTCTCTCTTGTCCCTTTTCTATTCCTAAAATAATGCTCACTACTATGATGGCGATGATGCCCAGGATTATGGTACACTTCCAGTTTTCCCACACCCTCATTTTGAGTGGATACAATAACTGCAGTAATATAAAAGTATACAAAAATAGTTAAAGAAATCAATAAAAGGAAAATAAATTTGTGTAGGCTAAACAGAATGTGAGAATATATGATTAATAAATGAAAGCCAATCACTTCTATGCTAAAGTATTAATACCACTAATATGTTGATTATCACATCTACAATGAATATATCGTTATAGTCATATCTGTGTTAGCAAACACTTCTCTTAGAATCTCTGTAACTCTGTCAAAATTCAGTCCATCTAATCCACACCCCAGCCGGGGTGCTGAGACACTCTCTATACTATGTTGCACACACCAGTCTCTCATGCATTGTTAATCTACTGGTGAAATCTCTATATGTGGGCTTGTCTTTACACAACTTCTTTGTGATTAAGTGAAAAACGGTTCTACCGTCCTTTTCATGTGTAACAGCACACTCTCCTACTCCCTTGTTCTGTTGGTTCACTTTGTTTACACCGTACCTGTCTTTGAATATTGTTGCAATACCTCCTCCGTATGCACAATCTTCACTTACACAGTTTGCCAATGGTTCTCCCTGTGGGCTTGAAAAAAATCACCTGTTTGAAACAAAAATTTTTATTTTCCACTTTCTTGTTTGTCCGTACTCTCTGTACTCTCCCTCTCTTGGACCTGAGACTTCAGGTCCACAGCCGTTTGTTCCAGAGATCTGCTGAGTGAATCACAAGCAACATAAACAAAAAAAAATGATACCAGGTATCCCTTTTGCCTTACAGGCGGACACAGTGTGATGTTCTGGCGACGACGCACAGTGGTTTAGACCACCTGGGTTCTGGATCTGTTTCTGGTGTGACCTGCTGAGAGAAGTGTTGGTTCAAAGCAGTTAGTTTTTCAAAAAAAGCCATATGCAACCAAGGCTCAATGATATCCTCTCTCAATGGGTTGACTGAACCCGGAAATGAGCGACCTGTAAACAATTCAAAAGGTGTAAAACCAGAAATCTTGTTAACAGGAGAACGAATAGACATTAATGATATAGGGAGAACAGATAAGCAGGTCAATTTGGTCTGTGCACAGATTTTAGCCAATTTTAGTTTCAGTGTAAGGTTCATTCTTTCAACTTTTCCTTGAGTCATGGAATTCTCTTTAGAGTAACCTTGGCATTTTACAATTGCCACTTCCGCGGGTATCATCAGAGCCTCTAAGGTCTCTGGCTTCACATGCATGTGTAATTGGTCGACCTGAGGTGGTAACAAAACCACACCTCTGTCAAACTGGTAGTTTAACATGTACAGCTTTAACGACATAAGTAGAATCACAAAAAATGTTTACCCTACTTGTTCCTGCAAATTTCAAAGCTTCAGTTACTGCTATCATTTCTGCTCTCTGCGCTGACTGTTTGCCTTGCAGTTTCTCTGCCACCTTAGTGATAAATCCCTCATCTGTCTGTTACGCGAAGCCAGTTCCTGGCTGCCGTTGTTCAATGCTGTCCATACACGCTGACATACATCGAAATCCTCCTAGTCCCTGCCTGCTTCTGGAATAGCACCCCGTGTGCACTGTTCCCTGTTTCAGAAAGATCTAGGAAAAAACTCAGAGAATAGTCAGCACAATATAAATGATCAGCATGTGACAGTTGCGTTTTCAACGAAATAAAAGCCTGTTCTGCTTCTGGGGTCCATGTCAACTCAGCTTTCAGATTTTTCATTCCCTGCTCTTTCACTAACTGCCTTAAAGGGGTTGTTGAGGAAACATACATCGTAGTTTCTACATCGTAGATGTAGTTTCTGCTAAATCCTGTCAGACCGAGGAAGGAAAGCATGTCCTTCACATTAACTAGTTTGGGATGTGTCAAAATGCTGTCACGTTGGCGATGGGAGAGCGTAGAACCCTGAGCTGTTATCGATCTATCCATTAAAGAAACTAAAGGTCTACTAATTTGGCCTGTAAGCATTCTTAATTATTTATTTATTTTATGTTTTAACTTACCTCCTAGCTCTCTAGCTTCATGGCCTGGATGCAGTGCCATGGATATGTGTGGTGCGGCTGTATCTGTCATTTTGTACCATTGAAGTTTATCAGTAAAAGTAATAATTGCTACAACTCCCTCCTTACCTACATAAAGTCACAAACTTGTAATACGCCATCTATCTCCCTCTATGGTGTTAAAAAGTTCATGATACATAACATTGTCATCTCTATCATAAAATAATGTACAGTGCATGGGGTCAATTGGTGGTAAGAAAACATCTATGTCTGTAAGTCATGACCTATGGTTGTTAAAAAGTGACACTACACTTGCTGGGGATGGTGAAATATCTAATTCTACCCAGTAGATAGTCATCAGCTTCCTTTAATGGACCTTCTAAAGGACATTTTGTGTACACCCAATATCAGTGGCTAAAGAACAATTAACCTGTGTACCGTCTGGAAAACATACAATTACTCCCTCTGGTGAACATAAAATGCTTGCTCTAATTTTATAAGGAGATCCATCCCCAATAAAGGTATGGGAGCACCGGAGGAGTACAAGAATGAGTGTGGTATGCTCTGATTAGCAATCTTTGCTGTTAACATTTTTGTCATTGGCCATTTTTCTAACCCATCAGAGAAACCTATTACTTCCACTTTTTTTCCGTCACAGTGCCCTTTGTGACAGTGGAGTATGTTGCTCCAGTATCTACCAGAGCTTGTAGTTGTCTGTTGTTAACCACTATTTCCATAAGGGGTTCAGCTATTCCCCTCATGGAGGTTCTCTGTGGGCCCCATCAACAATCCTCCGCGTCCGCCCCCGGGCCCCATGTTGGGTGCATAGGCGCCTGTTGGTTGGGTAGCGTCGAGAGTCGTTGCCCCTGGTGCTTTGGGGTGTGTGGTCCCCTGCCATGACCACCAGGTCCACCTCTATGAGGATCCCAACCCCCCGCAGGTGTTCCTGTAATATGGCCTTCCCCTACTTGTGTGGGGCAATTACGTACCCAATGATCAGTAGCACCACACGCATAACAAGCACTCCTCACATAGCCCCCACCCCCTTGTCTCATATTTCCATTTCCTCTATACCCACCCCATTGTCCCCTGAAAGGTCTACGCCATTGAGTGGGAAAAGGGGGAGTGGTATAAGCTTTGGGGTTTTCAAATCGCTGTTCAGGTGACTGTTGAACCATTTGTTCTGTCAATTTTGGACCACCTGACTTAGCCTGTTCAATCTGCAACTTTAACAATTGAGTCTTTGCTTTCTCTAACTCTTCTTTCTCTTTTTTCATTCTAGCGCGTGCTCTATCAATGTGGTGTTTTAAGTGTTTTTCCCAAACTTCATTAGATGACCCTGGTATGTCTGGGTTATTCTCCATTGCCTGTTTCACGCCGTTAGGAGCCCCTGACATTACTGCTGCTCTTAAAATGTCTCTAGTTATCGGGTTGTTTAAACTGTTTTCTTCAACCATCTGTTCCCATTCTGCTGCACACCTGAAATAATACCCTGATCCAGTCTCACCTGGTTTTATTTCAAATGTGATGCCCTGAAATACTGTTTGGGGTATAGGAAATTGCTTTCTTAGTGCAACACTGACTGCAGTACTTACAGTTGTAAATTTACTTTCATTAGGGACCCCTGTTATTTGAGCATCTGCCTCAAAAGCAGTCATTTGAGATACTGTGAAAATCTGGCCCAACAGGCACCGTAGATCACCCACCGCCAAAGTGGTTCCATGACACAAACCCATTAACTTAGTTAACCATCTACCACCCCCAGAGGTAATAGGGGGTAGTTTAGCCAATATGGCAGCCATATCACTATGGCTCCATGGCTGATATTTCTCCTGTCCACGTCCTGTCAGCACTAGTGGCATCTGGTTGGGTGGAGGTAGTTGTCTTGCACAGAGCTGATCCATAACTGTATTGTTATTCCCCATTGTCTTAAATCGGGATCTGTCTGTAATTGGGGCGGAACACATTGTTTCTTTATTAATCACATGCATTTTAGCCTCTCCTTCTCCACCAACCACACTCCGCTCACTACATTGAGATTTAGATCGGGACGGCAATGGGAGGTTCCCCAGATCCCCCAGCCGGCCCCCTGTTGCCACCAGTCCTTCCTCCTCTTCCTGTAGCTGTTGTGTATGCCGCCTACACGCCCCCTGTTCGTCCCTCTCTTCATTCTCACGTTCTCTGAGACTACGGACTGGTTGAGGTCTGTCTAAGATTAAAGCCTTAAGTTCCTGTAACTGTTGTTTCAAGTTTTTTATTTCAATTTCTCCTTCGTTCACTCTCACCATGATTTGCTGCAAACTCGTTTCATATGGTGGAGGTATTGTTAATAATTTCAGGTCAGGGTATGTTTTAGGGGGCAGAGAACAGGCTGTTCGATCGGAGAAGGCACCCTTTGTTTTTCCTGACTCTTTTACCATTTCTTTCTCTGACTTTACTGCCTTTACAAGACTTCCTAAACTTTTATGTTTACCCTGACTGATAACTGTTGCATTCATTGAAATCCGCATCCACAGCCGGAGATCTGCCCTATATTCTTCTTCTTGGTTTGAATGTTTGCCCCTGTTAATCCATTTCACATTGCCTTTTTCCTCTACATGCCTCTTTAACCTCACATGAGCACTCTTTTCCATGGCCCTTATCTTCTCTGCCAGTGGCACTGTTATCTTTTCAGGTGCATCCCAGCCATTCCTAATACACATCTGACTCCATTTCTTTTCAAATTCTTTCATTTCTTTCTTCTGACATTTGGGCTCTACCTGAGCTAATAACATATCTACTACATTATTCCACTGTTCTACAATTGATACACATCCATAGTCTTCACATTCCTTCTCGTAGTCTGCCATATTTTACAATTTATATACACAAATCACCATATAATAATCACCAAATCAAAATAAATGTCTCACAGCATAAAAACACAATAACACATCAAAGGAATAATAGCAAATATATACAGCTTTATGGTTCGCCGACCAAGGGACTCCAACCCAACAGAATTTATGGTTCTCCGACCAAGGAACTCTAACCCAATATTTATCTGATCAATGAACCTCCAAATAAATTTAGTTATACTCACACGAGACGTTCATCAAATTCAACACATTAATTTAAATTGTCCAATAGCAGAATTCGATTAAACAGGTTTTTGGCCGGCCACTGTGTTGAATCTGACTCCGTCTCGTGTCCAATCTGGTCCTCTTCCGTCTTTAACAATAATGCCTTTTCTCCAATCACGTCGGGGTCACCAAATTGTTGGACTTTTCAAGGGTCCTTCGTGTTCAAAAATTGGAGAGAGACAATCTCTAATAATAATGAGGTTTATTAATCAGATATCAAAATAAATACAGCTCTGGGTTGTCAGCCCACAACTTCCACACTGACCAACAACAACTCCGACTTCTTAACACAAAAATCACACAATATTTTATAGTATGTATCGTCGTTCTATCTTCTGAGTGGTTGGAGGTTTTCCCTGGTTTCCACCAATGGCTGATCAGTCCTTTGTCTCCTTTACTCAATGGCAGACTTCCCCTTTAGTTTCTGCAAAACAACTAAGTTTCTCTGTTTTCCCAGAAACAATATATCATCATGTTTTTTTTGTCTTATATGGTATGGAATGTGTGTGTATGTCTCCGATCAGTACACCCTCAGTATAGGTGCATCTTAAATCTTGTTGTTTAGTTCTTAAGGTCAACTTATGGTCAGCTTAAGGTCAGCTTGAGACATTACAGGCCTTAGCTTTCTTCCCGTTTACACTCACACACACATTCCTGTTGTAGCACATCCTTATTTGCACACAGTTTTGAGAAATTCCTAGCAGGAGACATATGGTTATATTTTAATGCACTTATTGCTAGTGAATGGTTAATAAAACATCAATTAATAAAACATAAGAGCATAATATTGTATTAGAAAGATGATTAATACAGCATTGGTTAATAAAACATAATATCATAAAAGCTGTTTAATGCAACATAAGATTGTATCATTTTCCACAGTATATGTGAGGATACTGGGATGCCAACGAAAGACATACCAGGAAACAGTGCTTTAAAATCTATTTAAGCCATAATCAGATGACTGATCCATAATCTGTATCCGGAATACTGTTTACTTATGCTTCCAAATAAATGATGGTCATGGCACACACTGTAGTGACATGAAGTGACGTGACTTGTGGCCAAGTATGGTGTGACATACTTGGAATTTGTGCTCTGCTTTTAGCCCCTCCTAATGTACACACACAGTAATTGAACACACACACACACACACACTGTGGAAACACACCCGGAGCAGTTGGAAGCCATGCTGCCGTGCCCTGGGAGCAGTTGGGGGAACGAGGCTTTGCTCAAGGCACTCACCTCAGTCCTGGTATTCCCACCGGTACAGAGTCCTTAGGATCAAACCAGCAACCTTAGGATCACGAGTCCAACACTCAAACCACCAGGCCATGACTGCCCTCATGATGTTGAGTATATGAAAGCACTAAACTTATATTATAGTGATGTTGTATGTTGAAGCTTTGAAGCAATTGTTAAACAGGAAATAATATTGTTTAAAGAACAACAGAGCGAGAGACTTTGTTCAATGTGAATCCAACTGAAGGACAGGTATAATATTATCATTGTTAGAGGAATATAACACTTCCACTGGGGTTATAAATCGGGCGTATATTGATGTCCTTTCCCTAAAGGAGATGAAGCTGACAGCCATATGTGGAGATGTACCAATGGTCTCACCTGATAAGGGCAGAAAACTCATGGAAAAATTAGTGTGCATCGCTACCCGTATTGGAAGCACCACGTGAGGGAGGTCACAAATTCGCCTTAGTAGGAGAGAATTCTGGTGAAGGAATTACATCGTACGGGGCCCCTGAGGGGGGAGCCACTACGTACGGAGCACTGGCTGAAGAAAGGAGTTCACCTGAAAAGGGACAACTTACTCCGATGTTCAGCCTGGTCAACAAGTCCGCTCCGCCCGTTGCTGAGTGATGGAATAGGTTACCTATACTCACCCGAAGGGGAAGCAGAGAGGCAGATTAGGGCACTGAACTCACCTGAAAAGGGGAGAAGGCGCTTTCGCAGGCGTACGTCCGGCAGGTCACTGGTCCTACCTACGTAAGACCCGAGCTGATACCGGTTCCACCCTGAAGTTGTAAACCTTGCAAAGGTGTTGGGCGTAGCCCAACTCGCAGCTGTGCAGATGTCTGCCAGAGAGCCGCCCTGAGCCACTGCCCACGAAGAGGCTATACCCCTGGTGTAGTTAGCCTTCACTGCGTGCGGGCAGGGTAGACACCTTCCACCAGCTCATGGTGTGCGGCAGCACTGCACTGATCACACATACTCCGGCTCTTCACCATGTGAGGAGCACCAGGACGAGAAGATGCGCCACTTTGCAGCGTACACACGCCTCGTGGTTTGTGCCCTTGCCTGTAAGATTGCATCCGCCACTACCGGAGGCAACTCGTTCAGGATCTCCTCGTCCTGTCCAGGGACCACACATGGAGATCCCAGAGGTCTGGTCGTGAGTGCCACACCGTAACCTTCCCCTGAGACAGAAGGTCCTACTGCAGGGGAATGGGCCAAGGGGGAGCTATCGCTAGAGGTATTAGCTCTGCGAACCAAGCCTGGTTGGCCCAGTATGGCGCAATTAACAGGACCTGGTGTTCCTCGTCCCTGACCTTGCACAGAAGGCTCATTGGGGGGAAGGCGTACCTCCACTTGTCCCAGGGCCAGCTGTGCGCTAGGGCATCCGTGCTGAGGGGACCCTCGGTCAAGGAGTACCAAAGGGGGCAATGAGTGTTTGTCTGGCGAGGCAAACAGGTCCACCTGTGCCTGGCCAAACTGTTACCATATCAGCCGGATTGTCCCGGGATGGAGTCGCCATTCTCCTTGAGGCGACATCTGACGAGAGAGCGCATCGGCTGTCTGATTCAGGTAGCCTGGGAGAAATACGGCCCGCAGAGATCTTATCCTCTGCTGAGGAGGAGGTGTCGGAAAAGTTGTGACATTCGGTGCGAGCGTACCCCGCCTTGGCGGTTGACGTACGCTACAGCTGCCGTGCTGTCGGAGCGGATCAGCACATGCTTGCCTCTCACTAGAGGTCGAAACCTCCTGAGGGCGAGCATGACCGCTAACAACTCCAGAAATTGATACGCCAGTACAGTCGGGGACCCGTCCATCGACACGAACTGTATGCCCGTTGCACACTGCTCCCCAGCCCAACAGGGAGGCATCTGTTGTCACCACAACACGCCTCAAAACCTGTCCGAGGGACACTGCTGCTTGTAAAAAGGTCCTGGAGGACCATGGGCTAGGGTACTCTGACACTGAGGCGTGATGGCAATCCGTCTGGTGCCTGTGCGCCATGCGCTCCTCGGAACCTGACTCTGAAGCCAATGCTGAAGTGGTCGCATCTGCATCAACCCAAGTGGGATCACCCCAGTCGTGGATGCTATATGCTCCAGGAGCCTCTGAAAATTATTTCAGGAGGACCACTGGACGCAGCAAGGCTTGAGCACGCTCGTCCATGAGTCGTGTAAATCTGGTGACAGAATCTAGTTCCATACAGAGATAAGAGATGTTCTCGAGGAGAGCTTCTCTTTTCTCGGTTGACCTTTAAACCCAGTCGGCTTAGGTGCGGGAGCACCAGATCCCTGTGTGTACCTATTAGTACATGCACGCCCCGCTCTCTGAGGGGGGCTAGTGCGGCTTCCGCGACTTTTGTGAAGACGCGGGGAGAAGGGACAGACCGAAGGGCAGGACTTTGTACTGGTACGCCCAACCCCTGACGTCGAACCGTAGGAAGGGTCTGTGCCGAGGAAGTATAGAGACGTGGAAGTACGCGTCCTTCAGGTCGATTGCCACGAACCAATCCTTGTATCTGACAGACTCGAGGATGCGCTTCTGTGTTAGCATTCTGACTGGTCGTCCGTAAGACACCAGTTCAGTGAATGCAGATTCAGAATTGGGCGCAGCCCTCCACTTCTCTTGGGGATGATGAAGCACGGGCTGTAGAGCCCGATGACATCCCGGCTATGGGAAAAGGGTTTGATCACTTCTTTTGCCAAAAAAGTCGCCACCTCTGCCTGAAGAACGGCGGAATCCGTCCCTCGTACCGAGGTGTAAAGGATTTCCCGAAATTTGGGGGGCTGTTTTGCGAACTGAATCGCATAACGGAGACGGATTGTTCTGTCTAGTCACCGCCCCCGTCTGCCGGGCATGGACCATGTGTGCAGTCGTTGGGCAAGCGGGACCAGAGGAACGATCTCCCTCACCACCCCCATGGAGGGGGCTTCTGTGGCTCTCGGGACAGCTGCTTCACTTGGGGACAGATCCCCTAGGAGCTTGCTGTCCCGAATACTTACCTGCTTGTGAGGCCTGCAGTGTAGCACACCGTCTGCTCTAGAGTGTGTCTTACCCGCCGGAGGCGGAAGCTCCAGGATGTCCTCTGGATCCGAGGCTAGCAGGTCACCCTCCGATGCTGTGACCGATAACTCATCCTCATCCCTGAAGGAAGCGAGAGACGGTGTGCTGCCTCTCACTGACGGGGCAGACGAGCATGCCGAAGTATAGATGTTCCGCGAGCCAGAGGCTGACGGGGTGACATCCATAGAGCCCTTGTAATCACCGACGCCGCTCACTGAGGCTGTTGACCTTGCCGTAGCCGCAGCCAGCGAACCAAAGGGAGCTAACGAAGTGGTGGCTCGCTTTCAGAGGAAAGAAGCCACCCGTGACCGCAACGTCTTCATCGACATCTTTTCACAGTGCGGGCAGGTCGGTCCCATGAACGCCAGCTCAGCATGCTGGAGACCCAAACACGTGAGGCAGGCATCATGGGTGACCCCGTCTAGGACGAGTTCGCCACATCAAGAGAGCAGCTGTGCGCCATGAGGCAACACGCCGCTAGAAATTGCTCTTTTATGAAAAGAGAAGACACTCTCTGTCTTAGGTGAGCCCAGGGGAGCCGCTGAAGATGGACAACCGCTGCAAACGCGTCGTGACACCAGCAGGAAGATGATCGCCAGAAGTCGATTCTTGCTTCAAACTCGAAGTCATCAGCCAGGTTCCGAAGAACAAAAGGTAATGAATGAGCACGCCGTCTCCCCTATTATACCTGTATGTCCGGGGCGGGGCATGGCATGCAAATTTCATTCGCCAAATTCCATTGGCCTTTTAAATATAGTCAGAGTCGATTGGTCTCAAGAGCGAACACCATACTGTCGTCTTCGACACAATGTCGAGAGACCGACAAAAAGGGAACTTGCTGTTTGCTCTGGTGAAATTTTGCAGGCCATTGTATAGATTGAGCGATATATGTTTTTCTATAACCTATGTAAAGAGGTTATGGTCAGTCGATGACTGATATATGCTGCAATGTATTGGGCCAATTTTTTGAAGTTTAACAATTATTTTATTTGCTAAAATGTCACACTAATAATAAGTGGATGCACAACATTAAGCATAATCATTTATCAAACACTGACTTGAACCATCTCTCAAATCATACATTTGTGTACTGCACAGTATTTAAATCCATAAACTAACCAAGTATTAATTATATAAAAAACTTTTTTGCACAGTCTTGTACAAATCCTAAGTATTAATCCTTAGTGACTTGACGGATAACGTTCTTGACGGATAACGTTAGACAGGTTTAATGAGAATAAAAACTGTGAAAGGTGTATATTGTCATCTGTTGGAACACATCACTATATTTCAGCGTTACTAAACACGGATATCGGCTGATATATGAAAGAATAATAATGATAACTACGAGTGCCATATATACATTTATACATCAGTTCAATGGCACAAGTGTGTAGATATATCACTAACAACATCGGAGTATCTTTAAAACCCTTCAACATTTCAAAGAACAGAGGGACTACTTTCTTCCGCACTGATTCCCAAACGCAGTTGTGTTAAACCAATCTTCAGTTACTAATTCTACACCATCACTTTGTTCAAATAATTACAATTAAATTAGAGATAATCAGGCGTGAATGTGGGCATGACTAAATGTGATTTATGTGTAAATGTGTTTGTGATACGCTTGCGAATTAAAGACAGAGAAAGTAAAAACAACTTGAAGAGAATGCATTTTGACTTCACATTTTTTAATGTTTACAGAAAGTCTCGTTCTGTTTCTCTTCTTTTAATATGATGGAAAGGCCTACCTACAGGTGATAAAAAATCTGGATCTGAGAATCATTAGGTTGGCTCTATTTTTAGTTGTGCTTTATCCACAGTAATTTTATTTAAAGTAGCAAAAATCTGTTGCGTTTGATAAAGGTCACAATGCAGGACTATCGTTCAGAAGTGAAGGAACTGTTTGCTGCTGATGAGCAGTTAGCTGCAGAGGTGGAATATAACCTAAAGCAGTTTGAAAAACAGCAACAACAAGAGCAACAGCAAATAGAGGAACAACTGTCCAGCTTTACACTATCACCCAGACAAAACGTAAGTCAGAAACACACCAAGAGGAATAACATTGAGCAACAGTGATTCAAAGACGTCTTGTCATTTATTTTCTTCATGTTGTACTTACTCTTAAGGGCAATGCTGTGGCTTCTCCTGCTCAGGCAGAAAAGGGAAGGCCACAGTCAGGTTTTGACACACCTCTTCGTGGGGGTACAAAGGGACTGCTGATGTTCTAAGGTAATATTGAGCTGCTTAACATTAAACAAATCTAATGTTTATACGAGAAACTACACAATATCATGACTTGATTTAACCTTAATGAAAAAAAGTTGTCACACAGGAGAAGAAAAGTGTGCAGAACTGTCAGGTTTACTAGAAAAGAAACGTTATAATGTGCAAGAATATGCATGTTTCCATTGTTTATTTTAAATTTTTTTGTTAGAAGGCGCACTTTCGCCAGCATGGTAACACCTGTCAGGAGCCATCCTTCCCCAACAGTGATTTCAACAGGTGAACCAAATAAAAGTCATTAATGTTGTTAGCTTATAAAAATTTGCGAGGCTCTTTTTTTTACATGAATCCAGTTATATTTGTACTAAAGTTAGTAATGTTATATTAAGTCAATGGAATGTATTGTACATTATCAGTTGAATGATTCAAAAGACTTGTTGTCTCTCAAATGACAAGTCGAGCAAGACAGGTTGGGAGAGCTATAATTACCCCACAGGGTAAGATTTCTCATTTAGCTGTTTTTCTGGCATTTTACGCTTTCAGATGTTCAGACGCATACTAAACTAAGTCCATATTTAAGTGACAATGCTTTTATACCATTCTTGTTTTATTCTCTCTGTAATTTCAAAACTGGAAATCTTGGTCATCACATTGAGATTTGGCTTTGTTTTGTTGTGCCATTTTTTCTTGATGTAACCATAAATTCCATCTTACGTTTTTCAACTTAATATTCTCGATTTTAAAGAATTTAAATTGAAGAATTTATTGTCTTTACCTTTTCTTTTCGCAAACATCAATGAGGTGACATTTGGAGAGCAAGTCAGTGCAATCTGCAGTGAATCTGGAAGAGTTATGTTACTTTATAAATGTTACAAAGATCAATCTGCCATTTGTTTTGGTTTTTGGTTCCACCTTTAAAGTGCCTTTATGGCAGTTACCATGCTTAAGTATAAGAGTGAGTTTTTAAATATAGATAACCTAACCTTTTGTTTTGCAGAGTATGTTCTTTTGAGTTGCATAGACTGCAGCACTTGTTACTGGCTAGTTGTGAACATTTTGATATTTGTCTCTGGTAGCAGGCAGTAAGAATGCAGAGGAAGAGGAGAGCATTTTATATCTTATGTCACCGGAGCAAAAGTAAGTGTGTTTAACATTATTTAAACTGAATTTACAATATTCCATTTACCTACACCCATAAGACAAATTAAATAAATAGAGCTGGGTAAAAGACTACTTTTGTATCAATTTTGTACCAATTTTACCCTTTTTTTTTTACAGAAAACCAGTGCCCAGACAGTGGAATGTGGAATCTCCTCTTGTACAAAAAACTAAATCCCAAAAAAAGGGTTTGTAGTTGTATGTGTATATGTTGTATTTTTATAATTCTTTGAATCTCTAAAACGAAGCTCTTGTTTCTTTAGCTGTCTTTCGCCTGTTTAAATGTATTATTATTATTATTATTATTATTATATTGTGCTTTTGATGCTCTGTCGTATTAGAGACTTATTCACATTCTCCAAAACAAGCATCAGTCCAGCCATTCCATCAGTAGAGAATGTGTAGTGACTTAAGGTGTTTTATATGATTTAAATATACATATTTAAATAACCAAATAGAAAGTCTCTCTTTATGTTTTTGTCTTTTAAAATGGTGGTATGGCTGTATTTCACAACCCTGCCCACTTGTGTAAAGGTTTCATTTACTGTTTAAATAATGTGTAAGAACTGTGCCACTATAACAAGTCCAGAATAGCCTATTTAACCAATATTAAGTCTATGTAGTTGCCATACTTTACTGCAAGTCTAACCAAATATTTTACCTATAAGACACTGTTTTGTAAGTCATAATTTTTTTTTGCATTGAGTATATTTTGTGTACTTTATTGGGACATAAATAAAAACAAACCTATTGGGAGTTTTTTCTAAAAATTGAGAGAATTTAAATAGACAACAATCTTTTCAGTTTTTATACTTCTCTACCAAGATCAACCCTTAAATTGTTCAAAAGCTGTGTCTTTATTAGCATTACACCATATCTCAAACAAAGTGGTCTTTTCACAAACAAACTCAACAAACGTTTGTGATGCTTCAAAAAATGGTGAAGAACGTGTCGACATCACTCTCTCAGAATGACAGCACCAATGACATTTGTTTATAAATATCAAAATTAGAAGAGCAGTTTGCTATGCTGCAAGGAGAGGAAAGGATGCACGCTCTGGCCCAAGAATTTATTTCCCTTTACTTTGAGAGACTCGATGGCGGACCAGGGTCATCATTTATAAAACTGTGCGTAGGATCCTTACTAAAACTTTACGTACGCACAAAAGCACACCTGCACGCAATTTTCACTTTATAAATCACAGCCTACCTGATAATTTGCGCACGCAAAAAAATATTTACCGCCCTCTATCCGCCCACATTCAACCATATATAGACAATGCAAATTAACTCATTGGCCATGCATATTAAAAAGTGCGGTTAAATTGTGTTTTTTAAAAACAAAATCATGACAGCAATGGAGAGCAAGGGCGAGAAGTGAAGTTTTTCTGAGGCAGAAATAAAGTTTCTTGTGAGTGAGGTGGATGAAAGGAAGGTTATTTTGTTTGGTGGCCACAGCAGTGGAATTACTAATAAAAATAGTATTCAGAGTGGACACACATCACTGCTGCGGTAAACAGGACCAATCCAGATATAAAAAAGAAGTGGTCCGGTCTTAAGGTGCGAGCAAAGAAACAGTTTGCCTCTCACTGACAGAATGTGTGGGCGACTGGTGGGGGCAAAGGCGCCCCCGATTCCCCGACACAATGCCAAACCAGTGTGCGTGGCATTGTGTCTGAGAGGGAGAGAGACGCAGATGTGCTGGATACAGGGGAACCAGGTAAATAATTGTATTGCTTGCGTGCTCAATTAAATAAAATAAATCGCACAATTGGTTTAGTCCTTATTCTTGCAGACGAAACTCCCAGCTCAGAGTCTGCAGGGGCTCTGGAATTTCCCAAGGTCCCCAGCACAAGTGCGGGAGTCCTAACCGTATGGCACGGCTGGAATATTGAAGTGTTGCTGCAGTAGGCAACTTATGTTTTCAGCAAAAATATTTAATCATTTACAACTTATAACATTAATCACATAATAAGTGATGGGCCTACATCCATTTAAGAATGGCAGTGAAAGAAATCACATTTATGTACTTTCAGCATATAGTTCCTTTTATGTCTTTAAACTAAACATGCATGCATGTATCTTTAGGACACATAATGGTGATTTAATGTTATTTGTATTTTTTGTTGTAACCAGGACCTATGAGCAACTTGTTAATATTGTAAATATTGAAATGTGTCAATGTAAATTTTGCAAAGTATTAATTCCCTTCATCCGCAGTCAGATCCTCAACTCACCATCAGTGTCGCCAAACTGCTTTCAAAAGTTTTTCTTTATAAATCACAACTTTTGTGCAGGAACTGGCGTACGCATGTTTTCAACTCTGTTTTGTGCATACGCAAGCTTTATAAATGAGGGCCCAGAGCCTAGACATTTAGCAGCTGATTTTCAAGCTCTTGGTGACTGAGTTTAGGTCTGATCATAGCTAGCAAAAAGTCATAAAGTTATAATTAAGTTGGATGTGAAGAATCTTGTGTATGATGTTTTTATGATCCATAATGTATCATCCACCTACTGTAACATGTAAACATAGGTCATTAATTTACTCATGTGTATTGAATTCATTTAAATCAAGTTAAATGTTATAAAAAAATCTTTAAGTAAGGGTAACAGAAGTATTAAAAATAATTCAATAAGAAACAAGTCAATAAATGCTTTTAAAGACAGAAGATTTACATTAAAACACACAAATGATGTTAACACACAAGTCACACAAAGTACCAGCAATTTAGTGTAATTCCCACAAATGCTATGCTATTCAAATAACCATTTTTTCAAAATTAAAAATCTTGATCATATGTTCACTTAAAAATCTGGAAGTAGAATTACCAGAAGTGGTAGTTTACTTAAATGGAGCGTCAGTGTGTCATTACATTTAAGTTTAACTTCAGCTGTTGGTTAATTCTTATGTCCAACCTTATAAGGTAACTGAACAGATCTTTTTGTTTGGTCCTCTTATTTGTTGAATAGCCTCACAGAGGAAAAAAAACTTCATGGCATGTTGTCATTTGTATTCTGTTTTTTGTCGTCTGTATACATTTTTGTTAATTTATATAGACAAACAACAAATCTGACAAGTAATGATAAAGAATGTTTTTATTGTTGTATTCTTTGCTGAGTTTGGAAGGTCTGCACTATACCGCTTTTTAAGTGAGCTTATTAGATTTTTAAGTAATATGCTAAATAGTATATTTGTGAAAGACCATTTCAGTTATCAGGAGTGAAGAAAAAACAAGTGCGGAACCTTCAGTTAAGGAATGTTTGTGGACATTAAATACCTTTTCAACCATTTTATTCTGATGGCAAGAACTGGTGTATTAATGTTAACATTACCATAACATGTCAAAGATGTTAGAGGTCTTTTAAACAAAATTTTATGTCAAGTTGATGCATTTTGTATGTTAACATGTGCAAATATTATGAAATATAATAGAATAGTGGAATGCAGAGTGTTGATGACTGAATTGATGACAAAACTTCAGATTTAATATTTTTAAGAAATGATCAGAAAACAGAAATACCTTTTGTTTGCATTTTTGGTATCATTCCCAGCAAGTAAGCAGATGTATTAGAAAATAAGTAGATGTCCTTTTAAATGTAATTTTTAAAACTCTTCTGTTAATTTTTAAACCTTTTTTAAAAATAAAGGAGACCACAGCAAATAGAATGCTTCTGATGTTTGATGGTGGCTTTATTGAAAGTATTGTTATGTGAAATTAGATTAAATACATTTGGCCAATGAGAAAGATTGAGTTATATATATAAAACCACATTATTTGTTGAATTTATTTTAGAGTTAGGCTTTATGGCCAAGTGAATGACACTTACATTTCTGCAATAAAATAATCTATCTAAACCAAGTAATCTATAATTAAGAATGTTATGTGCGTGTGTGTGAGAGCGGCTATATGTGCGTGTGAGAGCGGCTATATGTGCGTGTGAGAGCAGCTATATGTGCGTGTGTGAGCGGGCTATATGTGCGTGTGTGTGAGAGGGCTATATGCGCGTGTGTGTGAGCTATATGCGTGAGCGCTATGTGTGCGTGTGTGTGAGCGGGCTATATGTGCGTGTGTGTGAGAGGGCTATATGTGCGTGTGTGAGTCTACTATATGTGCATGCATGTATAAGTCATACATTTGCATTTGTGCCCATGTATGTACATGTGTAAGTGTACGGTGAACTTACTTCTTGTCTTTCTTTTTGAAAGAATCTCCCGGTTTTCAAGTTGGTCGTTGCACTCCTGCCAAACCATAGACTTTAATTCAGTTTTTACAATTCTTTTACATTTAACTTTACACCTAAGCTTTTAAAATTTGATAATATCTAACATTTCCCTTAAAAATGCCTACTTGATATTGGTTTTTTAAACTTACCACTGATGTGCTTTTGGGGAATCTCTGGGAGAACCTTGAAGTTGGTTTTTATTTGAGAGGGCATGCGAGCACCTGTAAAACATCAAATGTATTACATAAATGAATATCTACTGTTGAACCTGACACACAGGGGTTTGTTTTATTACAGTGTGACAATTTCAATTTGGTTTACATTGACATTGGTGAAATCAAACTTACCTCTGATTAAAGGGAGGTCGTTGGACTTCCTGCAGGCCCTGGTAATCGGGGACAGGATTTTGCACCTTTCCGGTTTCCTGACAGAGCTCCGGTCAGGTGGCTGTGGGCGTAGCTGACCTGCATAACACCATATTATTAATAATATTATTATTACTATTATCAAGTTTACTGACATTTCAAAATATCATTCTACATTGTTTTTTACTTCAAATTTCATATTAAAACCATTAAATGAAGACAAAAAGATAAGCTCACCTTTTAAGGGGGGGAGCTGTTTGGATTGGTGGGAAGCAGTACTGTTCCCACAATCCTTAGGCTCTGAAACAGAGCTCTTTTCAGCGGGGGGGTGAGGGCGAAGGAGACCAACACCTACAAAACATCAGATTTATAACATAAGAACAGAAAATAGGGGTTTTATGAATTTAAGCTGTTAAACATTTAAAATTCTTCAACACAGATTAATTTTAGGTTTACAAGCTCACCTTGGATTTTTACGGAGGGAAAGGTTTTATGGTGGTAGTATAACCCTTTCCTCCAATCCTGAGAGAGGTCGGAATTATTTTCCGTGCTCTTCAGGTCCATGGTGTCGGGTGGGGGCTGAAACCCATATCCTACAAAACACAGATGTATGAGATTACCAGTAACTATCGAAATTGTGAATTTTAATATACACTACAATGTCTAGACATTAAAAATTAAATAGAGTTTTGATCCTGAAGTTATTAACATATCAGACTAATATTAGTTGGAAAAGCTTACCTTTTATGTTCAAGGGAGGGAGGGGTGAAGGATACCCTAAGGTTTCCTTCTGAGAAATTTTTTCTGTAAAATAAAAAAAATATTTCTGTCAGATACACAATGACTTTACATTCTCTAAATTAGTTTTCAACAATATACACCAAAAATCCCAATACATTTTCAGTAGATGAAAATAAATGGATTTTCTTCACAGAATGTACAAGTTTCTCCACATACTATCAAGTTTACTGGCATTTCAAGATATCATTCTACGTTATTTTTTACTTCACATTTCATATTAAAACCTTTAAATGAAGACAAGAAGATTAGCTCACCTTTTAAGGGGGGGAGCTGTTTGGATTGGTGGGAAGCAGTACTGTTCCCACAATCCTTAGGCCCTGAAACAGAGCTCTTTTTAGCGGGGGGGTGAGGGCGAAGGAGACCAACACCTACAAAACATCAGATTTATAACATAAGAACAGAACATAGGAATTTTATGAATTTAGGCTGTTTTACATTTAAAATTCTTCAGCACAGATTAATTTTAGATATACAAACTCACCTTGGATTTTAATCTCAGGGTGGGTTTTGCGGTAAATAAAAACCCTGTTGCTCCTTTCCTCATCTTTATTCAAGGGGTCGGGTAGGGGCTCAAACCCAACTCCTACAAAACATTCGATGTATGAGATATACAGTAAATACAGAAATTGTGAATTTTAATTTACACGTAAATGTCTCAACATTAAAAATAATACAGTTTTGATCCTGACATTAACACATTAGACTAATATTAGTAGTACAAGCTCACCTTTGATGAATAAGGGAGGGAGGGGAGTGGGATATCGATAAGGACCTTTTGGACCCATTTTTGCTGTAAAATAAAAAATATATCTGTTAAATACACAAGAACTTTCCATTCTCTAAATTAGTTTCCCACAAAATTTACTAATATTTAAATCCAATTACATAAATTGAAAATGATATACACATAAAATATACACTCTTTATAAATATAAAAATAAATATCTTAAATATTTAATATTTTTAGTAGATGAAAAGAAAAGGATTTTCTTCGAAGAATGTTATCAAGTTTACGGGCATTTCAAGATATTGTTTCATTTCGCTAAAATATATATTTTTTTTTTTACTCAAAATCGCTCCAAAAGCTAACTCGACATCACATAGATCATAAATTATAAAGTTTGGTGAAGAAATTCAGATTTTAAAGCGAACTTACCAAATAGCAAGAAGCAAACCTTCGCGTCGAGTGCACGATGATAAACTGACGAGATTTCCACTCAGCTCAGGGACTTTCCCGCTCTGTGACGTCACGTAGAATGGAACGTACGACGCAATGCATGCTGGGATTTACCGCATCTGAGCAGCGATAGACTGTGGCAGTGAGCATAAATCCCGGGGGAGGGGGATGAGTATAAAACAATTATATAAATCAAGCATAAACAAACAATTATAATATAAAAGTTTGATAAAATTGTGGTAATATTTGTATGTGTACCTGAAATTATTGTGTAAGCAGAAAAAATTACGCGAAATATTAATTTATAAACAGTTGAGCTGCCCCTCCCTTCCTCACAATGGTTTGGCCCACTGCCAGTTCATGTTAACTCCTCTACACACACCAGTCAGGTGTATGACTATGACTCTATTCATGTTTAATTACAGTAAGTAAGGTATTTTATCTACTTAATAGGGTACTTTATTTACTATTTACTGTCATAATGATACTTTAACATTAACAGCTACTATTAGCTTATAGTTTAGCTGTGCATGTACTAAATGAGAACTGTGCTATGTCAGAACTGAACCCACTTTTTATATAATCAATTTTATATTCTGTTCTTAAGTGTTAAAATAAAATGTAAAAACCTTTTTATTCCTTGTTTTTATTGTTGTGATTATTTTTTATGAAAGTTTACTTTATGTAAAGCACTTTGAATTACCCTTGTGTATGCAGAAGAATCTGCTTTGTCGTTGAACCTGAGAAAAACTTTAAAAAGCATGAAGTTTTTCACTGTGGGACATATCTTTATAAGTTTCTTATAAGTAAGAAAAGTTACATTTATTGTGGCGCTACTGTTAAATGAAATTAACGCCAAAAGCTAAATTAATATTTAATTTTTAAGAAATTCATAAGTAATGTTTATTTCCTGACAGAAAAGAGCAATTAATGAAAAATTGTTAAAAATAGTGATATGTACATTGAAATAAAGCCATGGATAAATGTTTACAAAAAATATGAAATCAATTTAATATTATTTATTCATTTTATCACATTTATGAATAATATTTGAGCCATTTAATAATCCACCTGCAACGACCCATCTTCCAATAATTTCTGAAAATAATTATTGGATATAAATGAAGCATGAAATGTACAGTCAAAATATAATTTAATTTATTGTTACTTCATTGAATCCGTCTGAAATACCCTTTACAGGTTTCATTACCAGAATATATGGTATTTTTGTGTGTGTAATTTTTAGAAGGCCAAAGGTTCTATTCTCATAATGTCCATTGGGAAGCGTCAATGTATTATTACTTCACCAAATTCAACAGCCGGCAAAATTTGTAAATCAACATCATAATACAACTTAATTAACTAAATTGAGGGACATTTCAACATAGATAAGCTAACACTACATTGTTATTGAAATGGCTTTGATTGTATCGTACAAATAAAAAGGGTGGTAAAGGAATGCTGTCTGATATTTTGGATTTCGCAGGCAGAGAGTTGGAGACCTGTCAGCCCTGATGGTTTCACAAAAGGACGGATTCAGAGACAGGTGACAGCAACTATGTGTATATGTGAGGATACTGGGATGCCAACGAAAGACATACCTGGAAACAGTGCTTTAAAATCTATTTAAGCCATAATCAGATGACTGATCCATAATCTGTATCGGCAATGCTGCTAATTTATGCTTCCAGATGAATGTTGATCATGGCACACACACTGGAGTGACATGAAGTGACGTGACTTGTGGCCAAGTATGGTGTGACATACTTGGAATTTGTGTTCTGCTTTAAACCCTTCCCAATATACACACACAGTAATTGAACACACACACACACATACCCACACACACAATGTGAACACACACCCGGTGCAGTTTGAAGCCATGCTGCTGCACCCGGGGTGCAGTTGGGGGAACAAGGCTTTGCTCAAGGCACGCACCTCAGGCGTGGTATTGCCGCTGGTACCGAGTCTCAAACCAGCGGCCTTAGGATCACGAGTCCAACAGTCGAACCACCAGGCCACAACTGCCCTCATGATGTTGAGTATATGAAAGCACTAAACTTATATTATAGTGAATTTGTGTGTTGAAGCTTTGAAGCAATTGTTAAACATTGTTTTAAGAACAACAGAGCGAGAGACTTTGTTCAAGGTGAATCCAAATGAAGGACAGTTATAATATTAACATTGTTAGTGGAATATAACACTTCACCTGGAGTTATAAATCGTCTTTAAATATTATATATCTTTGTTTGAAGTTGCTTCTGGTCAAATGCCTGATGTTCTTGAATTATCCACGGTTGTGTAAAAAACAGAGGTGCTTCAAAAGGTTCTAAAGGATCCTTAGAAAATCTTTATTAGATGAGAAGACAATTCAAAATACTTAATGGGTTGAAACATTTATTGGTTAAATTAATAAATGTTTATATACATTTTGCATATTTGTTTTTCTCACTACAATAACAATTAATTACAAATGGAATTTGCAACAAAACAAATATTTTGAAATGGTTTCTCTTCAGGATCACACAACAAATATTACTTATATTATAGCCAATTATTTCATCCAAGTTCAAGGTTATAATGTTATACTTGCAAAAACAATCTATTAGAGTGCACATACTTACTAAATATCTACATTTGCTTTATGATAAACACATTCACATGATCACATGATTGCTCTTATAATATTAAAAAATTACTTTTTTGTTTATTACTTGTTTATTGAAAAAAAAATGTCAACATGATTAGTACATGCGCTTGCAGTATCAACACGTTGTTAACATAATGTTAACAAAATTAGCATTTTACCAGATTCCCTGATAACAAGATGGCTACTGTGAATGTAGTGTGTAATGCTGTTGCATGTGTGGATGAATTCATCTGTATGTTCATTTTGTGAAAGACACAAAAGTCAGAGGTTGGTGATAAAAAGATTAGGAAAGTAAGGGAGAAAGCAATAGGTCAGTGTTAATGGAAACATCTAAATGAGTATAGGTATTTACATGTAAGAAAATGAGTTTGTTATTGTATGTTTTTGTTCCAGATATATGACAACATTGATAAACGGGGGAAGGAGAGTGCTGGCCATCTGAGACACGCCTTGGCAACAAACCCATCAGCAGTGAGGTTTAAAAAAAGAAATATGTGGCATACTGTGGTTGAAGAGGTCAGTTTTTATTCTTTTGAGAAGTCAGAATGTATGTTTACATGAAGAATAACACTTTCAAAGGGTAACTACCATTCCATACAGGGCACCTGATATTAATGATATTTTTAGGCAGCTGAGATCTATGAGCAAGGGGACACGAGGGTGGAGAAGCAAATCAAGAAAGTCGGTATTGGCTTGTGCTAGTAAAGTCAGTGAAGTCAGGAGGAACATTTCCATCTTTGTGGCTCAACTGTTTAGAGGAGATGCTCCCCTTCCACCCACAAGGGGGAGGTTTAGTAAAAAGTTTATATATTATTTATAATGTGTATATATAAATACACACACACATATTAAGGAACATTTTGTTATTTTATATTCATACATAAAATATTTATATACTGTGCAGCTATATGTATTTTTTATTTATGTGTTTATGTATGTGTATGTCTATGTGTATGTGTATGTCTATGTGTATGTGTATGTGTATGTCTATGTGTATGTGTTTGTGTATGTGTATGTGTATGTGTATGTGTGTGTGTGTGTGTTTGTGTATGTGTATGTGTATGTGTATGTGTATGGTCATGCTATTTCTATCTGTAGTGATCCTATCCTCTGCTCCATCAATGTTTCATGTGAAATCACTTTATTCTTTAAACATGTCCTGTAAATCCCAAACCTGTTTTAGCCTAAATGTGTTATGTCCTCACAACCAATCATAATTTGTTCAATTCAATCCAGCATGGCAATGCAGTGTTTGTTTGTGTTCAATCTTTCAAAGTGAGGGATTTAAACTCTAATAACACTTTTGAAAAATGGCAGACGGTATATTTGTATTTATTTTATTTGTATTAATTTAAAATACGACTCCCTGATGTCATATGTGTCATGTTATCTTGTTAATTTTGTCTTGTTTTAAAGACATAAACTGCCATTAATTTTTTTGATAAATTTTTAGTATTTGATAAAAAAAAGCTTAGAATTCATAATAAGCAATATTGTTGTTTCATTTAACAATCTTTGTTTAACATGTTTAAACCGAGCCAGCAGACGATTTTAACAGAATATTAATATAATTATAAATATATATATATATATATATATATATATATATAATATTGACAAAACGTATGAGTCCAAGTAAAAAAAATCATCCTGTAATCTATTCAAATGGATTTATAGTGTTTCTGAATAAAAACTAAATAAATTACATTTCTAGTTTCGTGTTTATTTATTTTTATATTTTGTGGTAACCATGGTTTTAATTGTAACTGACAGTCTATAACAGATACCATTTAAATACATTAAACCAATATAAGTAAACTTAATAAAGACGATTTTTATCATTTTTTTAATGTATTTATATTTCCTTCATTTAGTTATAAAACATTTCTTCATGTTTTTTTTTTGCAGATACTTTAAAGAGAACTCGAGCTGTCTGGATCCAAATACAAGTTTGGTGATGAACTCTTTTCAGAAAGGGACTCGTACTCCCAGGAGTCGAGCAGAGAAATATGATGACAAACAGAAGTTATTTGAGATGCCAAAGTCTTTACCTGCGCCTACCAAACTACCTGGTTCTCTGACCCCTGTTGATATGGACCGGCTGAGGGCAAGACTTATCTCAAGGCCCAGCAACCCCAAGCCCCATCTAGATGCCCTGGTGTTCCCACGCAGGACCAAAGCTCAGGAGAGGCAATGGGCTGCACAAAGACCATCACAAGTTATGCGGTTGGTAAGAGCGTAACCTTAAAAGTGTTTTTAACAGACTATTCATTGATTCATTTCTTTTGGTTGTCAAATTTTTAAAAGTTTTTATATTTTTGATTGGTGCTTTACTTTAGCCTTCTCTAAAGGGACGCAATGAACACCAGACACTAGGAAAAACACGGATGCTCAGCTTCAGCCCTAAGATGCCATTTCCCACACACAGCGCCCATTCCATAGACCCCACCTTGGAAAGACGACGGCCACCGCTGCAGCTTCCCAGAATTCCCAACCATCCCAAAGACAGTCAGGTCTGATAGGTTGCTTTATAGATTTATCAGTGTCTTTATTGAAATAATTTTGTTTTATGTTATGATATTATGTTCAGTTGACTCTGGCTACATTCAGTGTCCAGTCCCCACCTAAACAAACAAAGAGCACTTCCAGAAGTCGCCCCGGTACGGCACAGTCCCTGAGCAACACCCTCTCTCTGCCGCTGTCCCCTTCCCTGCTGTTCCACTCTGCCGAGGATGTAATCCGTGCTAAGATTTGCTCCCCGCCTGACATCATTCAGACTATCCGGAATAACCCACACTTGGGATTCCTCTACATGATATCAGCGGTGCCTAAATCATCCATTCAATATGATCCATACAATCTTAAGTAAGGAAGAAATAAAATGAACCATATACTCAATAATTAAAAAATAATTGGTACTATTTTTAAAAATGTAATGATAGTATCTTTTAAATTAAAAGAATATATTATTTCAACAGAATTGTGACATACGACAATATCAACAAGTCTGACTTCTACACGATCAGCACACGTGCGGTATTGCACCTTTATGGGAAAGAGGAGGTTTTTTGGACCTTAGACCGTTGGGAGCAGGAATATAGATATCACCAGAAGCTTCTGCAGATCCCGCTGTTTACCCTCTTCCGCAAGTGGAAGGCTTTCCATGTGTGGCATGCCAATGTGCGCTTGAAAAACACCAGTAAGTGCAGGCGAGCTCTTCAGGAGAATCTCTTCATTCTCAATGAGGTTTGTCCACAGTTTAGTGCGTTTATGTTTTACAATTGATATAGAACAGTGATTTTTAAATCTGATCTTTCGTATGTTTGCATTTTAGTCTCTGAGACCAGCACTGATTGACATCAGGGAGATGTGCTATCACATCAGTGACATGCCTCTGTGCCGGCTGGAGAAGGACCCCACATCAAAGTGTGCAATCCAAACAACTGGAAGAGGTCGGCAATACTTAAGGTTTTCAATCTTTTATTTTGATCTATCTTACGTTATTGTGGTTACAGCACAGTATGTATATTTCTAGGTGTCCTCTCGTCTTGGGAGGTTCAGGGATCTGGTAATGGAAGTGGCTAGAAGTGCCTGTCGAAATGCTTTGAAAATGGCTGGACACACACCTGACTATGGAGACATGGAAACTGGTGATCACACACATTACGTACTTCTGGTGAAAAGTTTTGGGACACTTTTGATGTAAAGATGAATGTCTTAATGTCAAAAAAAGATCAATAGATCTAAGCCTTATAGATTAAAATTTCCAAACTTACATGTTTTTTTATAACAAAAGTTACATTTTATTCAATTAAAATGCTTTCGAAATGTATGATTTTCACTTAATACTAAAAAAAGAACACCCAATAACAGTTTTTAATTAAGGTAATAATTATGAAAATTATGGGCAAAATGTGACTACACTTATGATCAAATATAGCATGTTAACTTTTTTTAGTTTACAGACTTCCCATTGTTTATTTTACTTTATTTGATAATTGGTTCTTATCATTCTAAAATGTTGAAAAAATATGAGTGCATAAGTGATTAAATGTCCCAAAACTTTTGACTGTTGGTGTACATATTGACACAACAACAAGTTAGTATCTGGTTTATTACTCTTTAAGTTAATATGATGCTTTATAGATGGTAATGAAGAAGTGCCGTCTCCTGGTTTGGGATTTTACTATGAGGATGGACCTAAGAAGATGACTTACACCCAGCAAGCCAACAAGCGATACCATTGCAAACGCCTTACCTGGTTAGTGAATCAATGAACAATCCTAACACAGCTGATAACACCAACAGTATATCATATTTAAATCAAAGATAAGGGTGTTAGCACTCCAGATTTACAGACTTGTACATTACCAGTGCTCACATAGCTAAATAAAAAAATATTGGAAAATAATAACGTTAAAGTTACTCTTACGTGTGACTCCAAAGAAATATTAGAGAAATCTGTGGTTTTGTGTACCTACAATGTTGTTTGGTTACCTGATTTTTTTTAAGTATCTTGGGTTGCGTTCTGCAGAAAAAAGAAATACCTACAGGTTTGAAATGACACAGAGTCGAGTAAATTATAAATAAATCTGTTTTTGGTTACACAATGTTATGTTAAGATAATGTTTCAAGTAAAAACGATCCATTCAGTTATAAAAATGATTAAAAAATGACAAGAATATGTTTTGAGAAACACTGAATATGTTTTGAGGACAAACAGTGTGTTTGTGAGAGAAAAAAATATTAATCACAAAACTTCTTTGGGGAATAAAATAATAATAAACAAATCTAATCTCTTGTGTTTAAGAAAAAAGACGAAAATTAGAACTCGGTTATCATTAACTCATTCCCTTGGTATTGGAAACCTGTAACCTGTATCTGTTCCTTTCTTTTGCAAAAAAGAATATCAAAAGAAGATAATTTGGATAATGTTGGACATAAAAAACAATGCAATCTATGAAATAAGCTAAAAATATTACAGATTTCTTTTGTGGTGAACTATGCCTTTAGTTTGATTCCTGGTAGAGCGTTGGTTAGTTCTCAGGTTTAATATCTTTAACCTTAAATAAATGCACATATTTTGGTAATGCATGTTAATTCAGGTTGAATGTTTTTCATGGGCTCCAAAGTTTCATCAGGATGGCTGATTATCTGATTGTGAACACAACACACATGCTCGTGGTTAACTCGGTCAGTAAGCTGCTGAGTGTGTTTCACGAGCACGTCACACACACGCCTCCACATGCTCTCATCCAGAGCTGGACAGGGAGTGAGTCTGGCCCTGACAGAGATGGAAAGGTTAACCAGCTATTGTTTTGTTTCATAAAGCCAAATTTAAATTCTGTTGTAGTTTGTGTAAATGAAAAGTATGTTGTCACAGGACACTGCAGAGAAGAATATAGATGCGCCTCAGCAGCCGATGTTCATAACTGAGCTTATGCTGGACACACACTCTTTATCATACCAGCCATCTGTGGATCACTTTCAGGTTTGCCTCTCTTTGTTGTTTGTGGTGAAAGCAGTTTGCGAGTGAAAAGATTGTGTGTATCTGACGGCTATGTGTGTTGCAGGAGTGTATATCAGACATTACCAGCCAGTTTCAAGAAACAGTTTTATCTCTGGATACCTTGGTGCAAGATGCCTACTTTGATGCTTTTACTCAACCCATTATCAACAAAAAGGTCAAGCATTCACAATTTTTTGTAATCTGATGGTGAAAGACGACTGTTTATTGTTATTTGTGTTTGCAATGTGTTGGGTGTTTCAGGTAGAGAAGAAGACATACGGGGAAGGCCCCAATCTTGAGGAAATCCTAGAGGATGACAATAATCTGCAAAACATGATTTTCAGTATTAAGGTCCAATGTCTCTCATTTTAAAGGGAAAATAAAAGGGGGCATATAAATGCACACTTGTTATCATTTATTAAATATAAATTTTGTAGTTTTGGGCCCAGTCAATGGAAGCCAGTGGGAAGTAGTTACTTTTTAGTTTCTACATAATCGTAGTGTTTCTATTATTTACAAAAATGACATACTTCATATATTTTTCCTGGATGATGGTTTAAAACGTTTTTTTTTTGTCTCCTGTTAGCAATCTGTCCAGGTTGCATTTGATGCTGCATCTGTGTACTCTAATACATTTGAGCCGTTCAGACTTTTTTACAAAGAGAATGAAGACCTGGACATGGAGGTTCTCAAAATGCAGGACCATGGTAGAACATGATTAACATTATGACAACTTTCTGCAATTAATTTTATTAATACCATTACTTTTGCAAATCTTTCATGTTGTCATCTTCTGTCATTATGCAGATGTAGCATTTTTTGAAAGCGGTCTAAAGAAATATCACAGAGAGCATAAAGAAGCTTTAGACATTAAACAGAAAAGACCCCTGGGAATTCTGCTGGTAGATACTACACAACTTAAGCAAAGATTGATACCATCTCCCCTGCGCTGCCTAGAGGTAACGCCGATACAAAACCAGTTGGCCTAATCCTAATATTTGTGCCTCACTGTCATTTGTGCCTCACTGGGTGGTCATGAAATACTTGAGAAATTTTACATTTTCTAACTTTCTGTCATTTGGCAGTGTGTACACCTTAAGACATTTTTGTCCTCCAGGTTATTAATGACATCCTGCCTCGCCTGGCAAAGAAGAAGATAGATGACATCATTGCCGAAGCTCAGGATGCCAAGTTCAAACTGAGATCTGTTCCCATGGCAACCTTAGAATATGTCAACTTTCTCAACTTCTTGGAAGAGATTCAAGATAGGGTAAGAACCAAAATGAAGTAATTCACATTCCCCCCGTGAAGAAACACATTTTTTACCACCAGAACAACAAACTTTATAGTATTTTCACGTGAGATCGTTTTTTTGGACTTAAATTAGTTTGAATATAGCTTTACAACTTACTGATCCATGTGATCAGATGAGTTTAGGTGATTTGCTAGAAGTTTATGTCTCCATGACTGCATCCTTGTTAAACTGCAGTTTTATAAAGAAACAATGGTTAAACATTTTAAATTTGACAGTTTTTCTATAAATCACAATAGAAACTACATATAAACATAGAAACAAAATTAAAAACTTGATTTTCTCAGCCGGGTGTTTTATCACATTTTGTCCAAATAAATGTTAGAAGTAAAATGGCTGTTTGTCCATATTTCTTTTTCTTTTACTCAGATTGAGGTGCTGGAAAGAGAAACCAAGATTGTCAGTGAGATGTACAAGTTGATTGAGAGTTATTCTGCCCCACACCTCCTGAAGATATTGCTGTATATACCACATTGGCCCCATTTATGTATTCTGTAAGAAACATCATCGACAAGGCGGTGGAGGAACAGGACACTAACGTGGGCAAATTTTGCCAACATCTCCAGCAGGACATTAACAAACTCAATAACAAAGTTCAGGAAGTTAAGTGGCAAGCTGAGGTAAGGCATTGTTATTCATGTGTCTTTCTGGTTATAATTCTTCATACTTCCTGCATTTGGATGAAGATTGTTCAAATGGATTTTGTTTGTGTTTCAGAATCATCAGCTCTATGACATAAATGCAGATCGCTCAAATATACGCATGCTTTTGGGAGGTATTCAGATAACCATTGATGAACTCCAGACTCAGGCCTCTCAATTTAAAACGTATCAGAAGAACTTTAAGGTCAGTGTTACACACTATTTATTTGCAGCTGTTTTTTTGCTTGCTAAGCCTGAATGAGCAGATCTCACTTATAGTTAAAAAGATTGGACTAAACATCACCTTATGCATGGACAAAAATTCTCTTAAGTACAGAATTAGATATGATTATTTATAATTATAAATGTTGTTTATCTGTTTGTGTTTTTATGCAGGTGGTGGTGACTGAATATGAGGCTCTTGAGGAACTGAGTGCTGAAGTGAAGCTGAAGCAGCTGCTTTGGGACTCTATTGAAGAGTGGGAGATTTTGGAGAGCAGCTGGAAACAGGTCAACATAAATTTATGCGTTTTCAATAAAATGTGAACTTTTATGGGGTTAGATAAAAAAATACTTTTTAGTATTTAAAATAAAAATAATGATCATATAAAATATAATTCTTACTCTTAATACAAATAAATTCATTAGTATGCATATTCACATGTGACATGCTGATTTTCAGATTTCTTTTATTTTTTATTAACTTATCCTTTTGTCATTTCAAACCGATATGACTTTCTTTCTGTAGCAGAAAATAAGTCATTTTGAAGAATGTTTGTATAGAAATACATTGCTCTCCATTGACTTATATTGTGACATTGTCAAAACAACAGTGCCAAATCTTTTTTTGACACACATTTTTCTAAATATCTTTTTTGTTATGCAGAAGAAGCAAACACATGCAGGTTTGCCAGTTTTGAGTAAATGATGGCACATTAAATGTGAGCAATATTTTTGTTACAGAATAAGTTTGAGGATTTGGACCCAGAATTGCTGAGTAGGCAGGTGAACAAGTTAGCCAAAAATGTTAGCCAGCTGGAGAAAGGATTACCACCAAACAATGTTGTACCCTACCTCAAAGAGAACGTGGAGACTATGCGTGAAAAGATGCTCCCATTGTTATTCTCCACATTAAGTCATTGAGTTTCTGTTGTGTTGTCAAATATTTACATTTTGGAGAACCGTCTGAGGGAATTCCACTGTAATGCTACATTATACCAATGTATATAACTTCTAAAAGCATTTTCCTCCCAAGTCAGTTTTTAAGTCAGTTATTTATATCAATTAAAAGAATAGAATGTCATTAGAAAATATGAGTTCCCTTTCTGTCGGTCTCTCAACGTTGTGGTGAAGACGATTGTATGGGGTTTGAACTTGAGAACCGATCGACTCTGAACTTGAATTTGAAAGGACAATGAAATTGGCGAATGAAATTTGCATGCCATTCCCCACCTTGTACATACGGGTATAAAAGGGAAGATGGCGGTTTAATTCATCGTCTTTTGTTCTTCGGAAACCTTGCTGATTACGACTACGTCTGAAAGCATTCTAATGACGACTGCGCGATCTACCTGCTGCTGTTACAACGTGCAGTGGACTCTTTCAGCAGTATTAATCAATAATATTAATAAAATAATGCAAAACGTGCAGGTTCAGCCTGGTGGTTCGAGTCTTGGACTCCAAAGGTTGCTGGTTTTGAGACTCGGAATCAACGGGAATACCACGACTGAGTCGAGCATGGCAGCGCCCACAAACCCTCTCTAAAAGTTGGCTGGTCCACATTTTATTTTAATATAAATTAACTTATCAAATCTTTAAAATAAAACAAAGACAATGATATTTTTAAAGATTTTATCATCTTCGGTGTTGTAACATTTCAACAAAGATTTGCAGAATGTTTTTTATAATTTATCTAGTGTGGAAAATGATACAATCTTATGTTGTATTAATCAGCTTTTATGATTTTATGTTTTATTAACCAATGTTTGTATTAATCATCCTTATGATTTTATGTTTCATTAATGTTTAATTAATCATCTTTCTTATACAATATTATACTCTTATGTTTATAGATTGAAGTTTTATTAATCGTTCAAATAATCATATTCTTTTACAAGTTCTACTAAAGTATGTTGAAAATAAGTAACCATAAATACATGAGAAGGATTGCTTTGGAATATGCTTTTGATAACAATATGCTTGCAAGACAGGAAAAGTTTGTGTGCAAGAAAGGGAGAAGTGATGGAACCGCTGCAGGAGAAGGGTCGTCTGACCTTACTCCCATCCGCCAGTACAAGGCCTCTCATGCGGAGGTTGTTAAGCACGAGAAGTAAAACACACTCCCAAATACCAGAAAAACTAAGAGTTACTGTTGTATCCTAATTAAAAGAAGAAAAGGAGGTAGTGTTCTTCTGTGCTGTGTTCTTTGTGTCTTTGATGTGTTTTTCTACAGAGGCTGAGGTCATCTGACGCACGAGATATCGAAAGCGAAAAATAAACCAGATCTACCTTTTATGGAAGCAGGGGATGATCCCTTCCGGCCTAGAAGATAGACCGACGATACATACTATAAATACTGTGTGATTTTGTTACTGAGTTGTTGGTCAGTGTGGAAGTCATGGACTGACAACCCAGAGCTGTATTTATATTTATTTTTATATCTGATTAATAAACCTCAGTTATTATTAGAGATTGTCTCTCTCCAATTTTTGAACACGAAGGACCCTTGGAAAGTCCAACACTAGCCGCATTTCTAAAGTCTCAACTGAGATGCTTTAAAGAATTTTAAAGGAGCCACTGTGTTTCTGCATTCTTATTGGCTGTTCTTTCTTCAATTTTTGGTATCCATTTAAAAAATGTTTTAACTAAAATATAACCCATATCATAATAAAATAATGCAGATACCATAAATATTTTTGCCTATGAAAATTATTTCAGACATTTAGGCATTCACCTTAATGTTTTGGATTTAGCAAAGACAAGGGTTAGTTCAATAAAAGTAGAACTGGGTGTTTTAATTAGTATAACATTCGTCTGTAAGGATTCATTTCTGATGTGTTGTCTGTTAATAGTGTTGTTATTGTAGTTGTGACAAATTGCAGTGTGCTGGCCAACCACAGATGTTCATTAACTTTAAGCATTGAGCCTTCATGTCTGTTCACTCTACTTTTATTTGCTTATTTTTTTTTATCAGCCTGGGCTTGTTTACTTTTGTGCCTTTTTTATTTACAAATATTTAACAAACTGCAAACTCATCGCTGTTTTCTTTATCATTTGTGTCATTCATATAAATCATATAGAGTTTTATTTAGGGGGAGGGGGGTGTCTTGTGTTATTTGACATCTGGGCAGATCTGAATCTCAACTGAACTCGCACCTGTCGAGAGAGGGAGGTGGGGTGGAGGGGGTGTGGGCTT
>CM065655.1:25135878-25210878 GCA_033220385.1 Triplophysa yarkandensis | reverse complement strand
TGTTTCTTTATTTATGTCATGTCGAACCCAATGATAACATTTTAGGACTCAAATGGTAAATTATTTATCGTGTTCCACTGAAAAAGTCATATACATCTGAGATGTCATTATTTATTATGAGAGTATTTTCAAGAGGATGTGTGTGTTTTCTATCCCCTAGTTGGCGGTCATCACAGACTTGCGTAGCCCATGTCTGAAAGCACGTTATTGGGAGATGCTGGAGATCATCGTTGAAGCCAAACTAATGGATGAACCTCTGAGTCTCGCCACCTTACAAGAACTCAACATCTTCAGCTTTGACCCACAAATACAGGAGGTTTGTAAAAGAGTTTCTGTTTCTCGATCCCAGGGATTGCACATACTCAAAATAAAAAATCTGATAGTATAATGCAATGCAAGTTGCTTTAGATCAGTTGTTCCCAAACTTTTTGCAGCATGCACCCCTTTCTAGTGTTTGACACCTGTCAAGCACCCCCCAACACTTTACTCTGGTTAAACTTCACATTTTTAATTGGAATAACTAAATAAAAAATATTCACTGTAGATTAGAAAACATAAAAAAATCTGTTATAAATACAAAAGATTACTACCTTTTTTTTAGTGAGATGGGTGAGCCTGCATGTTTGCACACAGCTCATCAAAATTCGGGGTAATGGATGACAGTTTTACTCTCAAATCATTCTCAGCATCTAGTCTTAGTCGACATTTTTAACCAGCTGTCCATTTTGATAAATGTAGTAAGTGAAAAAATAAATAAACTAATTATCAGTTAGCCCCTCATATGAACAGGGCGGGGCCGTTGTGACACAGACGTGCTTGTACAATGAAATTAAATCATGAGTAATTTATAGCTTGTAATGTGAAATGTAAAATTTTCGCGTGTGAAGTTTCCCTCAAATACATAAACAGACATCCCAACCTGCAAAAAGTCATTTCAGGGAGGTATCCCGAAGCACTCCCCCCACACACCCCCAACTACCCCCCCCCCCCCCCCCCCCGCGTATGTAACTATTTACATACAGACCAAATGTAGCCCTGGGCCTATTTCCTGTGTCTTTTACTTTTGTTGCAAGCTTTCGTTGTACTCTTATGCTTACTTCGCAGATTTGAGCAACTTTCCAGAAACCTCAACACCTCATAGCACTCTGTGTCAATGAAGACATCAGATTCACAAGTGTTTGGTGAGACATCTGACTCCTAAATTCTGTCTTGATGTGAAGCACAATGCTGAAGGCCCTTTCCACGTCACAGTTAGAATCTGGCAGCATCACGGGCACCTTCATCAGCTGACTGATCTCCATAAATCTCAACTGCCCTGAGATCACAGATCTTACTTTGGACAGATTCTACAGCTTTCACCAGAACTCATCGACTGGTAAATTCTTGTCATTTGGTACCAGTGCTTCCGGGTTGCTTGAGACATAATCCAGGATTTCCAAATTGAGTTGTTCTTTAGCATCTAGCATCACATTTGGAAATCTCTTTGCCAAAGTCAAAATTTGCTCTGATTGACCACTGACAGGTTTGTCAACATTTGGTCTCTCATTGGGAACTTTTACTTTTTAAAAGCTTCTGACATAGAATGCCGCTTCATTGTCTCCTCGACTATTTGTAAGTGGATTTTGATAAAAGCGTCTGCTAAACATCTAAATTTAAATGTAAAATAGAATGTTCTGGCATCTTTGAAGAATTGCTTTGTCTTGTAAGTGGAGAGTTCTTCCTCACTTAACAAAAGCCTCCTCGTCAAGAACCCAAAAAAAGTTCTTCATCTGGACACTGAACTTCAGGGTTGCTCACATCTATCTCCTGCAGTTTCACTTCTCTCAATACCTTTGGCACAATAAATCTGTGAAATCAGGATGCTCTCTGACGCTTCACACACACACACACACACACACTAGCGCACGCACTGCACGCTGCACGATTAGAAACACTGTCGCGTGCGCGCTCTTGCTCTTGATACCGGGAGATTTTAACTCATATGCTGGCATCATGGAGCCGCTATTAATATGCGGGAAACTCCCCCAACTTCCGGGAGACTTGGGATGTCTGCGTAAAAATAATAAAGAGACAATCTTCTTCCCCGCCATTACAAAAATTCTCTGGCTCACCCCCGGGGGTCAGTCTGCGCACCACTGCTTTAGATAAAAGTGTCCGCTAAATGTATATATGTTAATGTAAAGAAAGATAAAGGGTGTTCATCAAAACTTAGTGAAACGTTTACCAAAACAGCTTGTGAATCCTCTCTAAGGTGTCAGGACAAGCATTCAGAGAGGCATCTCTGGAAAACATTCTTAAAAAGGTGAAACATGTTTTACATGTGTACATGTCTGCGTTGTGAGGTACACAGAAATTCATTATTGTGATAGATTGAAGAATCATGGAAAACAACAGAGTTTGTAGCGTTATGTCTCATCAAGACTCAAATGACGTTTTTTTTCTCGGAGGCACTGACGATTTTCCGGTTGAGTGTTTTGGAAGTGTTGTCCGTAATGTATTCTTATTTGTTTACTTCTGTAGTTTTTGTATGTCTTTGTGTGTTTGAAGGTGGATTCCGGCAATAATTTTGAGTGGCAGAGGCAGTTGCGATATTATTGGGATTTGGATAACTGTGTTGCTCGGATGGCTTTGTCTCAGTACATCTATGGATATGAGTATTTAGGAGCGTGTCCACGTCTGGTCATTACGCCACTGACGGTGCAGCTATCATCCTCCTCTTGTCATATACCCAAATGCTTTATGTATATCTGACTGCTTTTCCCATGTGCAGGATCGGTGTTACCTCTGTCTGATGGGGACACTGCAGCTGGATCTGGGTGGAGCTCCTGCTGGTCCAGCCGGCACAGGCAAGACTGAGATGACAAAAGATCTGGCCAAAGCTCTGGCTATCCAGTGGACTCAGATGGACTCGACTATAAGGTTCTCATTCATAATCTCTTTAGTTTCCTATGATCTTTCTGTACTTATAACTCTGCTGCAGTTAGACAAACACTGTTTTATAAAGATGAACATGATAAGGAAAAATCCTGATGTTTGACACATGGGGGTAGCAGAGTGCAATGTCAATCAGCTTTACCAAATGCAGGCTGTGCTATTTTTTTTATTTTGCTTGGCAGTGATATTGTATATTATATATATAATATAGAAGTGTCACCTCAAATCATGTCTTATTCCTCTTATGCCTCTCTCACATTCACAGCACATTATTTTATCATCAGCTCTGATGATCACATCTACTGTTAATGTAGATCATAAGACCCTGGTGGTTTGTATTAGGTACAGCTCAGAACAAGAGGGCGTATAAAATCACACTGTGTGAATTGGTTTTCTATTTATCACATATATATGCTAGAAACTATAGTTAGAGATGGCCTGTCATGGAGGCACTCTTTTAATTTGGGTATTAATCAATAATATTAATGAAATAATGCAAAACGTGCAGGTGCAGCCTGGTGGTTCGAGACTCTGAATCAGCGGGAATACCACGACTGAGATGAGCATGGCACATTTTATTTTAATATAAATTAACTTATCAAATCTTTAAAATAAAACAAAGACAATGATATTTTTAAAGATTTTATCATCTTCGGTGTTGTAACATTTCAACAAAGATTTGCAGAATGTTTTATATAATTTATCTAGCCGCATTTCTAAAGTCTCAACTGAGATGCTTTTACAAGAATTTTAAAGGAGCCACTGTGTTTCTGCATTCTTATTGGCTGTTCTTTCTTCAATATTTGGTATCCATTAAAAAAATGTTTTAACTAAAATATAACCCTTATCATAATAAAATAATGCAGATACCATATATATTTTTGCCTATGAAAATTATTTCAGACATTTAGGCATTCACCTTAAGATAAAAGTTTTTAATAATAAGCAAGTTGCTCAAATGTCTCAACTTTTGATCGATTTATACATTGAAGCAAATTTTTGAAAGTTGTTTTGTAAACCCCTTTATTTGTGTTGTGTAGAGTTAGCTATGGATCAAGATCAGTCTAAATATATTATATCAGCGAAATTTTTTTGCTTATTTATAGTATGTTTTTCATTCGTTCTTGTCCAATGTATATTAGCTATTGACTGTTTTGGATTTAGCAAAGACAAGGTGTCATGATTCTGCCTCTATTGGTCATGTTTTTCCAGATTTTGGTAGAATCATGGCAGACCTGTGTTTTTTGTGTGTGTTACATGGCATTGTTTGTTTATGACATGCCATGTGCTCTCTTGTCTCGTCTCTTGAACCCGCCCCCTTGTTATCCTGTCTATCTTCCCATCATTGTTTCATTCCCCACACCTGCCCCGTGTCGTTATCCCTTGTTATGTTTCCCCTATATAAAGCCCTTGTGTTTTCTGTCCTGTGTCTTGGCATTAAATGTGGAACTCGTGTTTTGTGATATCGTGGTTGTGTTAAGGTCTTGTCAAGTGTTGCCAGTTTTATGTTTTTATTTGAATTGTTCCTGCGTGTTTTCTGTCTTGCCTTGTTTTAGTTATTTAGAATATCACCTTGTTTTGTTCCCCCTCATAGGAAGCCTTTTGTTTGCCCTTGTTATAGTGTTTAGCGCTACTGTTTTTCCCATCGTGGGTTTTTTGTTTTCTGTTTCTATTTTTGAATTAAAGTCTTGTTTGTTCCCCTCAATCGTGCCTGCATTTGGGTTCTCTCCTTCACCTCATCCCACCCATCCTGACACAAGGGTTAGTTCAATAAAAGTAGAACTGGGTGTTTTAATTAGTATAACATTCGTCTGTTGTTGGACTTTCCAAGGGTCCTTCGTGTTCAAAAATTGGAGAGAGACAATCTCTAATAATAACTGAGGTTTATTAATCAGATATAAAAATAAATATAAATACAGCTCTGGGTTGTCAGTCCACGACTTCCACACTGACCAACAACTCAGTAACAAAATCACACAGTATTTATAGTATGTATCGTCGGTCTATCTTCTAGGCCGGAAGGGATCATCCCCTGCTTCCATAAAAGGCAGATCTGGTTCATTTTTCGCTTTCGATATCTCGTGCGTCAGATGACTTCAGTTTCTGTAGAAAAACATATCAAAGAGACAAAAAACACAGCACAGAAGAACACTACCTCCTTTTCTTCTTTTAATTAGGATACAACAGTAACTCTTAGTTTTTCTGGTATTTGGGAGTGTGTTTTACTTCTCAGGCCCAACAACCTCCGCATGAGAGGCCTTGTACTGGCAGATGGGAGTAAGGTCAGACGACTCTTCTCCTGCAGCGGTTCTGTTCTTATCACTTCTCCCTTTCTTGCACACAAACTTTTCCTGCCTTGCAAGCATATTGTTATCAAAAGCACATTCCAAAGCAATCCTTCTCATGTATTTATGGTTACTTATTTTCAACATACTTTAGTAGAACTTGTAAAAGAATATGATTATTTGAACGATTAATAAAACTTCAATCAATAAACATAAGAGTATAATATTATATAAGAAAGATGATTAATTAAACATTAATGAAACATAAAATCATAAGGATGATTAATACAACATAAGATTGTATCATTTTCCACAATTCCCTCTCTTGACCTCGTAGAGGTCACACATAATCTTGTTCATTCTCATCATCGTGTACCATGTGATCTGCAGCCAACAAGGGCATGTTATACGGAGGTGGTGGGCCAAGATCTTTCTTTTCTATTGCTGCAACAATCAATCGGTTGCACAGTGACCTGATACATGGTATACAACAACATCCACATGTTATCAAAATGGCTAGAAATACCGCTGTTGATACAATTATAGACATCACCAATGCTTTCCATTTACCTAATGTTTTTTCCAGCCAATCACCAATGTGATTATCTATACCTGAATGTTCCTACATTTCGACAGATAATGTTCTCAGTTCTTCTAAAGCTCTGGTCACAGAGCCATCCAGGGCTGTGTAATTTGGAATGAAAGTGCAACATAAATCACCAAACATATGACATACTCCTCCTTTCTCCGCTAACAGCATATCTAATGCCATTCTATTCTGTACTGCCATGAGAGATGTTGGGGCTAACTGTTCTGATAAACCCTCTACAGCATCTCTTGTCATATTTGTCAATCTCATGACATTGTAATGAACATAGTTAATTCTATCAACATTTTTGTTTGGGGTGACCGGGAATAGTGCCGCTATAATAGGAATATTTTCGAAGCCTGTTGCTATTTGATCTGCTAAGGGTTATTTAGGCTCAAATCTATCAATGTGTTTCATTTCCTAATCACAGAATAATGCTCACTACTATGATGGTGATGATGCCCAGGATTATGGTACACTTCCAGTTTTCCCACACCTTTGTTTTAGTGGATACAATAACTGAAGTAATATATAATGAAAATATAAAATATTAATGAAATAAATCAATAAAAGGAAAACATTTCTAGGCTAAACAGATTGTGAAAACATATGATTAATGAATGAAAACTAATCACTTCTATGTTAAAGCATTAATACCACTAATATACTGATTATCACATCTACAATGAATATATCGTTATAGTCATATTTGTGTTAGCAAACACTTCTCTTAGAATTTTTGTAACTTTGTCAAAATTTAGTCCATCTAATCCACACCCCAGCCGGGGTGCTGAGACACGCTCTGTACTATGTTGCACACACCAGTCTCTCATGCATGTCAAACTACTGGTGAAATCTCGATATGTGGGCTTGTCTTTACACAACTTCTTTGTGATTTAGTGAAAAACGGTTCTACCGTCCTTTTCATGTGTAACAGCACACTCTCCTTATCCCGTGTTCTGTTGTTTCACTTTGTTTACACCGTACCTGTCTTTGAATATTGTTGCAATACCTGCTCTGTATGCACAGTCAGCACTTACACAGTTTGCCAATGGTTCTCCCTGTGGGCTTGAAAAAAGATCACCTGTTTGAAACAAAATTTTTAATTTTCCACTTTCTTGTTTGTCCGTACTCTCTGTACTCTCCCTCTCTTGGACCTGAGACTTCGGGTCCACAGCCGTTTGTTCCAGAGACCTGCTGAGTGAATCACAAGCAACACACAAAAAAAAAAATGATACCAGGTATCCCTTGTGCCTTACAGGCGGACACAGTGTGATGTTCTGGCGACGACGCACAGTGGTTTAGACCACCTGTGTTCTGGATCTGTTTCTGGTGTGACCTGCTGAGAGAAGTGTTGGATCAAAGCAGTTAGTTTTTCAAAATAAGCACTATGCGACAAAGGCTCAATGATATCCTCTCTCAATGGGTTGACTGAACCCGGAAATGAGCGACCTGTAAACAATTCATAAGGTTTAAAACCAGAAATCTTTTTAACAGAAGAACGAACAGACATTAATGATATAGGGGGAACAGATAACCAGGTTAATTTGGTCTGTGCACAGATTTTAGCCAATTTTAGTTTCAGTGTAAGGTTCATTCTTCAACTTTTCTTTGAGTCATGGAATTCTCTTCTAGAGTAACCTTGGCATTTTATAATTGCCACTTCCGCGGGTATCATCAGAGCCTTTATGGTCTCTGGCTTCACATGCATGTGTAATTGGTCGACCTGAGGTGGTAACAAAACCACACCTCTGCCAAACTAGTAGTTCAACATGTACAGCTGTAACGACATAAGTAGAATCACAAAAAATGTTGACTCTATTAGTTCCTGCAAATTTCAAAGCTTCAGTTACTGCTATCATTTCTGTTCTCTGTGCTGACTGTTTGCCTGTCAATTTCTCTGCGACCCTGGTGATAAATCCCTCATCTGTCTGTTACGCGAAGCCAGTTCCTGGCTGCCGTTGTTCAATGCTGTCCAGGAGCACGCTGACATACATCAAAATCCTCCTAGTCCCTGCCTGCTTCTGGAATAGCACCCCGTGTGCACTGCTCCCTGTTTCAGAAACATCTAGGAAAAAACTCAGAGAATAGTCAGCACAATTTAAATGAGCAGCATGTGACAGTTGCGTTTTCAATGAAATAAAAGTCTGTTCTGCTTCTGGGGTCCATGTCAACTCAGCTTTCAGATTTTTCATTCCCTGCTCTTTCACTAACTGCCTCAACGGTGTGGTTAAGGAAACATACATCGGGATGTAGTTTCTGCTAAAACCTGTCAGACCGAGGAAAGAAAGCATGTCCTTCACATTTATTGGTTTGGGATGTGTCAAAAGGCTGTCACGTTGGTGATGGGAGAGCGTAGAACCCTGAGCTGTTATCAATCTACCCATGAAAGAAACTTAAGGTCTACTAATTTGCAATTTCTCCTTGCTGACTTCGAAACCCGAGGCATGTAACTGCTTCAGTACCAATTCAGTGGCTTTTAAGCATTCTTCATTTGTGGTAGCAGCAAGGAGAAGATCATCAACATACATTATCAGCACACAGTTCTCTGGAAGTTCACAATTATGTAGTTGCTCTTTCAACACCTGATTAAATATTCCAGGTGACAAGACAAACCCTTGGGGTAGTCTGTTATATGAGTATTGGCGACCTCTGTAGGTGAAAGCCAGACATGCTTTACAGTGCTCAGACAGTGGTATACAAAAGAAAGCATTTGCCAGATCTATACATGTAAACCATTGGTGAGCCGGAGTCAAAGTAGACAGAGCGGTGTATGGATTGGGCACAGCCAGTGTGGGTGTTGACCCATGTCTTCTGTGTGTGCTCTTACCCAATAGGAACAGGTGGAAGGAGAATACATCACCATGGTATTGTCAGTGGGCTCCCAGTCTGCAACAGCTCTTAATTTCTTTGTCATACCGCCTAACTCTCTAGCTTCATGGCCTGGATGCAGTGCCATGGAAATGTGTGGTGCGGCTGTGTCTGTCATTTCGTACCATTGAAGTTGATCAGTAAAAGTAATAATTGCTACTACTCCCTCCTTACCTACATAAAGTCACTCACTTGTGATACGCCATCTATCTCCCTCTATGGTGTTAAAAAGTTCATGATTGTCATTTCTTTCATAAAATAGTGTACAGTGCAAGGGGTCAATTGGTGGTAAGAAAACATCTATGTCTGTGATCCATGGCCTATGGTTGTTAAAAAGTGACACTACACTTGCTGGGGATCGTGAAATATCTAATTCTACCCTGTAGATAGTCATCAGCTTCCTTTAATGGGCCTCCTAAAAGGACATTTTGTGTACACCACATATCAGTGGCTAAAGAACAATTAACCTGTGTACCGCCTGGAAAACATACAATTACTCCCTCTGGTGAACATAAAATACTTGCTCTAATTTTATAAGGAGATCCATCCCCAATAAAGGTACGGGAGCACTGGAGGAGTACAAGAATGAGTGTGGTATGCTCTGATTAGCAATCTTTGCTGTTAACATTTTTGTCATTGGCCATTTTTCTAACCCATCAGAGAAACCTATTACTTCCACTTTTTTTCGTCACAGTGCCCTTTGTGACAGTGGAGTATGTTGCTCCAGTATCTACCAGAGCTTGTAGTGGTCTGTTGTTAACCACTATTTCCATAAGGGGTTCAGCTATTCCCCTCATGGGGGTTCTCTGTGGGCCCCATCAACAATCCTCCGCGTCCGCCCCCGGGCCCCATGTTGGGTGCACAGGCGCCTGTTGGTTGGGTAGCGTCGAGAGTCGTTGCCCCTGGTGCTTTGGGGTGTGTGGTCCCCTGCCATGACCACCAGGTTCACCTCCATGAGGATCCCACCCCCCCGCAGGTGTTCCTGTAATTTGGCCTTCCCCTACTTGTGTGGGGCAATTACGTACCCAATGATCAGTAGCACCACACGCATAACAAGCACTCCTCACATAGCCCCCATCCCCTCGTCTCCTATTTCCATTTCCTCTATACCCACCCCATTGTCCCCTAAAAGGTCTACGCCATTGAGTGGGAAAAGGGGGAGTGGTATAAGCTTTGGGGTTTTCAAATCGCTGTTCAGGTGACTGTTGAACCATTTGTTCTGTCAATTTTGGACCACCTGACTTAGCCTGTTCAATCTGCAACTTTAACAATTGAGTCTTTGCTTTCTCTAACTCTTCTTTCTCTTTTTTCATTCTAGCGCGTGCTCTATCAATGTGGTGTTTTAAGTGTTTTTCCCAAACTTCATTAGACGACCCTGGTATGTCTGGGTTATTCTCCATTGCCTGTTTCACGCCATTAGGAGCCCCTGACATTACTGCTGCTCTGAAAATGTCTCTAGTTATCGGGTTGTTTAAACTGTTTTCCTCAACCATCTGTTCCCATTCTGCTGCACACCTGAAATAATACCCTGATCCAGTCTCACCTGGTTTTATTTCAAATGTGATGCCCTGAAATGCTGTTTGGGGTATAGGAAATTGCTTTCTTAGTGCAACACTGACTGATGTACTAACAGTTGTAAATTTACTTTCATTAGGGACCCCTGTTATTTGAGCATCTGCCTCAAAAGCAGTCATTTGAGATACTGTGAAAATCTGGCCCAACAGGCACCTTAGATCACCCACCGCCAAAGTGGTTCCATGACACAAACCCATTAACTTAGTTAACCATCTACCGCCCCCAGAGGTAATAGGGGGTAGTTTAGCCAATACGGCAGCCATATCACTATGGCTCCATGGCTGATATTTCTCCTGTCCACGGCCTGTCAGCACTAGTGGCATTTGGTTGGGTGGAGGAAGTTGTCTTGCACAGAGCTGATCCATTACTGTATTGTTATTCCCCATTGTCTTAAATCGGGATCTGTCTGTAATTGGGGCGGAACACATTGTTTCTTTATTAATCACATGCATTTTAGCCTCTCCTTCTCCACTAACCACACTCCGCTCACTACATACAGATTTAGATCGGGACGGCAATGGGAGGTTCCCCAGATCCCCCAGCCGGCCCCCTGTTGCCACCAGTCCTTCCTCCTCTTCCTGTAGCTGTTGTGTATGCCACCTACACGCCCCCTGTTCGTCCCTCTCTTCATTCTCACATTCTCTGAGATTACGGACTGGTTGAGGTCTGTCTAAGATTAAAGCCTTAAGTTCCTGTAACTGTTGTTTCAAGTTTTTTATTTCCATTTCTCCTTCGTTCACTCTCACCATGATTTGCTGCAAATTCGTTTCATATGGTGGAGGTTTTGTTAATAATTTCAGGTCAGGATATGTTTTAGGGGTCAGAGAACAGGTTGTTCGATCAGAGAAGGCACCCTGTGTTTTTCCTGACTCTTTTACCATTTCTTTTTCTGACTTTACTGCCTTTACAAGACCTCCTAAACTTTTATGTTTACCCTGACTGATAACTGTTGCATTAATTGAAATCCGCATCCACAGCCGGAGATCTGCCCTATATTCTTCTTCTTGGTTTGAATGTTTACCCCTGTTAATCCATTTCACATTGCCTTTTTCCTCTACATGCCTCTTTAACCTCACATGAGCACTCTTTTCCATGCCCCTTATCTTCTCTGCCAGTGGCACTGTTATCTTTTCAGGTACATCCCAGCCATTCAGAATACACATCTGACTCCATTTCTTTTCAAACTCTTTCATTTCTTTCTTCTGACATTTGGGCTCTACCTGAGCTAATAACATATCTACTACATTATTCCACTGTTCTACAATTGATACACATCCATAGTCTTCACATTCCTTCTCATAGTCTGCCATATTTTACAATTTATATACACAAAACACCATATAAAAACCCAAATCAGAATAAATGTTTCACAGCATAAAACACAAAGAAATCAAAGAAATCACAGCAAATATACAGCTTTATGGATCTCAGACGAAGGGACTCTAACCCAACAGAATTTATGGTTCTCCGACCAAGGGACTCTAACCCAACAGAATTTATGGTTCTCCGACCAAGGGACTCTAACCCAACAGAATTTATGGTTCGCCGACCAAGGGCCTCTAACCCAATATTTATCTGATCAATGAACCTCCAAATAAATTTAGTTATACTCACACGAGATGTTCATCAAATTCAACACATTAATTTAAATTGTCCAAAGCAGAATTTGATTAAACAGGTTTCTGCTTACCTTATTTTTTGTGCGGCCGCTGTGTTAAATCTGATTCCGTCTCGTGTCCAATCTGGTCCTCTGCCGTCTTTAACAATAATGCCTTTTCTCCAATCACGTCGGGGTCACCAAATTGTTGGACTTTCCAAGGGTCCTTCGTGTTCAAAAATTGGAGAGAGACAATCTCTAATAATAACTGAGGTTTATTAATCAGATATAAAAATAAATATAAATACAGCTCTGGGTTGTCAGTCCACGACTTCCACACTGACCAACAACTCAGTAACAAAATCACACAGTATTTATAGTATGTATCGTCGGTCTATCTTCTAGGCCGGAAGGGATCATCCCCTGCTTCCATAAAAGGCAGATCTGGTTCATTTTTCGCTTTCGATATCTCGTGCGTCAGATGACTTCAGTTTCTGTAGAAAAACATATCAAAGAGACAAAAAACACAGCACAGAAGAACACTACCTCCTTTTCTTCTTTTAATTAGGATACAACAGTAACTCTTAGTTTTTCTGGTATTTGGGAGTGTGTTTTACTTCTCAGGCCCAACAACCTCCGCATGAGAGGCCTTGTACTGGCAGATGGGAGTAAGGTCAGACGACTCTTCTCCTGCAGCGGTTCTGTTCTTATCACTTCTCCCTTTCTTGCACACAAACTTTTCCTGCCTTGCAAGCATATTGTTATCAAAAGCACATTCCAAAGCAATCCTTCTCATGTATTTATGGTTACTTATTTTCAACATACTTTAGTAGAACTTGTAAAAGAATATGATTATTTGAACGATTAATAAAACTTCAATCAATAAACATAAGAGTATAATATTATATAAGAAAGATGATTAATTAAACATTAATGAAACATAAAATCATAAGGATGATTAATACAACATAAGATTGTATCATTTTCCACACTGTAAGGATTCATTTCTGATGTGTTGTCTGTTAATAGTGTTGTTATTGTAGTTGTGACAAATTGCAGTGTGCTGGCCAACCACAGATGTTCGTTAGCTTTAAGCATTGAGCCTTCATGTCTGTTCACTCAGTTTATTTGCTTATTTTTTTTATCAGCCTGGGCTTGTTTACTTTTGTGCCTTTTTATTTACAAATATTTAACAAACTGCAAACTCATCGCTGTTTTCTTTATCATTTGTGTCATTCATATAAATCATATAGAGTTTTATTTAGGGGGAGGGGGGTGTCTTGTGTTAATTGACATCTGGGCAGATCTGAATCTCAACTGAACTCGCACCTGTCGAGAGAGGGAGGTGGGGTGGAGGGGGTGTGGGCTTGCGTGCCATGTAGGCCATTATTGGACAATTCTATAAATGACATTTGTTCTGGACCAATCGGAATCTCAGCTCTCGCTTCATGATATTGAAACGCACTGGCATCAGTGTTCGCGCCTTTCTAGAGACACGTGACATAATGTAGAAACTCTGACAGAAATTGAATTGGAGGTAAGTCAGTCTTTTGGGACCTAAAAACAGATTTCAGATCCAATGCTGGAATTTCCGTTAGCAAGATAGCGAATGTTCTAGCCATGTAACATTATTAGCTATTTATAATGTTAATTCCTGCATTGTCTGACCTGCTTGTTTAATAAAGTTAACCATTTAGTTTGCTACAGCATTTCAGAGAGCCAAACTTTATCATCTTAATCCAGATATTCTGCACTGAGTTCTGGTTACTACTCCAGTTCTGAGCTTCCCTGATTAACGACACGATATGGAGGTTGTCATGTGTGCAGTGGCCCAAGTAGGGCTGGGCGATATGGCCAAAATTTCATATCCCGATATAGCTCATTTGATATCCCGATAACGATATACATAACGATATAGCAATTTTTCTGTTAATTCGGTTTATGAATAGTCTATACAAAATTGCAATGTGGAAATGCAGTTTAAATCATATACAAAACCAATAAAGGTAGTATGGACTAAATCTTTATTTTATTTAGAACCTTTTTTTCAAGCAAGACTGTTGGTAATGTTAACACCTTCCATTAAAATATTTCAACATATAGCAGCCAACTTTTAACAGTAACACCACCCAGACTTCTCTTGCAGCATCATGTAGGTGTAAAGATGTTTCCAAGTAGTCTTATAGAGCAGGTAATAGAAAGCAAGCACAAATATTGATAATGGCCTGTCTATTCCTATTGGATATAAAAAAGAAACAAACTGAAAACTCTGAGGTTAAAAGAGCATGGTGCAGGGCAAAATACCAAACATAAACTTCAAAGTTTAAAGTGCAACAGCCACAAAGACAGCCTCAATATATTTTTTACAAAAGTGTAAAAAAACCTATCAACTTTGAATGATAACAGCAAACAAAAATAATTTTTGGACCTACAGTCCAAGCCCCTAAAATAACTGTTGTACACTACAGGACTAGTAAAATGTATTAGTTCATTACATTTTATAAATTAATTTATATACATCGCAAAATGTGGATTTTCATCTCAGTTAAAATTTTATAAACCGTGCAATTCTATCCCATAAAAAGACATTGTATCTTATGATTATGACATTTGTATTCCATAACTTTGATTTCATGTTCGTATAGTTGTTATAATGACAGTGCGCACTCGCATATGTGTGTGTGTGGAGTTTGTATGAGCGCACGCGACCACTCAGCGCTGCTCTTACAGATGTTGCTCGTTGACTCTCACGTCCATGCAACAGAAGTCCTAGACTTCTTAAGTCTCTCTTTAAGCTCCTCGGTTTGGGTTGGCTGGTCATCTTGTTGAGAATTACTCTGGTCTGAACCGCGTGTACTACCGTATTTCTCCATGTTTGTTTATGTATTACAGCGTGCATGGGCATGACGTGGCGTGAGGTGCATCTTGACGTAAATTCTGCCGTAAACGCCTTATCGTGACGTAAACGATAGAGCCTTATATAAAACGATAGACATTTTCTATCGTCCAGACGATATATTTCATCATATCGCCCAGCCCTAGGCCCAAGTATCCCTACTTGTAAAGTGTGTTGATGTGGGTAAATGTGACTGTTTAGATCAGTGCTTCTTACTGTACATTCACACCGTGAGCTTCTCAATGCTCTTGGCCTTGTATATTTTATTTAAAGGCGCCGCAAAGCAAACTAATTAAACGTGCAGACTAATTACAAACTACAGGTTAAATTATCATTATATCTCATATATTTAAATATTTTGCACCGGCAACTCTCTTTTGTGTGTTCTTACACACACACACACACACACACACACACACACACACACACACACACACACACACACGCACACACACATGTAGACAGAGACACACACAAACACAGACAGACACACACACGTAGAAACACATCATAAACTCTAGATTTTAGGCATTTTGATTGAAACTTTATTAGTTTAATTCGTTTCAAAGTTTATGTTCTTGTGTAACAGAAATATTAATGTAATAATGAATTTCTCCTCGATTCTGCATGGGAACTAATGAGGTCGGAACTAAAATTTGACATGACTCTTCTGAAGAGTATGGAAAGCCAAATGGGTCAGAATACGCATGCTTTTTCACACCGTATAATTTTAAAAACGCCATTTTCAGAAAGCCGCCAGGTGTTAAATAAGCGCCGTTACGTGATAAGTTAACGCCAGACACCACAACGCGTTTAAATAACGCCACACACCGACAGACGCTAAGTTAACGCCACACGCCACTTAAGATGTAAATGTATTTACTCATTTACATGGACAAACCTCTCAGGGCTACGAGGACTCTATGGCAAGTCAGAGCAACCAGTTTCAAAGAGTGCAGAGATGGAAAGGAGAGCGCTTGTTTTGCTCTGAAATATGGAATACATTTAATAAAGTTTGAAGAAGGGGATTACAAAGGTTAAACTACTAATCTTTAAGGAATCAAATATCGCCCTTTTATGTACAATATATATATATATATATATACACACATATATATGAAAAGTAAGCAAGGTGGCCTTATACCGCGTTCACACCATATGCGAATTTTCGCGTGTTGACTCTTGAACATTAAAGTTCATTCGTCTGTACATTTTCCTCATTTGCGTCCAAAGCACCATTCACGCAGGGGGAAGGGGCTTCTGTCTATGGAAACCAAATGGGTCATAATAAGCGTGGTTTTCAACGCCTTATTATTTTTCAAACGCCGTTTTCAGAACGCTGCCAGGTGTTAAATAAGCGCCGTTACGCGATAAGTCCATGCCTTACGCTGACAGACGTTAAGTTAACGCCACTTAAGATGCAAATGTATTTACTCATCTACATGGACAAACCTCTCATGGCTACGAGGCCTCTACGACAAGTCTGAGCAACCAGTTTCAAAGAGCGTGGAGATGGAAGGAGAGCATTTACAATTGTTCAAATAGGGGAAAAATGCCTCTGAATGAGCTTTTGTCTCATGAAGTTATCACCCCAGGCACAAATGAGTGCAAATGTTGCAATTATTTTATTCAACAGTTAAATTAATAAGAAAGTAATATTATATTATAATTTGAGTAGGATATCATTTCAATTGAATAAACCTTTGGCCATAGTTTCACATAAATAGAAATTCTGTTTATTTACATTTCTCAACCTAATGTTTTTTCAAACCTTATGTCTTTATTGCGTTTTAGAAACATAGGAAGATATTTTGCTGATAACAAAACAGTTTTAGTCTGAAAATATATGTTGACTCGGATGCAACTTCTGAAACAAAGTATAGCATGTGTAATCCTAAATTAAATATAAATTTTTAAAGCTACATTTTGTTTCTGTTTTCTCATTCAGTTTTCTTGCTTTACTCATTTAATCATATTCAAAGGTAGATACCTGGATTTTTACAATAAAGCATGCACACACGCACATGCAAACATACCCTGTGACATACGGTTAGTGTGGACTGCTTAACAACTTGTTGTGCATTTTTGGCACTTCAGGGTGCTGAGACATTGTATTTGTCTGTAAATGTGAAAGTTATACTTCAGGGATTTGTGATCACCAATTATTCTTCTTATCTCAGGTGACATCTCAGGCCATTAAGTCTCGACTGGTTGAGGCAGAGACGACGGAAGAGATGATCAACTCAGCCGGAGAAAGGTATCGTCCCGCTGCAACGCGAGGCTCCATCATGTATTTTGTCATTGCCAGCCTGTCTGAGATTGCCCCTTTGTATCAGTTCTCCCTGAAGTATTTTAAACGGGTTATTTCTCAATTCAGTTTTATTTCGATAGCACGTTTTTCTATTTTGTATTGTTTAAAGCAGCTTAATGTATCTCTACTCGCAGATGTTTAACAACACTATCAAGGCAGCAGATAAGCACAGAGATTTGAGCGTCAGACTGCAGACCCTTTTGGATCAGACTCTCTTTTGGATCCATCTACAGCTTCATGCTGTGTGTGGAGATCGTGATGCAAAGGGAAAAGATCTCACAGCAGGAGTGGCAATTCTTTCTGCGAGGGGCTGGAGGCATGGAGAAGGTATGGGATTGAGGATCACACACCACCTGTGTTCTACTGGCTCTTTAAACTATTTAAAGGTCATAGTCGACATTAATCCATGTTTCAAACTTGAATTAGTGTATAATGTTGTTGTTAGAGTATAGATAACATCTTTAAAAGTATAAAGCTCAAAGTTCAATGTCAAGCAAGATATTTTATTTAACAGAAATCGCCTTCAAAAACGGCTGGTTTGGACTACACCCCTCTAGTTCCTGACGTCATATCCGCGGTTACCCTCACCCTCAGTGCTGCCCACTGCTCCGGGTGTGTGTTCACTGTGTGTGTGTGTGTGTGTGTGTGTGTGTGTGTGTTCACTTACTGGATGGGTAAAATGCAGAGCACAAATTCCAAGTATGGAACACCATACTTAGCAATACATCACTTCACTACAGTGTGTGCCATGACCTTCGCTTAACCTTGACTTATCTTGTCTATGGTACCTTTACAGATGTGTGCGGAGTGAAGTCCAAGTTTTAAAGGAGCATGGACAATCATGATATTGCAGGCCCTTACATTAGGTCACGTGATCAAATAATTACTCGTCAAGAAGAATATTTGTCTACAATTTTTTATAGTTGATAATGTCGACTAATCGTTTCAGCCCTAGGTGACAGTAAGGGTTATTGAATTAAGAGCAACCGGTGATGTGCGAGGACTACCAGAGAATGTTTCAGTAATGTCATTACCAGAGGCTTTGGGAAAGACTCATTAAAGAAGCTTCTCACAATAACAGACTGTCTTATTAATTCCTGGCAAGGTGTCAGTCAACAGTCTGCCAATACGTTTATGTGTGTGTGTTTTACTCTTCTCCTAAGGTGAAATTACGTATGGAGGCAGAGTGACGGATGCCTGGGATCAGCGATGCTTGCACACTATCCTTAAAGGGTTTTTCTCTCCAACCATTCTGGATGAAGGATACATCTACTCTTAATCAGGTACATTTACATCAGTGTGTACTTTTGTATTCTTCAACATCCCTTCAATTGTAATCCTCATGTAAACCTGTTGACATTACCATATGCGAGTTGAAGTATAATTTGAATGAGTTTTTGTTACTAGTAATGCTGCGTTCACATCAGATGTGAATTTTCGCGTGTTGGCGCGCCATACGCGTGTAGTTTGACGCTTGTACATTTAAGTTCATTCGCGTGAACAATTTGCATCATTCGCATGAGTCTGTTATTCACTCATAACAGACTCATAAATGACATAAATTAAATATGAAGTATTATTATTGCTATCGGATGGCCCAAATGAGTGTTTGAGATGCCCACAGAGACGATGCATCCTTATTCTTGTCTTTTTTCTCAGGATTACATTGTACAAAGTTTTCAAGAGGAAGAAAGTTATTTCTGGTTTTTGCTTAAATCATATACAGGAAGCAAGAGAGCAAATGAAAAATAATAATGTTTTTTCTGGGTGTGCTTCTGAATGAAATATATATTTGTATATTCATTCTTTTCCATTTCCCTTTTGGAAATGGTGTGGTATGAATTCTGTATACCTGTAGCTCCATATAGGTAAATTTTTCTTGTACTGTGACTCTAGTGCTTAAAGTTTTTTTTTTTTTTGCCAATTAATGGCATGAGGTACAGACCGGTTCCTCTTGTTCTATAATTGCAGAGAGATAATAAACATAGTAATGCAAAATGGGTCTTCAGAATCACGAACGTAAAAACAACCTGCCTTTTGATGAGCTGAACTTTCGATTTAACATGGTACCAGTGTATAGAGACCAGACCCTTGTCAACTTGAGATGGACAATGAGGTCAGTCTGGGACAGAGGAAATATTAAAAGTTTGTCATTTGTACTAATGTACCTCCAAAGTGATAGTTACCCAAAAAAGAAAAACTGTTTCATCATTTATTCACCCTTATCAAACCTGTATGACATTTTTATAAAAAACACAAAGAGAGATATTTTGAATAATGTTGGTATCTGAACATGCCGGCACCCCTTTACTTCTATTGTATTGACACAGAACCAATGCCAGTGATCTTATCTGATGCCGCCGTTGTTCGGTTACCAACATTCTTATAAATATGCTCTCTGATTTTCTGTGTAAACAAAAAGCCATGCTGGTTTAAGTGACAAGAAGTTAGCAGTTGATGGCTTCATTTTTATTTTGGTTAGAGATATCACAGTAGCCTGTTGGCAAATCCTGCACTACATTGCATTAGACATAGGTTAACCAAACAATTCACAGTGACACAATTGTCACAAACTGTTAAGATCCTGCTAATTGTGGTCTGTTTTATAGCTTCCATTGATAGAGGATGGGGTTCTGGTTCATGGAATGTTCATGGATGCTTGTCGCTTGGGAATGATGCTAACATAGCATTGAAGAAGCCTGGCAAAGGGTGATGAACCCCATGCTTCCAGTCGTGCATTTTGAACCTCAGCAAAACTATGTTCCTGAGTCCAGCCTCTACCAAGCATCCCTGTACAAAACCTCTGCTCGCGCTGGAACACTGTCTACTACAGGTCAGTTCATTCATGTTGTGTGATATTGCTTTTCTGAAATCAGGATGCAATACAAAGCAATATCATTATTAATATATGGCTTCAAAACTTTTTATTAAGGGACACACATTTTTGTGTCCATCTATTAGGACACTCGACTAATTTTGTGGTAACTGCGATGTTGCCATCCAACCGACCAAGTGACAACAGGGTCTCAAAAGCTTCTGTACTTCTTTGCCAACTCAATGAGTGATCGCATTTTAACTTTTTAAAATGTATAACCCATTCTCAACAACGTTCTGAGTCATTGAGCATAAGTAATAGAAAGCCTAAAAAACATGTAACAATAAAATAGAACCTATAATCAACTCTGATGTGTCCTTTATCTTCAAAGCACAGAGACGCATAGGTTTGGATTTCAAAGTGAATAGAGAATCGTAAAACAGATACTGTTAAAGGTAATTCTGTATAGACTGTTTCAAAGCAACAACCGTTGCAGCACATGTAAGCTTTTGTGACAACAATTTACAGTACACATCCACAAGGAATAAATTTCCTATAGATGATTTTTGAAAACCTGCAAAAGCAATAATTAAGCTAGAAGGATAAAAGTGTAGTCAGTATTATTTTGGGTTACCAGTAGATAACCTATTACTTGGCTAAACTTAAATGTGTTACACATCCCATTTAACAAATTATACATCATTTAATATGATTAATACACAATAAAATTCAGAACGTTTTAAATACAGGAATTACTGAAAACCTATCTATTTAAGTATTTTATTAAATGAATATGAATAAAATAAAATATAAATAATCATATTATTAACCACAATTAAGATTAATAACCAAAGCAAAAATGAAGATAACTTCAGTTGAGGCTTGTACGTCCCTCTTAAGCGTCTTCACTATACTGTTAATTCCTTAGTGTGAACTCTTCCAGTACGTGCCACACTTCCCAATATTGGGTAGAAGCCATAAATTCCAACAAATTCTTCAATAAAATGTATTGGAATAACTTGAAGCTATACTTACTAACAAAATGACTTATATCCACAGTGTTTACATCATAGTAGTAATTATAAAAAAAGAGTACAGGGTCAGAACGAAGTCACAAAATGAAGTCATGTCGATAACGTGGACAAACTGACGTGAGTGAGTTTAAAACACACCAACAACTGTAATATTCATATAAGTTAAAAAGTGATGTCATATTTTATTAATGCCAATATATGAAAAAAACTGTGAACTGCTTATTGGGTTATTATGGGGTGATTACCAAAGCTTTTGACTCAATTGAGAGAAACCAACGGTTATTGGAAAGTTCATGTCTAAGTGAAGTAACAATTACAATGATGAGTTCACTTTGTTTCTATCTCTTTTTTCTAACGCAGAAAGATGGAGAGGTGAATCCATTCCTGAGAAAGTCGGTACCGTAAAATTACAAAGAAGTGACGTTAGAGCCACAAACGGAACATCTGGTTTGGGGTAAACTACCACAGTCTTCTGTCTTGTTAGTGGGCAGCACCATTATTGTGGAGCCAACTGAGTCCAGATCAAGACCAAGGCAAATATTGGTCAGAGGGGGTCATAACACCATTATGAGGAGATGGTTCTATCCCATTAAAAGTCACCAACCCCACTAATCACAGAGTGGTATTTAAGAGAAATGCAAAAATAACTGATGTGTCACCTTGTATAGCTGTGCATGATTTGCCGCTACAGAAACAGATTCAGTCAAATCTGCAGTGTACTGAGGAGCCTTTACCACCGAGATCCATGGAAGAGATGAAGCATGTCTTGAGTGAATTTAACCTTGGTGATCTTGATTTAGAGTCCTGTAAGTGTCAAGCCCACCGGAAAGACAAGTTGTTGCATATTATTGAGAAGTATGAGTCTTCTCAAGGGACAAAATTGACTGCAGCAAGGCAAAAGGCTTTGTCCATCGAATTAACCTCACTGATGACCGATCCTTCCGTTTTCCATACAGACGTATACCACTAAGCGAGTATGCAAACTGAGGACAGCGGTAAATGAGATTGAGGAAAAACGGATCATACGTAAGTTACACAGTGACTATGCATCCCCTCTCATACTAGATTGGAAGAAGAATGGCAATCTCAGGATCTGCACTGACTTCAGGTGGTTAAATGCGAGGACTGTTAGAGATGGCTACCCAATAGAATTTCCGCAAGGTTCTCTATTACCTTGATGATTTGATGGTGTTTGCCCCTTCTGAGTCTGAGCCCTTCAACGCCTTGACATGGTCCTCTTGCGGTTGTCATATAACAATCTATAGTTGGCTCCAAAGAAATGTTGTTTCCTGAGGTGGTCTTTGAAATTTCTTGGACACATCATAACTGGCTTAAGACTGGCCCTGGTAAACTTGAGGCAGATTCAGGCTTTTGATTTGATGGAACCTGATGGTAAAACACCATGTCAGAAAAAGATCAGATGCTTTCTTGGAACGGTTCTTTATTATCAACATTTTATTGAAGGATGTTCAGCAAAAGCTAAGCCTCTATTTAAGTTGACATCAGGTTCAGTCAAACAGACTCTGTCACCAGAGGACGCAAACCAAGAAAGAAAGTTGGGTTTCCTAAACTTTCCCCAGCTGCTTATCAGGTACATTAGAATTATTACATATCCTGCTTGCCTAGCACGTGTCCTAACCATCGGCAATTATGGTTTCCTCCTTCACACCCCCTTGTGTTATCAGAACCCAAGAGTTTATATAACTGTTCCCTTTCTTCTATTCCTGCCACATTCTCATAACTTTGATTTAGCTTCTGACTTTCCTACTTGCTGTAACTTAAAATATTTAATGATAGTCTTACCCTAATCTCATTCACATTTTTCAGAAATTTCACAATTCCAATTTTTTAACGGAACTGTGGGACCCTAGTTAGACGGTCAGATATGAAACCAGATTTGCGTGTCCACAGGAGTCCATATGGGGTGCCTGTTAGACGTTCAGATTTTGAACCAGATTTGCACGTCAGTGACGGATAAAATTGGGTCTGAACTGACGGATGTTATACAGATTTTCTTCCTTCAGTAGAGTTTGCAGCAGCTTTTCCTGAAGAAAGTGGACTACATACAGAAAAACAAATGTAGACATATGTATTTAATCCTCGTGGCTATATCATCAAACATAATTTTAATATGATGTCACTCATACGGTGAACTTACTTCTCGTCTTCTTTCTTTTTCGAATGAATCTCCCGGTCTTCAGGTTGGTCGTTGCAGTCTTGCCACACCATTCAGTTTATAAGACTTTAATTCAGTTTTAAGAAACCTTTTGCATTGAACTTTACACCTAAGCTTTTAAAATTTGATAAAATTCAACATTTCCCTTAAAACGCCTGCTTGAAATTGGTTTTATAAACTTACCACTGATGTGCAGTAATGGGAACTTTTGGGGAATCTCTGGGAGAACCTTGAAGTTCCTTTTTATTTGCGAGGGCATGCGAGCACCTGCAAAACATCAGATGTATTACACAAATTAATATCTAGTGTTGAACCTGACACACAGGGGTTTGTTTTATTACTGTGTGACAATTTCAATTTGGGTTTGCATTGACATTGGAGAAAACAAACTTACCTCTGATGAAAAAAGGTAGATGGACTTCTCAGAATTAATATTCCTGCAGGCCTTTGTAATCAGGGACAGGATTTTGCACCTTTCAGGTTTCCTGACAGAGCTCCGGTCAGCTGGCTGTGGGCGTAGCTGACCTGCATTACACCATATTATTAATAATATTATTATTACTATTATCAAGTTTACTGTTATTTCAAAATATCATTCTACATTAGTTTTTACTTCACGTTTCATAATTAAACCTTTAAATGAAGATAAAAAGATAAGCTCACCTTTTAAGGGGGGGAGCTGTTTGGATTGGTGGAAAGCAGTACTGTTCCCACAATCCTTAGGCTCTGAAACAGAGCTCTTTTCAGCGGGGGGGTGAGGGCGAAGGAGACCAACACCTACAAAACATCAGATTTATAACATAAGAACAGAAAATAGGAATTTTATTAATTTAAGCTGTTTAACATTTAAAATTCTTCAACACAGATTAATTTTAGATATACAAGCTCACCTTGGATTTTTATTTCAGGGTGGGTTTTATCGTAAATATAAACCCTTTCATCATCTTTATTCATGGTGTCGGGTAGGGGCTCAATCCCAACTCCTACAAAACATTCATACATTCAATATTAGTAGTACAAGCTCACCTTTGATGAACAAGGGAGGGAAGGGAGTAGGATATCGATAGGGACCTTTTGGACCCATTTTTGCTGTAAAATAAAAATATATCTGTTAAATACACAAGAACTTTCCATTCTCTAAATTAGTTTTCCACAAAATATATTAATATTTAAATTCCATAAAATATAAACTCTATATACATATAAAAATAAATAAAAACTTAAATAATAAACAATTGCATTTATTCATCTGTGGGGTCAAATTATTGCAAATATTTATACATAACATTAAAAGATTAAAAGGTTTACACAGCTGTGAACATCATAAACCCTTTCTTATATCATTAATATTTAAACATTATTTTTAGTAGATGAAAATAAATGGATTTTCTTCACAGAATGTACAAGTTTCTCCACATACTATCAAGTTTAAGGACATTTCAAGATATGGTTCTACATTATGATTCTTATCTCACATTTCATATTAAAACCATTAAATGAAGATAAGAAGATTAGCTTACCTTTTATGGGGGGGGGGGTATTTAGACTGATGGGATGCAGTTTTGTTCCCACAATCCTTGGGCCTTGAAACAGAGCTCTTTTCAGCGGAGCGGGGGGGCTGGGCTGGGGGGCTGAGGGCGAAGGAGACCAACACCTACAAAACATCAGATTTATAACATAAGAACAGAAAATAGGAATTTTATGAATTTAAGCTGTTTAACATTTAAAATTCTTCAACATAGATTCATTTTAGATATACAAGCTCACCTTGGATTTTTATCTGAGGATGGGTTTTGTGGTAAATAAAAACCCTGTTGCTCCTTTCCTCATCTTAATTCATGGTGTCGGGTAGGGGCTCAAACCCAACTCCTTCAAAACATTCGATGTATGAGATATACAGTAAATACAGAAATTGTGAATTTAATTTTTTCATTTACACGTAAATGACTCAACATTAAAAATAATACAGTTTTGATCCTGACATTAACACATCAGATTAATATTAGCAGTACAAGCTCACCTTTGATGAACAAGGGAGGGAGGGGAGTGGGATAACGATAAAGACCTTTTGGACCCATTTTTGCTGTAAAATAAAAAATATATCTGTTAAATACACAATAACTTTCCATGCTCTAAATTAGTATTCCACAAAATATACTAATATGTAAATCCCTCTAAACTCTATATACATATAAAATTAAATAACAACTTAAATAATAAACAATTGCATTTATTCATTTATGGGGTCAAATTATTGCAAATATTTATACATAACAAGAGGATTAAAAGGTTTACACAGCTGTGAACATCATAAACCTTTTCTTATATCATTAATATTTAAATATTATTTTTAGTAGATGAAGAGAAATGGATTTTCTTCGCAGAAATATTATTGTTTTTACTCAAAATCCCATAAATCATTGATTACACAGTTTGGTGAAGAAATTCAGAGATTAAAATCAGATTTTAAAGTGAACTTACCAGAAGCACCAAGGGAGCCTTGTCAAACTGTGAAGCTTCACTCATATAAAACAAAAATAAAAAAACAATTTTAATAAAGAAGTTTAAAAAACATTGTGATAATATTTGTATATCTGTTATTATTGTGTAAGCAGAATTAATAAAAAATATTAATTTATAAACAGTTGAGCTCTCCCTCCCTTCCTCACAATGGTTTGGCCCACTGCCTGAGTTCCCAGTTCATATAGGAATATAAATATTTGGGTTCTATCTTTGACTGCCAGCTGAAATTTAACTCTAATATTGAGGAGATTCATATGAGGTGCCAGGAGCGGCAGTATATCTTTAGAAAACTAAGTTCCTTCGTAGTATGTCAAGACATTCTGTTGTGCTTTTATTATTCTTTCATAGAGAGAATAGTTTCATTTTCCATTTCTTGTTGGTTCCATTCTATTAGTTTACAGAACAGAAACCGGCTACAGAGTGCTGTTACAGTGTGCTCTAGGATTATTGGTTTGCCTGTTAGATTTCTTTCATATATATATATATATATATATATATATATATATATATATATATGCATGTGTATATATATGATCAACAGACACTCAGGTTATCAAGTAAGATAACTAAGGATCACTCATGTATTCTTCAATCAGCATTTGAATGGCTTCCCTCTGGACGTCGGCTTTGTTGTCCTGTGTGTAGAACTCATAGAAGGAGAGTCACCTTTGTTCCTAAAGCTATTTTGCTTCTAAATTCCAAAATGTAACATTTTTAATAACACACTTTAGATGTTTTTGAACTACATTAGTGTTGTATTATTTATTGTTTTACTGTCATTATTTTTTGTTTACTTAATTATTTGTACATTGTGCCCTTGTTTGGTAAGAAGTTTGACTTAATGTGCTGCTCAATATGGGTTTGAATTCCTACTTGGGGACAAATCAAGTTTTCTTAATTGAACTGAATAATAATAATTTAACATTAACGGCTACTATTAGCTTACTAGTTTAGCTGTGCATGTACTAAATGAGCACTGTGCTATGTCAGAACTGAACCCACTTTTTTATAGTCAATTTCTATTCTGTTCTTAAGTGTTTTAAAATAAAATGTTAAACCCTTTTATTCCTTGTTTTTATTGTTGTGATTATTTTTTATGAAAGTTTACTTTATGTAAAGCACTTTGAATTACCCTTGTGTATGAAGAAGAATCTGCTTTGTCGTTGAACCTGAGAAAAACTTTAAAAAGCATGAAGTTTTTCACTGTGGGACATATCTTTATAAGTTTCTTATAAGAAAGAAAAGTTACATTTATTGTGGTCCTACTGTTAAAAGAAATTAACGGCAAAAGCTAAATTAATATTTAATATAATGTATAATTCCGGACAGGAAAGAGCAACTAACACACAATTGTTAAAAATAGTGATATGTATATTGAAATAATGCAATGTATACATTTTTACAAAAAAATATAAAATCAATTTAATATTATTTAATCATTTTATCACATTTATGAATAATATTTGAGCCATTTATCCACCTGCAACGACCCATCTTCCAATAATTTCTGAAAATAATATATATATATATATATATATATATATATATATAAAAAAAGCATCAAATGTACTGTCAAAATGTAATTTAATTTACTGTTACTTTATTGAATCAGTCTAAAATACCCTTTGCAGGTTTCATTACAGTCTGGTGGTTTGAGTTTTGGACTCCTAATCTGAAGGTTGCTGGTTCGAGACTCGGTACCAGCGGGAATATCACGACTGAGGTGAGTCCCTTGAGCAAGACACCGTCCCCCCCACTGCTCCCCGGGTACCACAGCATGGTTGTTCACTTATTGTGTGTGTGTGTGTGTGTACATTGGGATGGGTTAAATGCAGAGCAAAAATTCCAATTATGGAACACTACATGACCTTGTGTGCTCTTAACATTCACATTACCAGAATATATCATATTTAAAGAAGTGTGTTAAAATAATTAGCAGGCCAAAGGTTCTATTCTCATAATGTCCATTGGTAAGCATCAATGTATTACTTCTTCACCAAATTCAACAGCCGGCAAAATTTGTAAATCAACATCATAAAACAACTTGATTAACTAAATTGAGGGACATTTCAACATAGATAAGCTAACACTACATTTTTTTTGAATTGGCTTTGATTGTATCGTACAAATAAAAAGGGTGGCAAAGGAATACTATCCGTTACTTTGGATTTTGCAGGCAGAGAGTTGGAGACCTATCAGCCCTGATGGTTTCACAAAAGGACGGATTCAGAGACAGGTGACAGCAACTATGTGTATATGTGAGGATACTGGGATGCCAACGAAAGACATACCAGGAAACAGTGCTTTAAAATCTATTTAAGCCATAATCAGATGACTGATCCATAATCTGTATCCGGAATACTGTTTACTTATGCTTCCAAATAAATGATGGTCATGGCACACACTGTAGTGACATGAAGTGACGTGACTTGTGGCCAAGTATGGTGTGACATACTTGGAATTTGTGCTCTGCTTTTAGCCCCTCCCAATGTACACACACAGTAATTGAACACACACACACACACACACACACTGTGGAAACACACCCGGAGCAGTTGGAAGCCATGCTGCCGTGCCCTGGGAGCAGTTGGGGGAACGAGGCTTTGCTCAAGGCACTCACCTCAGTCCTGGTATTCCCACCGGTACAGAGTCCTTAGGATCAAACCAGCAACCTTAGGATCACGAGTCCAACACTCAAACCACCAGGCCATGACTGCCCTCATGATGTTGAGTATATGAAAGCACTAAACTTATATTATAGTGATGTTGTATGTTGAAGCTTTGAAGCAATTGTTAAACAGGAAATAATATTGTTTAAAGAACAACAGAGCGAGAGACTTTGTTCAATGTGAATCCAACTGAAGGACAGGTATAATATTATCATTGTTAGAGGAATATAACACTTCCACTGGGGTTATAAATCGGGCGTATATTGATGTCCTTTCCCTAAAGGAGATGAAGCTGACAGCCATATGTGGAGATGTACCAATGGTCTCACCTGATAAGGGCAGAAAACTCATGGAAAAATTAGTGTGCATCGCTACCCGTATTGGAAGCACCACGTGAGGGAGGTCACAAATTCGCCTTAGTAGGAGAGAATTCTGGTGAAGGAATTACATCGTACGGGGCCCCTGAGGGGGGAGCCACTACGTACGGAGCACTGGCTGAAGAAAGGAGTTCACCTGAAAAGGGACAACTTACTCCGATGTTCAGCCTGGTCAACAAGTCCGCTCCGCCCGGTGCTGAGTGAGGGAATAGGTTACCTATACTCACCCGAAGGGGAAGCAGAGAGGCAGATTAGGGCACTGAACTCACCTGAAAAGGGGAGAAGGCGCTTTCGCAGGCGTACGTCCGGCAGGTCACTGGTCCTACCTACGTAAGACCCGAGCTGATACCGGTTCCACCCTGAAGTTGTAAACCTTGCAAAGGTGTTGGGCGTAGCCCAACTCGCAGCTATGCAGATGTCTACCAGAGAGCCGCCCTGAGCCACTGCCCACGAAGAGGCTATACCCCTGGTGTAGTTAGCCTTCACTGCGTGCGGGCAGGGTAGACACCTTCCACCAGCTCATGGTGTGCGGCAGCACTGCACTGATCACACATACTCCGGCTCTTCACTATGTGAGGAGCACCAGGACGAGAAGATGCGCCACTTTGCAGCGTACACACGCCTCGTGGTTTGTGCCCTTGCCTGTAAGATTGCATCCGCCACTACCGGAGGCAACTCGTTCAGGATCTCCTCGTCCTGTCCAGGGACCACACATGGAGATCCCAGAGGTCTGGTCGTGAGTGCCACACCGTAACCTTCCCCTGAGACGGAAGGTCCTACCGCAGGGGAATGGGCCAAGGGGGAGCTATCGCTAGAGGTATTAGCTCTGCGAACCAAGCCTGGTTGGCCCAGTATGGGGCAATTAACAGGACCTGGTGTTCCTCGTCCCTGACCTTGCACAGAAGGCTCATTGGGGGGAAGGCGTACCTCCACTTGTCCCAGGGCCATCTGTGCGCAAGGGCATCCGTGCCGAGGGGACCCTCGGTCAAGGAGTACCAAAGGGGGCAATGAGTGTTTGTCTGGTGAGGCAAACAGGTCCACCTGTGCCTGGCCAAACTGTTACCATATCAGCCGGATTGTCCCGGGATGGAGTCGCCATTCTCCTTGAGGCGACATCTGACGAGAGAGCGCATCGGCTGTCTGATTCAGGTAGCCTGGGAGAAATACGGCCCGCAGAGATCTTATCCTCTGCTGAGGAGGAGGTGTCGGAAAAGTTGTGACATTCGGTGCGAGCGTACCCCGCCTTGGCGGTTGACGTACGCTACAGCTGCCGTGCTGTCGGAGCGGATCAGCACATGCTTGCCTCTCACTAGAGGTCGAAACCTCCTGAGGGCGAGCATGACCGCTAACAACTCCAGAAATTGATACGCCAGTACAGTCGGGGACCCGTCCATCGACTCGAACTGTATGCCCGTTGCACACTGCTCCCCAGCCCAACAGGGAGGCATCTGTTGTCACCACAACACGCCTCAAAACCTGTCCGAGGGACACTGCTGCTTGTAAAAAGGTCCTGGAGGACCATGGGCTAGGGTACTCTGACACTGAGGCGTGATGGCAATCCGTCTGGTGCCTGTGCGCCATGCGCTCCTCGGAACCTGACTCTGAAGCCAATGCTGAAGTGGTCGCATCTGCATCAACCCAAGTGGGATCACCCCAGTCGTGGATGCTATATGCTCCAGGAGCCTCTGAAAATTATTTCAGGAGGACCACTGGACGCAGCAAGGCTTGAGCACGCTCGTCCATGAGTCGTGTAAATCTGGTGACAGAATCTAGTTCCATACAGAGATAAGAGATGTTCTCGAGGAGAGCTTCTCTTTTCTCGGTTGACCTTTAAACCCAGTCGGCTTAGGTGCGGGAGCACCAGATCCCTGTGTGTACCTATTAGTACATGCACGCCCCGCTCTCTGAGGGGGGCTAGTGCGGCTTCCGCGACTTTTGTGAAGACGCGGGGAGAAGGGACAGACCGAAGGGCAGGACTTTGTACTGGTACGCCCAACCCCTGACGTCGAACCGTAGGAAGGGTCTGTGCCGAGGAAGTATAGAGACGTGGAAGTACGCATCCTTCAGGTCGATTGCCACGAACCAATCCTTGTATCTGACAGACTCGAGGATGCGCTTCTGTGTTAGCATTCTGACTGGTCGTCCGTAAGACACCAGTTCAGTGAATGCAGATTCAGAATTGGGCGCAGCCCTCCACTTCTCTTGGGGATGATGAAGTACGGGCTGTAGAGCCCGATGACATCCCGGCTATGGGAAAAGGGTTTGATCACTTCTTTTGCCAAAAAAGTCGCCACCTCTGCCTGAAGAACGGCGGAATCCGTCCCTCGTACCGAGGTGTAAAGGATTTCCCGAAATTTGGGGGGCTGTTTTGCGAACTGAATCGCATAACGGAGACGGATTGTTCTGTCTAGTCACCGCCCCCGTCTGCCGGGCATGGACCATGTGTGCAGTCGTTGGGCAAGCGGGACCAGAGGAACGATCTCCCTCACCACCCCCATGGAGGGGGCTTCTGTGGCTCTCGGGACAGCTGCTTCACTTGGGGACAGATCCCCTAGGAGCTTGCTGTCCCGAATACTTACCTGCTTGTGAGGCCTGCAGTGTAGCACACCGTCTGCTCTAGAGTGTGTCTTACCCGCCGGAGGCGGAAGCTACAGGATGTCCTCTGGATCCGAGGCTAGCAGGTCACCCTCCGATGCTGTGACCGATAACTCATCCTCATCCCTGAAGGAAGCGAGAGACTGTGTGCTGCCTCTCACTGACGGGGCATACGAGCATGCCGAAGTATAGATGTTCCGCGAGCCAGAGGCTGACGGGGTGACATCCATAGAGCCCTTGTAATCACCGACGCCGCTCACCGAGGCTGTTGACCTTGCCGTAGCCGCAGCCAGCGAACCAAAGGGAGCTAACGAAGTGGTGGCTCGCTTTCAGAGGAAAGAAGCCACCCGTGACCGCAACGTCTTCATCGACATCTTTTCACAGTGCGGGCAGGTCGGTTCCATGAACGCCAGCTAAGCATGCTGGAGACCCAAACACGTGAGGCAGGCATCATGGGTGACCCCGTCTAGGACGAGTTCGCCACATCAAGAGAGCAGCTGTGCGCCATGAGGCAACACGCCGCTAGAAATTGCTCTTTTATGAAAAGAGAAGACACTCTCTGTCTTAGGTGAGCCCAGGGGAGCCGCTGAAGATGGACAACCGCTGCAAACGCGTCGTGACACCAGCAGGAAGATGATCGCCAGAAGTCGATTCTTGCTTCAAACTCGAAGTCATCAGCCAGGTTCCGAAGAACAAAAGGTAATGAATGAGCACGCCGTCTCCCCTATTATACCTGTATGTCCGGGGCGGGGCATGGCATGCAAATTTCATTCGCCAAATTCCATTGGCCTTTTAAATATAGTCAGAGTCGATTGGTCTCAAGAGCGAACACCATACTGTCGTCTTCGACACAATGTCGAGAGACCGACAAAAAGGGAACTTGCTGTTTGCTCTGGTGAAATTTTGCAGGTCATTGTATAGATTGACCGATATATGTTTTTCTATAACCCTATGTAAAGAGGTTATGGTCAGTCGATGACTGATATATGCTGCAATGTATTGGGCCAATTTTTTGAAGTTTAACAATTATTTTATTTGCTAAAATGTCACACTAATAATAAGTGGATGCACAACATTAAGCATAATCATTTGTCAAACACTGACTTGAACCATCTCTCAAATCATACATTTGTGTACTGCACAGTATTTAAATCCATAAACTAACCAAGTATTAATTATATAAAAAACTTTTTTGCACAGTCTTGTATAAATCCTAAGTATTAATCCTTAGTGACTTGATGGATAACGTTCTTGACGGATAGCGTTAGACAGGTTTAATGAGAATAAAAACTGTGAAAGGTGTATATTGTCATCTGTTGGAACACATCACTATATTTCAGCGTTACTAAACACGGATATCGGCTGATATATGAAAGAATAATAATGATAACTACGAGTGCCATATATACATTTATACATCAGTTCAATGGCACAAGTGTGTAGATATATCACTAACAACATCGGAGTATCTTTAAAACCCTTCAACATTTCAAAGAACAGAGGGACTACTTTCTTCCGCACTGATTCCCAAACGCAGTTGTGTTAAACCAATCTTCAGTTACTAATTCTACACCATCACTTTGTTCAAATAATTACAATTAAATTAGAGATAATCAGGCGTGAATGTGGGCATGACTAAATGTGATTTATGTGTAAATGTGTTTGTGATACGCTTGCGAATTAAAGACAGAGAAAGTAAAAACAACTTGAAGAGAATGCATTTTGACTTCACATTTTTTAATGTTTACAGAAAGTCTCGTTCTGTTTCTCTTCTTTTAATATGATGGAAAGGCCTACCTACAGGTGATAAAAAATCTGGATCTGAGAATCATTAGGTTGGCTCTATTTTTAGTTGTGCTTTATCCACAGTAATTTTATTTAAAGTAGCAAAAATCTGTTGCCTTTGATAAAGGTCACAATGCAGGACTATCGTTCAGAAGTGAAGGAACTGTTTGCTGCTGATGAGCAGTTAGCTGCAGAGGTGGAATATAACCTAAAGCAGTTTGAAAAACAGCAACAACAAGAGCAACAGCAAATAGAGAAACAACTGTCCAGCTTTACACTATCACCCAGACAAAACGTAAGTCAGAAACACACCAAGAGGAATAACATTGAGCAACAGTGATTCAAAGACATCTTGTCATTTATTTTCTTCATGTTGTACTTACTCTTAAGGGCAATGCTGTGGCTTCTCCTGCTCAGGCAGAAAAGGGAAGGCCACAGTCAGGTTTTGACACACCTCTTCGTGGGGGTACAAAGGGACTTCTGATGTTCTAAGGTAATATTGAGCTGCTTAACATTAAACAAATCTAATGTTTATACGAGAAACTACACAATATCATGACTTGATTTAACCTTAATGAAAAAAAGTTTTCACACAGGAGAAGAAAAGTGTGCAGAACTGTCAGGTTTACTAGAAAAGAAACGTTATAATGTGCAAGAATATGCATGTTTCCATTGTTTATTTTAAATTTTTTTGTTAGAAGGCGCACTTTCGCCAGCATGGTAACACCTGTCAGGAGCCATCCGTCCCCAACAGTGATTTCAACAGGTGAACCAAATAAAAGTCATTAATGTTGTTAGCTTATAAAAATTTGCGAGGCTCTTTTTTTTACATGAATCCAGTTATATTTGTACTAAAGTTAGTAATGTTATATTAAGTCAATGGAATGTAATGTACATTATCAGTTGAATGATTCAAAAGACTTGTTGTCTCTCAAATGACAGGTCGAGCAAGACAGGTTGGGAGAGCTATAATTACCCCACAGGGTAAGATTTCTCATTTAGCTGTTTTTCTGGCATTTTACGCTTTCAGATGTTCAGACGCATACTAAACTAAGTCCATATTTAAGTGACAATGCTTTTATACCATTCTTGTTTTATTCTCTCTGTAATTTCAAAACTGGAAATCTTGGTCATCACATTGAGATTTGGCTTTGTTTTGTTGTGCCATTTTTTCTTGATGTAACCATAAATTCCATCTTACGTTTTTCAACTTAATATTCTCGATTTTAAAGAATTTAAATTGAAGAATTTATTGTCTTTACCTTTTCTTTTCGCAAACATCAATAAGGTGACATTTGGAGAGCAAGTCAGTGCAATCTGCAGTGAATCTGGAAGAGTTATGTTACTTTATAAATGTTACAATCTGCCATTTGTTTTGGTTTTTGGTTCCACCTTTAAAGTGCCTTTATGGCAGTTACCATGCTTAAGTATAAGAGTGAGTTTTTAAATATAGATAACCTAACCTTTTGTTTCGCAGAGTATGTTCTTTTGAGTTGCATAGACTGCAGCACTTGTTACTGGCTAGTTGTGAACATTTTGATATTTGTCTCTGGTAGCAGGCAGTAAGAATGCAGAGGAAGAGGAGAGCATTTTATATCTTATGTCACCGGAGCAAAAGTAAGTGTGTTTAACATTATTTAAACTGAATTTACAATATTCCATTTACCTACACCCATAAGACAAATTAAATAAATAGAGCTGGGTAAAAGACTACTTTTGTATCAATTTTGTACCAATTTTACCCTTCTTTTTTTTTTTTACAGAAAACCAGTGCCCAGACAGTGGAATGTGGAATCTCCTCTTGTACAAAAAACTAAATCCCAAAAAAAGGGTTTGTAGTTGTATGTGTATATGTTGTATTTTTATAATTCTTTGAATCTCTAAAACGAAGCTCTTGTTTCTTTAGCTGTCTTTCGCCTGTTTAAATGTATTATTATTATTATATTGTTCTTTTGATGCTCTGTCGTATTAGAGACTTATTCACATTCTCCAAAACAAGCATCAGTCCAGCCATTCCATCAGTAGAGAATGTGTAGTGACTTAAGGTGTTTTATATGATTTAAATATACATATTTAAATAACCAAATAGAAAGTCTCTCTTTATGTTTTCGTCTTTTAAAATGGTGGTATGGCTGTATTTCACAACCCTGCCCACTTGTGTAAAGGTTTCATTTACTGTTTAAATAATGTGTAAGAACTGTGCCACTATAACAAGTCCAGAATAGCCTATTTAACCAATATTAAGTCTATGTAGTTGCCATACTTTACTGCAAGTCTAACCAAATATTTTACCTATAAGACACTGTTTTGTAAGTCATCATTTTTTTTTGCATTGAGTATATTTTGTGTACTTTATTGGGACAAAAAAAAAAACAAAACTATTGGGAGTTTTTTCTAAGAATTGAGAGAATTTAAATAGACAACAATCTTTTCAGTTTTTATACTTCTCTACCAAGATCAACCCTTAAATTGTTCAAAAGCTGTGTCTTTATTAGCATTACACCATATCTCAAACAAAGTGGTCTTTTTACAAACAAACTCAACAAACGTTTGTGATGCTTCAAAAAATGGTGAAGAACGTGTCGACATCACTCTCTCAGAATGACAGCACCAATGACATTTGTTTATAAATATCAAAATTAGAAGAGCAGTTTGCTATGCTGCAAGGAGAGGAAAGGATGCACGCTCTGGCCCAAGAATTTATTTCCCTTTACTTTGAGAGACTCGATGGCGGACCAGGGTCATCATTTATAAAACTGTGCGTAGGATCCTTACTAAAACTTTACGTACGCACAAAAGCACACCTGCACGCAATTTTCACTTTATAAATCACAGCCTAACTGATAATTTGTGCACGCAAAAAAGTATTTACCGCCCTCTATCCGCCCACATTCAACCATATATAGACAATGCAAATTAACTCATTGGCCGTGCATATTAAAAAGTGCGGTTAAATTGTGTTTTTTAAAAACAAAATCATGACAGCAATGGAGAGCAAGGGCGAGAAGTGAAGTTTTTCTGAGGCAGAAATAAAGTTTCTTGTGAGTGAGGTGGATGAAAGGAAGGTAATTTTGTTTGGTGGCCACAGCAGTGGAATTACTAATAAAAATAGTATTCAGAGTGGACACTCATCACTGCTGCGGTAAACAGGACCAATCCAGATATAAAAAAGAAGTGGTCCGGTCTTAAGGTGCGAGCAAAGAAACAGTTTGCCTCTCACTGACAGAATGTGTGGGCGACTGGTGGGGGCAAAGGCGCCCCCGATTTCCCGACACAATGCCAAACCAGTGTGTGTGGCATTGTGTCTGAGAGGGAGAGAGACGCAGATGTGCTGGATACAGGGGAACCAGGTAAATAATTGTATTGCTTGCGTGCTCAATTAAATAAAATAAATCGCACAATTGGTTTAGTCCTTATTCTTGCAGACGAAACTCCCAGCTCAGAGTCTGCAGGGGCTCTGGAATTTCCCAAGGTCCCCAGCACAAGTGCGGGAGTCCTAACCGTATGGCACGGAATATTGAAGTGTTGCTGCAGTAGGCTACTTATGTTTTCAGCAATAATATTTAATCATTTACAACTTATAACATTAATCACATAATAAGTGATGGGCCTACATCCATTTAAGAATGGCAGTGAAAGAAATTACATTTATGTACTTTCAGCATATAGTTCCTTTTATGTCTTTAAACTAAACATGCATGCATGTATCTTTAGGACACATAATGGTGATTTAATGTTATTTGTATTTTTTGTTGTAACCGGGACCTATGAGCAACTTGTTAATATTGTAAATATTGAAATATGTCAATGTAAATTTTGCCATTTTGCAAAGGGTTAATTCCCTTCATCCGCAGTCAGATCCTCAACTCACCATCAGTGTCGCCAAACTGCTTTGTCTTCAAAATGTGCGTACTCATGGGTCAGAGTTTGCGTGTAGATGCGCATATTTTCACATCAAGTTTTTCTTTATAAATCACAACTTTTGCGCAGGAACTGGTGTACGCACGTTTTCAACTCTGTTTTGTGCATACGCAAGCTTTATAAATGAGGCCCCAGAGCCTAGACATTTAGCAGCTGATTTTCAAGCTGTTGGTGACTGAGTTTAGGTCTGATCATAGCTAGCAATGTAGTCAAGACACCCTAAACCGTGCCAAAAACTGAGACCATAGGATGTCGAGACCAGAACAAGACCAAAGCAGGCAGAGACCGAGTCGAGAAAAAGACCAACACAAAACTCTAAAAAGTCATAAAGTTATAATTAAGTTGGATGTGAAGAATCTTGTGTATGATGTTTTTATGATCCATAATGTATCATCCACCTACTGTAACATGTAAACATAGGTCATTAATTTACTCATGTGTATTGAATTCATTTAAATCAAGTTAAATGTTATAAAAAATCTTTAAGTAAGGGTAACAGAAGTATTAAAAATAATTCAATAAGAAACAAGTCAATAAATGCTTTTAAAGACAGAAGATTTACATTAAAACACACAAATGATGTTAACACACAAGTCACACAAAGTACCAGCAATTTAGTGTAATTCCCACAAATGCTATGCTATTCAAATAACCATTTTTTCAAAATTAAAAATCTTGATCATATGTTCACTTAAAAATCTGGAAGTAGAATTACCAGAAGTGGTAGTTTACTTAAATGGAGCGTAAGTGTGTCATTGCATTTAAGTTTAACTTCAGCTGTTGGTTAATTCTTATGTCCAACCTTATAAGGTAACTGAACAGATCCTTTTTTGTTTGGTCCTCTTATTTGTTGAATAGCCTCACAGAGGAAAAAAAACTTCATGGCATGTTGTCATTTGTATTCTGTGTTTTGTCGTTTGTATACATTTTTGTTAATTTATATAGACAAACAACAAATCTGACAAGTAATGATAAAGAATGTTTTTATTGTTGTATTCTTTGCTGAGTTTGGAAGGTCTGCACTATACCGCTTTTTAAGTGAGCTTATTAGATTTTTAAGTAATATGCTAAATAGTATATTTGTGAAAGACCATTTCAGTTATCAGGAGTGAAGAAAAAACAAGTGCGGAACCTTCAGTTAAGGAATGTTTGTGGACATTAAATACATTTTCAACCATTTTATTCTGATGGCAAGAACTGGTGTATTAATGTTAACATTACCATAACATGTCAAAGATGTTAGAGGTCTTTTAAACAAAATTTTATGTCAAGTTGATGCATTTTGTATGTTAACATGTGCAAATATTATGAAATAGTGACTGATGGACAAATTGACTTTGGTCCCCTTTAGAATAGTGGAATGCAGAGTGTTGTTGACTGAATTGATGACAAAACTTCAGATTTAATATTTTTAAGAAATGATCAGAAAACAGAAATACCTTTTGTTTGCATTTTTGGTATCATTCCCAGCAAGTAAGCAGATGTATTAGAAAATAAGTAGATGTCCTTTTAAATGTAATTTTTAAAACTCTTCTGTTAATTTTTAAACCTTTTTTAAAAATAAAGGAGACCACAGCAAATAGAATGCTTCTGATGTTTGATGGTGGCTTTATTGAAAGTATTGTTATGTGAAATTAGATTAAATACATTTGGCCAATGAGAAAGATTGAGTTATATATATAAAACCACATTATTTGTTGAATTTATTTTAGAGTTAGGCTTTATGGCCAAGTGAATGACACTTACATTTCTGCAATAAAATAATCTATCTAAACCAAATAATCTATAATTAAGAATGTTATGTGCGTGTGTGTGAGAGCGGCTATATGTGCGTGTGAGAGCGGCTATATGTGCGTGTGTGAGCGGGCTATATGTGCGTGTGTGTGAGAGGGCTATATGCGCGTGTGTGTGTGCTATATGCGTGAGCGCTATGTGTGCGTGTGTGTGAGCGGGCTATATGTGCGTGTGTGTGAGAGGGCTATATGCGTGTGTGAGTCTGCTATATGTGCATGCATGTATAAGTCATACATTTGCATTTGTGCCCATGTATGTACATGTGTAAGTGTACGGTGAACTTACTTCTTGTCTTTCTTTTTGAAAGAATCTCCCGGTTTTCAAGTTGGTCGTTGCACTCCTGCCGAACCATAGACTTTAATTCAGTTTTTACAATTCTTTTACATTTAACTTTACACCTAAGCTTTTAAAATTTGATAATATCTAACATTTCCCTTAAAAATGCCTACTTGATATTGGTTTTTTAAACTTACCACTGATGTGCTTTTGGGGAATCTCTGGGAGAACCTTGAAGTTGGTTTTTATTTGAGAGGGCATGCGAGCACCTGTAAAACATCAAATGTATTACATAAATGAATATCTACTGTTGAACCTGACACACAGGGGTTTGTTTTATTACAGTGTGACAATTTCAATTTGGTTTACATTGACATTGGTGAAATCAAACTTACCTCTGATTAAAGGGAGGTCGTTGGACTTCCTGCAGGGCCTGGTAATCGGGGACAGGATTTTGCACCTTTCCGGTTTCCTGACAGAGCTCCGGTCAGGTGGCTGTGGGCGTAGCTGACCTGCATAACACCATTATATTAATAACATTATTATTACTATTATCAAGTTTACTGACATTTCAAAATATCATTCTACATTGTTTTTTTACTTCAAATTTCATATTAAAACCATTAAATGAAGACAAAAAGATAAGCTCACCTTTTAAGGGGGGGAGCTGTTTGGATTGGTGGGAAGCAGTACTGTTCCCACAATCCTTAGGCTCTGAAACAGAGCTCTTTTCAGCGGGGGGGTGAGGGCGAAGGAGACCAACACCTACAAAACATCAGATTTATAACATAAGAACAGAAAATAGGGGTTTTATGAATTTAAGCTGTTAAACATTTAAAATTCTTCAACACAGATTAATTTTAGGTTTACAAGCTCACCTTGGATTTTTACGGAGGGAAAGGTTTTATGGTGGTAGTATAACCCTTTCCTCCAATCCTGAGAGAGGTCGGAATTATTTTCCGTGCTCTTCAGGTCCATGGTGTCGGGTGGGGGCTGAAACCCATATCCTACAAAACACAGATGTATGAGATTACCAGTAACTATCGAAATTGTGAATTTTAATATACACTACAATGTCTAGACATTAAAAATTAAATAGAGTTTTGATCCTGAAGTTAACATATCAGACTAATATTAGTTGGAAAAGCTTACCTTTTATGTTCAAGGGAGGGAGGGGTGAAGGATACCCTAAGGTTTCCTTCTGAGAAATTTTTTCTGTAAAATAAAAAAAATATTTCTGTCAGATACACAATGACTTTACATTCTCTAAATTAGTTTTCAACAATATACACCAAAAATCCCAATACATTTTCAGTAGATGAAAATAAATGGATTTTCTTCACAGAATGTACAAGTTTCTCCACACACTATCAAGTTTACTGGCATTTCAAGATATCATTCTACGTTATTTTTTACTTCACATTTCATATTAAAACCTTTAAATGAAGACAAGAAGATTAGCTCACCTTTTAAGTGGGGGAGCTGTTTGGATTGGTGGGAAGCAGTACTGTTCCCACAATCCTTAGGCCCTGAAACAGAGCTCTTTTTAGCGGGGGGGTGAGGGCGAAGGAGACCAACACCTACAAAACATCAGATTTATAACATAAGAACAGAACATAGGAATTTTATGAATTTAGGCTGTTTTACATTTAAAATTCTTCAGCACAGATTAATTTTAGATATACAAGCTCACCTTGGATTTTAATCTCAGGGTGGGTTTTGCGGTAAATAAAAACCCTGTTGCTCCTTTCCTCATCTTTATTCAAGGGGTCGGGTAGGGGCTCAAACCCAACTCCTACAAAACATGCGATGTATGAGATATACAGTAAATACAGAAATTGTGAATTTTAATTTACACGTAAATGTCTCAACATTAAAAATAATACAGTTTTGATCCTGACATTAACACATCAGACTAATATTAGTAGTACAAGCTCACCTTTGATGAATAAGGGAGGGAGGGGAGTGGGATATCGATAAGGACCTTTTGGACCCATTTTTGCTGTAAAATAAAAAATATATCTGTTAAATACACAAGAACTTTCCATTCTCTAAATTAGTTTCCCACAAAATTTACTAATATTTAAATCCAATTACATAAATTGAAAACGATATACACATAAAATATACACTCTTTATAAATATAAAAATAAATATCTTAAATATTTAATATTTTTAGTAGATGAAAAGAAAAGGATTTTCTTCGAAGAATGTTATCAAGTTTACGGGCATTTCAAGATATTGTTTCATTTCGCTAAAATATATATATTTTTTTTTACTCAAAATCGCTCCAAAAGCAAACTCGACATCACATAGATCATAAATTATAAAGTTTGGTGAAGAAATTCAGATTTTAAAGCGAACTTACCAAATAGCAAGAAGCAAACCTTCGCGTCGAGTGCACGATGATAAACTGACGAGATTTCCACTCAGCTCAGGGACTTTCCCGCTCTGTGACGTCACGTAGAATGGAACGTACGACGCAATGCATGCTGGGATTTACCGCATCTGAGCAGCGATAGACTGTGGCAGTGAGCATAAATCCCGGGGGAGGGGGATGAGTATAAAACAATTATATAAATCAAGCATAAACAAACAATTATAATATAAAAGTTTGATAAAATTGTGGTAATATTTGTATGTGTACCTGAAATTATTGTGTAAGCAGAAAAAATTACGCGAAATATTAATTTATAAACAGTTGAGCTGCCCCTCCCTTCCTCACAATGGTTTGGCCCACTGCCAGTTCATGTTAACTCCTCTACACACACCAGTCAGGTGTATGACTATGACTCTATTCATGTTTAATTACAGTAAGTAAGGTATTTTATCTACTTAATAGGGTACTTTATTTACTATTTACTGTCATAATGATACTTTAACATTAACAGCTACTATTAGCTTATAGTTTAGCTGTGCATGTACTAAATGAGAACTGTGCTATGTCAGAACTGAACCCACTTTTTATATAATCAATTTTATATTCTGTTCTTAAGTGTTAAAATAAAATGTAAAAACCTTTTTATTCCTTGTTTTTATTGTTGTGATTATTTTTTATGAAAGTTTACTTTATGTAAAGCACTTTGAATTACCCTTGTGTATGCAGAAGAATCTGCTTTGTCGTTGAACCTGAGAAAAACTTTAAAAAGCATGAAGTTTTTCACTGTGGGACATATCTTTATAAGTTTCTTATAAGTAAGAAAAGTTACATTTATTGTGGCGCTACTGTTAAATGAAATTAACGCCAAAAGCTAAATTAATATTTAATTTTTAAGAAATTCATAAGTAATGTTTATTTCCTGACAGAAAAGAGCAATTAATGAAAAATTGTTAAAAATAGTGATATGTACATTGAAATAAAGCCATGGATAAATGTTTACAAAAAATATGAAATCAATTTAATATTATTTATTCATTTTATCACATTTATGAATAATATTTGAGCCATTTAATAATCCACCTGCAACGACCCATCTTCCAATAATTTCTGAAAATAATTATTGGATATAAATGAAGCATGAAATGTACAGTCAAAATATAATTTAATTTATTGTTACTTCATTGAATCCGTCTGAAATACCCTTTACAGGTTTCATTACCAGAATATATGGTATTTTTGTGTGTGTAATTTTTAGAAGGCCAAAGGTTCTATTCTCATAATGTCCATTGGGAAGCGTCAATGTATTATTACTTCACCAAATTCAACAGCCGGCAAAATTTGTAAATCAACATCATAATACAACTTAATTAACTAAATTGAGGGACATTTCAACATAGATAAGCTAACACTACATTGTTATTGAAATGGCTTTGATTGTATCGTACAAATAAAAAGGGTGGTAAAGGAATGCTGTCTGATATTTTGGATTTCACAGGCAGAGAGTTGGAGACCTGTCAGCCCTGATGGTTTCACAAAAGGACGGATTCAGAGACAGGTGACAGCAACTATGTGTATATGTGAGGATACTGGGATGCCAACGAAAGACATACCTGGAAACAGTGCTTTAAAATCTATTTAAGCCATAATCAGATGACTGATCCATAATCTGTATCGGCAATGCTGCTAATTTATGCTTCCAGATGAATGTTGGTCATGGCACACACACTGTAGTGACATGAAGTGACGTGACTTGTGGCCAAGTATGGTGTGACATACTTGGAATTTGTGTTCTGCTTTAAACCCTTCCCAATATACACACACAGTAATTGAACACACACACACACATACACACACACACACACACACACACACACACACACACACACTGTGAACACACACCCGGAGCAGTTTGAAGCCATGCTGCCGAACCCGGGGTGCAGTTGGGGGAACAAGGCTTTGCTCAAGGCACGCACCTCAGGCGTGGTATTGCCGCTGGTACCGAGTCTCAAACCAGCGGCCTTAGGATCACGAGTCCAACAGTCGAACCACCAGGCCACAACTGCCCTCATGATGTTGAGTATATGAAAGCACTAAACTTATATTATAGTGAATTTGTGTGTTGAAGCTTTGAAGCAATTGTTAAACATTGTTTTAAGAACAACAGAGCGAGAGACTTTGTTCAAGGTGAATCCAAATGAAGGACAGTTATAATATTAACATTGTTAGTGGAATATAACACTTCACCTGGAGTTATAAATCGTCTTTAAATATTATATATCTTTGTTTGAAGTTGTTTCTGGTCAAATGCCTGATGTTCTTGAATTATCCACGGTTGTGTAAAAAACAGAGGTGCTTCAAAAGGTTCTAAAGGATCCTTAGAAAATCTTTATTAGATGAGAAGACAATTCAAAATACTTAATGGGTTGAAACATTTATTGGTTAAATTAATAAATGTTTATATACATTTTGCATATTTGTTTTTCTCACTACAATAACAATTAATTACAAATGGAATTTGCAACAAAACAAATATTTTGAAATGGTTTCTCTTCAGGATCACACAACAAATATTACTTATATTATAGCCAATTATTTCATCCAAGTTCAAGGTTATAATGTTATACTTGCAAAAACAATCTATTAGAGTGCACATACTTACTAAATATCTACATTTGCTTTATGATAAACACATTCACATGATCACATGATTGCTCTTATAATATTAAAAAATTACTTTTTTGTTTATTACTTGGTTATTGAAAAAAAAATGTCAACATGATTAGTACATGCGCTTGCAGTATCAACACGTTGTTAACATAATGTTAACAAAATTAGCATTTTACCAGATTCCCTGATAACAAGATGGCTACTGTGAATGTAGTGTGTAATGCTGTTGCATGTGTGGATGAATTCATCTGTATGTTCATTTTGTGAAAGACACAAAAGTCAGAGGTTGGTGATAAAAAGATTAGGAAAGTAAGGGAGAAAGCAATAGGTCAGTGTTAATGGAAACATCTAAATGAGTATAGGTATTTACATGTAAGAAAATGAGTTTGTTATTGTATGTTTTTGTTCCAGATATATGACAACATTGATAAACGGGGGAAGGAGAGTGCTGGCCATCTGAGACACGCCTTGGCAACAAACCCATCAGCAGTGAGGTTTAAAAAAAGAAATATGTGGCATACTGTGGTTGAAGAGGTCAGTTTTTATTCTTTTGAGAAGTCAGAATGTATGTTTACATGAAGAATAACACTTTCAAAGGGTAACTACCATTCCATACAGGGCACCTGATATTATTGATATTTTTAGGCAGCTGAGATCTATGAGCAAGGGGACACGAGGGTGGAGAAGCAAATCAAGAAAGTCGGTATTGGCTTGTGCTAGTAAAGTCAGTGAAGTCAGGAGGAACATTTCCATCTTTGTGGCTCAACTGTTTAGAGGAGATGCTCCCCTTCCACCCACAAGGGGGAGGTTTAGTAAAAGTTTATATATTATTTATAATGTGTATATATAAATACGCACACACATATTAAGGACAATTTTGTTATTTTATATTCATACATAAAATATTTATATACTGTGCAGCTATATGTATTTTTTATTTATGTGTTTATGTATGTGTATGTGTATGTCTATGTGTATGTGTATGTGTATGTGTATGTGTATGTGTATGTGTATGTGTATGTGTATGTGTATGTGTATGTGTATGTGTATGTGTATGGTCATGCTATTTCTATCTGTAGTGATCCTATCCTCTGCTCCATCAATGTTTCATGTAAAATCACTTTATTCTTTAAACATTTCCTGTAAATCCCAAACCTGTTTTAGCCTAAATGTGTTATGTCCTCACAACCAATCATAATTTGTTCAATTCAATCCAGCATGGCAATGCAGTGTTTGTTTGTGTTCAATCTTTCAAAGTGAGGGATTTAAACTCTAATAACACTTTTGAAAAATGGCAGACGGTATATTTGTATTTATTTTATTTGTATTAATTTAAAATACGACTCCCTGATGTCATATGTGTCATGTTATCTTGTTAATTTTGTCTTGTTTTAAAGACATAAACTGCCATTAATTTTTTGGATAAATTTTTAGTATTTGATAAAAAAAAGCTTAGAATTCATAATAAGCAATATTGTTGTTTCATTTAACAATCTTTGTTTAACATGTTTAAACCGAGCCAGCAGACGATTTTAACAGAATATTAATATAATTATAAATATATATATATATATATATATATATATATATATATATATATATATATATAATATTGACAAAACGTATGAGTCCAAGTAAAAAAAAATCATCCTGTAATCTATTCAAATGGATTTATAGTGTTTCTGAATAAAAACTAAATAAATTACATTTCTAGTTTCGTGTTTATTTATTTTTATATTTTGTGGTAACCATGGTTTTAATTGTAACTGACAGTCTATAACAGATACCATTTAAATACATTAAACCAATATAAGTAAACTTAATAAAGACGATTTTTATCATTTTTTTTATGTATTTATATTTCCTTCATTTAGTTATAAAACATTTATTCATGTTTTTTTTTGCAGATACTTTAAAGAGAACTCGAGCTGTCTGGATCCAAATACAAGTTTGGTGATGAACTCTTTTCAGAAAGGGACTCGTACTCCCAGGAGTCGAGCAGAGAAATATGATGACAAACAGAAGTTATTTGAGATGCCAAAGTCTTTACCTGTGCCTACCAAACTACCTGGTTCTCTGACCCCTGTTGATATGGACCGGCTGAGGGCAAGACTTATCTCAAGGCCCAGCAACCCCAAGCCCCATCTAGATGCCCTGGTGTTCCCACGCAGGACCAAAGCTCAGGAGAGGCAATGGGCTGCACAAAGACCATCACAAGTTATGCGGTTGGTAAGAGCGTAACCTTAAAAGTGTTTTTAACAGACTATTCATTGATTCATTTCTTTTGGTTGTCAAATTTTTAAAGGTTTTTATATTTTTGATTGGTGCTTTACTTTAGCCTTCTCTAAAGGGACGCAATGAACACCAGACACTAGGAAAAACACGGAAGCTCAGCTTCAGCCCTAAGATGCCCTTTCCCACACACAGCGCCCATTCCATAGACCCCACCTTGGAAAGACGACGGCCACCGCTGCAGCTTCCCAGAATTCCCAACCATCCCAAAGACAGTCAGGTCTGATAGATTGCTTTATAGATTTATCAGTGTCTTTATTGAAATAATTTTGTTTTATGTTATGATATTATGTTCAGTTGACTCTGGCTACATTCAGTGTCCAGTCCCCACCTAAACAAACAAAGAGCACTTCCAGAAGTCGCCCCGGTACGGCACAGTCCCTGAGCAACACCCTCTCTCTGCCGCTGTCCCCTTCCCTGCTGTTCCACTCTGCCGAGGATGTAATCCGTGCTAAGATTTGCTCCCCGCCTGACATCATTCAGACTTTCCGGAATAACCCACACTTGGGATTCCTCTACATGATATCAGCGGTGCCTAAATCATCCATTCAATATGACCCATACAATCTTAAGTAAGGAAGAAATAAAATGAACCATATACTCAATAGTTAAAAAATAATTGTTACTATTTTTAAAAATGTAATGATAGTATCTTTTAATTTAAAAGAATATATTATTTCAACAGAATTGTGACATACGACAATATCAACAAGTCTGACTTCTACACGATCAGCACACGTGCGGTATTGCACCTTTTTGGGAAAGAGGAGGTTTTTTGGACCTTAGACCGTTGGGAGCAGGAATATAGATATCACCAGAAGCTTCTGCAGATCCCGCTGTTTACCCTCTTCCGCAAGTGGAAGGCTTTCCATGTGTGTGTGGCATGCCAATGTGCGCTTGAAAAACACCAGTAAGTGCAGGCGAGCTCTTCAGGAGAATCTCTTCATTCTCAATGAGGTTTGTCCACAGTTTAGTGCGTTTATGTTTTACAATTGATATAGAACAGTGATTTTTAAATCTGATCTGTCGTATGTTTGCATTTTAGTCTCTGAGACCAGCACTGATTGACATCAGGGAGATGTGCTATCACATCAGTGACATGCCTCTGTGCCGGCTGGAGAAGGACCCCACATACACGCTCAAAGAGTTTCAAAGTGTGCAATCCAAACAACTGGAAGAGGTCGGCAATACTTAAGGTTTTCAATCTTTTATTTTGATCTATCTTACATTATTGTGGTTACAGCACAGTATGTCTATTTCTAGGTGTCCTCTCGTCTTGGGAGGTTCAGGGATCTGGTAATGGAAGTGGCTAGAAGTGCCTGTCGAAATGCTTTGAAAATGGCTGGACACACACCTGACTATGGAGACATGGAAACGTCTAGGTTACTGTTGTAACCCCGGTTCCCTGATGGAGGGAACGAGACGTTGTGTCGAAGAACGACAGTATGGGGGTTCGCTCTTGAGAACCAATCAACTCCGACTATATTAAAAAGGCCAATGGGAATTGGCGAATGAAATTTGCATGCCGGGCCCCGCCCCGGACATCCGGGTATAAAAGGGGAGCCGGCGTGCTCATTCATTACCTTTTGTGCTGAGGAACGTGAGGATGACCCACGACCGTTGCAGCGGGCGGCACAGCGGTGTGGCATGAAGGACACAACGTCTCGTTCCCTCCATCAGGGAACCGGGGTTACAACAGTAACCTAGACGTTCCCTTTTTGTCGGTCTCTCGACGTTGTGTCGAAGAACGACAGTATGGGGTTCCTATGTAACACGCCACATCGCCGTGCCGTGTCACGATCTCCAGCGGAGCTACCTTGACTGACTCTAGTGCGTCATAGGTGTGAGCTTCTACACGAGAGCGTAACCTACCAGTGGAGAAATGGTAAGACGTCCAGAGCTTTGAGAAAAGATAAGAGGTACTTTACCACCGGTCTCTTTGGGGCGCTGGCCTTCTATCACCGCAGCGAGATAGCCGCCCGACCGCTAACTGCACCGGGAAACGCGGCCCCTTCAAGGAGGGAGTGCGTTACGGAGGCCACATCCTGCCGTAGGGAGGTTAATATGTGGAAATATGCCAATGGTCTCACCTGAAAAGGGAAGATGACTCATGGAGGTATAGTGTGCATTGCTTACCCTTGTGGGTAGCACCACGTGAGAGGAGGTCACGCATTCGCCTGAGTAGGAGAATTTTGGTGAAGGAATTACGTCGGCCGGGGCCACCCCTGATGGGGGAGCCACTACGTACGGAGCACAGCTGGAAAAAGGGGTTTACCTAGAGGGACAACAGCACCGATGTTCCAGCCTAGTCAACAGGGCCGCTCCGCCCAGCCCGTGACCGTAAGGTGCTAAATGATGGATAGGTGACCTGTACTTCCTGCCAGGGAAGCAGAGAGGCCGAATAGGCACGGCACTTACCTAAAAAGGGAAGAAGCCCTTTCGCAGGCGTACGCCCGGTTGGCCGTTAGCTCTATCTGCGTAGGACCCGAGCTAATACCGGTTCCACCCTGAGGTTGTAGAACCTCGCAAAGGTGTTGGGCGTAGCCCAACCCGCAGCTGTGCAGATGTCTGCCAGAGAGGCTCCCTGAGCCACTGCCCACGAGGAGGCAACGCCTCTGGTAGAGTGAGTTCTCACTGCAAGTGGGCAGGGTAGGTTCTGGCATCGGTAAGCCATGGAAATGGCATCTACGATCCAGTGTGCCAGTCTCTGTTTGGAGACAGCCCTCCTCTTTGCTGACCTCCATAACAAACAAACAGCTGCTCAGAGCGGCTGAAGCTCTGCGTGCGGTTTAGGTAGAGTCTTAATGCTCGTACCAGACACAACACGGACGGGGTTGGGTCTTCCTCCCCTGTGGGGAGCGCCTGCAGGTTCACTACCTGGTCCCGAAAAGGTGTGGTAGGAACTTTGGGTATGTAGTCGAACCGGGGTCTCAGGATGACGTGAGATTAATTCGGTCCGAACTGTAGGCACTCTTTGGATACGAAGGATATTCGTAGGTCCCCTACCCTCTTGGGGTGAGCTCTACTAGGAGTACTGTCTTCCCAGAACAGACTCTACTAGGGGATCAACAATGGTCTCGGAAAGGCCCGTTAGGACCACGTCGAGATCCCAAGAGGGTATGGAGCGTGGACGCGATGGATTAACCCATCTTGCATCCTCGACCTGGTGACCATGCTATGCTGCCCAAGAATACTTACCTTCCACCAACTCGTGGTGTGTGGCAGCACTGCACTGGTCAAACATCCTCCAGGCTCTTCACCGTGTGAGGAGCACCAGGACGAGAAGACACACCACTTTGCGGCGTACAGACGCCTCGTGGCAGATGTTCTCGCCTGAACGATCGTCCCCGCCACCGTCGGGGTTACTCGTTCAGGATCTCCTCGTCCCGTCCAGGGACCAGACCTGCAGATTCCAGAGGTCAGGTCGTGGGTGCCACACCGTACCCTTCCCCTGAGACAGACGGATCTTCCCTAGGGGAATGGGCCAGGGGGGAGCTATTGCTAGAGAACTAGCTCTGCAAACCAAGCCTGGCTGGGCCAGTAGGACCTGGTGTTCCTCATCCCTGCCCTTGCACGGGACCGGTGCAAGAAAGCTCACTGGGGGGAAGTGGTACTTCCACTTGTCCCGGGGCCGGCTGTGCGCCGGAGCATCCCTGTCGAGGAAACCCTCGGTCAAGGGGTACCTCAGACGGCGACGGGTGTTGTCCGACGAAGCAACCAGGACCACCTGTGCCTGGTCGGACTGTTCCCACACCAGCCGGATCATCCCGGGGTGGAGTCGCCATTCCTCTTGGGGCAGCATCTGATGAGAGAGCACATTGGCTCTCTGGGTCAGATAGCCCTGGATAAATATGGCGCGCAGGGTCCTACTCACTGCTAACTCCACAGGAGGGGGCGTCGGGCAAGTTGGGACATTCGGCGCGAGCATACCGCACCTAGGCGGTAAGTATATGCTACAGCTGCCGTGTTGTCTAAGCGGATTTCCACATGCTTGCCTCCCATTAGAGGTAGAGACCTCCTGAGGGTGAGCATGACCGCTACCAACTCCAGACCACTGACGTGTCGGTACAATCGGGGACACGTCCATCGACCCGAAACTGTATGCCCGTTGCACACTGCTCCCTAACCCGACAGGGAGGCGTCGGTTGTCACCACAACGCGCCTCGAAACCTGGCCGAGGGATCTTACCACTCGTAAAAGGGTCCTGAAGACCACGGGGCTAGGGTGCTCCAACACTGAGGCGTAATGGCAATCCGCCTGGTGTCCGTGTGCCATGCACTCCTCGGGACGCAACTCTGAAGCCACTGCCTGCGTGGTCGCGTGTGCATCAACCCAAGTGGGCGGACCCTGGTTGAGGATGCCGTATGCCCCAGGAGCCTCTGGGAGTTTCCCAGGGCGACCACTGGACGCCTGAGTTACTCAGACATAGCAGTAAGGCTTGGGCACGTTCTACTGTGAGTCGTGCAGACATGGTGACAGAGTCTCGTCCCATCCCAAGAAGAGAGATGCTCTTTTCTCGGTTGACCCTTAAACCCAATTGGCTTGGGTGCTGAGGCACCGGGTCCCTGTGTGTACACACTAGATCTCGCTAGTGAGCCTAGGTAGGCCAACCGCTGAGATAGTTCAGTACATGCACGCTCCATCCTCTCAGGGGGGCAAGTGTGGCTTCCGCGACTTCCGTGAAGACGCGGGAATGTAGGGACAGTCCGAAGGGCAGGACCCCATACTGGTACGCCCGCTCTTCGAGGGCTCACCGTAAGAACAGTCTGTGCCGAGGAAGTAGCGAGACGTGGGAGTACGTGTCCTTTAGGTCGGTTGCCACGAACCATTCCTCGTATCTGACAGCTTCGAGGATGCGCTTCTGTGTTAGTATTCTGACCGGCAGTCTTTGAAGACACTGGTTCAGTAAACGCAAGTCCAGAATTAGGCGCCGCCCTCCACCTCTCACGGGGATGATGAAGTGCGGGCTGTGGGAGCCCGACGACATCTCGGCTATGGGTACGGGGCCGATCGCTTCTTTTGCCAAAAGAGTCGCGACCTCTAACCGAAGGACGGTGGAATCTTTCCCTCGTAGCGAGGTGAAGAGGATTCCCCGAAACTTGGGAGGTTGTTGTGCGAACTGGATCGCATAGCCGAGACGGATCGTTCTGTCTGGTTACCGCCCCGGTCCGAGCATAATCCATGCATACGGTAGTCGGGAAAACGAAACGAGAGGAACGATCTCCTTCACCATTCCCCTGGAGGGGGGTTCTGTGGCTCTCAGGACGGCTGCTTCGTCTTAGGGCGGAAGCCCTGGAAGCTTGCTGTCCCGAGTACTTACCTGCTCTTGGGGGCTGCCGAATAGCACACCGTCCGACCGAGAGTGTGTCTAGTTGCGGCGCCGCTGCTGTCACGCAACGTCGAGTCTCAACACAACGTCGAGTCAGATTGACGCAACGTCGAGTCGGACTGACGCAACGTCTTGTAACCGTGCACCGTCGCTTGGAGAGTGCCAACGGTTGTGTTATAAACCCAGGGGAGGAAACTGCTCCTTTTGTGAGAGGGTGGGCACCAGGCCCTGAAAGGGGCCCGGCACGAGTTGGGACGTGGCAGGAACGTCCCGCTCCGGCCACTTCGGAGATGGTATCCCCAGGACCGGGCGTGATGGTGTTTCCTCCGCTGGGTGCCTCCCGTCATGATCGCCGTTCTCCGGGTCGCCGCCTGAGGGAGAGATACAACCAGAGGGGTCGGTTGGGAGGGGCGAGGCTGTCTGGGGGCAGACTGAGCACGGAGCCTGGGCGGCCCGGAGGCTGCCCGGCTACGACGTGGGAGGATATGCCTGATAGCCTCCGTCTGCCTCTGCACGGCGGAGATCTGCTGCGAGAAGTCCTCCACCGTGTCTCCAAACAGCCCACCTTGCGCAATGGGGGCATCAAGAAAGCGAACCTTCTCGACCTCCCGCATTTGCGCAAGGTTGAGCCAGAGATGTCTCTCCTGGACCACCAAAGTGGACATCGTCCGACCCAGGGCACGCGCCGTAACCTTAGTGGCCCGAAGGGCCAGGTCAGTCGCAGTGCGCAGCTCCTGCAGAACTGCGGGGTCGGAACTTCCCTCGTCCAGCTCCTTGAGTGCCTTGGCCTGGTGGACCTGCAGGATAGCCATGGCATGGAGCGAGGAAGCAGCCTCTCCAGCTGCAGTGTAAGCTCTTGACCCGAGAGTTGAAAAAAACTTACACGCCCTGGATGGGAGCCGTGGTCAACCTCTCCAAGTGGACGCGGCCTGAGGGCACAGATGTACCGCAACAGCCCGCTCCACCTGGGGTATGTCGACATAGCCCCTGACTGCTCCCCCATCGAGGGAAGTGAGGGCAGAGGAAACCGTCTGCCGTGTACGCGCCAAGAATGGCGCATTCCACGACTTTGTAATCTCCTCGTGCACTTCCGGGAAGAATGGCACTGGAGCCGAACGTGGCTTAGAGCCCTGTCCGGACCCCAGGTACCATGCATCCAGCCGCGAGCGCTGGGGTGACGGTGGGGCCGTGCACTGAAGCCCAATGCTCGCGGCGGCCCGGGAAAGCATGGCCGCCATCTCCGGATCCGGATCGTCCCGAGGCTTACCCGTCAGAGACGGAAACTCTAGGACGTCATCCGGATCTGAATCCAGCAGGGCGCCCTCCGATGCCGCGACTGACAATTCGTCCTCATCCCGTAGGGAAGCAAGAGACGCCGTACCACCTCTTGCCGACGGGGTTGACGAGCGTGCAGAGGTATGGAAGTTCCGCGAGCCGGAGGCTGACGGGGTGACATCCATAGAACCCTCATAATCACTAACGCCGCTCGCTGAGGCTGTTGACCGTGCCGTAGCCGCAGTCAACGAACCAAAGGGAGCTGACGAAGTGGTGGCTTGCTTTCCTGGGAAAGAAGCCACCCGTGACCGCAACGTCTTAATCGACATCTGCTCGCCATGCGGGCAGGTCGGTCCCATGAACGGCGCTTCAGCGTGTTGGAGACCCAAACACGAGATGCAAGCGCTATGGGTGTCCCCGTCTAGGACGAATCCGCCGCAACCCAGGGAGCAGCTGTGAGCCATGAGGCAACACGCTGCTTAGAAATTGCTCTTTTATTTAGAAAAAGAAGAATTCCAGACACTCTCTGCCTTCTGCCGAAACGCACAGGGGAGCCGCTTGAAGAGGGACAGTCCACTGCAATCGCGTCGTCACACCAGCAAGAAGATCGTCAGAAGTCGATTTCAGCATCAGACTGGAAGTCATCCGCAGGTTCCGAAGAACAAAAAGGTAATGAATGAGCACGCCGGCTCCCCTTTTATACCCGGATGTCCGGGGCGGGGCCCGGCATGCAAATTTCATTCGCCAATTCCCATTGGCCTTTTTAATATAGTCGGAGTTGATTGGTTCTCAAGAGCGAACCCCCATACTGTCGTTCTTCGACACAACGTCGAGAGACCGACAGAAAGGGAACTGGTGATCACACACACTGCGTACTTCTGGTGAAAAGTTTTGGGACACTTTTGATGTAAAGATGAATGTCTTAATGTCAAAAAAAGATCAATAGATCTAAGTCTTATAGATTAAAATTTCCAAACTTACATGTTTTTTTATAACAAAAGTTACATTTTATTCAATTAAAATGCTTTCGAAATGTATGATTTTCACTTAATACTAAAAAAAGAACACCCAATAACAGTTTTTAATTAAGGTAATAATTATGAAAATTATGGGCAAAATGTGACTACACTTATGATCAAATATAGCATGTTAACTTTTTTTAGTTTACAGACTTCCCATTGTTTATTTTACTTTATTTGATAATTGGTTCTTATCATTCTAAAATGTTGAAAAAATATGAGTGCATAAGTGATTAAATGTCCCAAAACTTTTGACTGTTGGTGTACATATTGACACAACAACAAGTTAGTATCTGGTTTATTACTCTTTAAGTTAATATGATGCTTTATAGATGGTAATGAAGAAGTGCCGTCTCCTGGTTTGGGATTTTACTATGAGGATGGACCTAAGAAGATGACTTACACCCAGCAAGCCAACAAGCGAAATACCTACAGGTTTGAAATGACACAGAGTCGAGTAAATTATAAATAAATCTGTTTTTGGTTACACAATGTTATGTTAAGATAATGTTTCAAGTAAAAACGATCCATTCAGTTATAAAAATGATTAAAAAATGACAAGAATATGTTTTGAGAAACAGTGAATATGTTTTGAGGACAAACAGTGTGTTTGTGAGAGAAAAAAATATTAATCACAAAACTTCTTTGGGGAATAAAATAATAATAAACAAATCTAATCTCTTGTGTTTAAGAAAAAAGACGAAAATTAGAACTCGGTTATCATTAACTCATTCCCTTGGTATTGGAAACCTGTAACCTGTATCTGTTCCTTTCTTTTGCAAAAAAGAATATCAAAAGAAGATAATTTGGATAATGTTGGACATAAAAACAATGCAATCTATGAAATAAGCTAAAAATATTACAGATTTCTTTTGTGGTGAACTATGCCTTTAGTTTGATTCCTGGTAGAGCGTTGGTTAGTTCTCAGGTTTAATATCTTTAACCTTAAATAAATGCACATATTTTGGTAATGCATGTTAATTCAGGTTGAATGTTTTTCATGGGCTCCAAAGTTTCATCAGGATGGCTGATTATCTGATTGTGAACACAACACACATGCTCGTGGTTAACTCGGTCAGTAAGCTGCTGAGTGTGTTTCACGAGCACATCACACACACGGCTCCACATGCTCTCATCCAGAGCTGGACAGGGAGTGAGTCTGGCCCTGACAGAGATGGAAAGGTTAACCAGCTATTGTTTTGTTTCATAAAGCCAAATTTAAATTATGTTGTAGTTTGTGTAAATGAAAAGTATGTTGTCACAGGACACTGCAGAGAAGAATATAGATGCGCCTCAGCAGCCGATGTTCATAACTGAGCTTATGCTGGACACACACTCTTTATCATACCAGCCATCTGTGGATCACTTTCAGGTTTGCCTCTCTTTGTTGTTTGTGGTGAAAGCAGTTTGTGAGTGAAAAGATTGTGTGTATCTGACGGCTATGTGTGTTGCAGGAGTGTATATCAGACATTACCAGCCAGTTTCAAGAAACAGTTTTATCTCTGGATACCTTGGTGCAAGATGCCTACTTTGATGCTTTTACTCAACCCATTATCAACAAAAAGGTCAAGCATTCACAATTTTTTGTAATCTGATGGTGAAAGACGACTGTTTATTGTTATTTGTGTTTGCAATGTGTTGGGTGTTTCAGGTAGAGAAGAAGACATGCGGGGAAGGCCCCAATCTTGAGGAAGTCCTAGAGGATGACAATAATCTGCAAAACATGATTTTCAGTATTAAGGTCCAATGTCTCTCATTTTAAAATGAAAATAAAAGGGGGCATATAAATGCACACTTGTTATCATTTATTAAATATAAATTTTGTAGTTTTGGGCCCAGTCAATGGAAGCCAGTGGGAAGTAGTTACTTTTTAGTTTCTACATAATCGTAGTGTTTCTATTATTTACAAAAATGACATACTTCATATATTTTTCCTGGATGATGGTTTAAAACGTTTTTTTTTGTCTCCTGTTAGCAATCTGTCCAGGTTGCATTTGATGCTGCATCTGTGTACTCTCATACATTTGAGCCGTTCAGACTTTTTTACAAAGAGAATGAAGACCTGGACATGGTAGAACATGATTAACATTATGACAACTTTCTGCAATTAATTTTATTAATACCATTACTTTTGCAAATCTTTCATGTTGTCATCTTCTGTCATTATGCAGATGTAGCACTTTTTGAAAGCGGTCTAAAGAAATATCACAGAGAGCATAAAGAAGCTTTAGACATTAAACAGAAAAGACCCCTGGGAATTCTGCTGGTAGATACTACACAACTTAATCAAAGATTGATACCATCTCCCCTGCGCTGCCTAGAGGTAACGCCGATACAAAACCAGTTGGCCTAATCCTAATATTTGTGCCTCACTGTCATTTGTGCCTCACTGGGTGGTCATGAAATACTTGAGAAATTTTACATTTTCTAACTTTCTGTCATTTGGCAGTGTGTACACCTTAAGACATTTTTGTCCTCCAGGTTATTAATGACATCCTGCCTCGCCTGGCAAAGAAGAAGATAGATGACATCATTGCCGAAGCTCAGGATGCCAAGTTCAAACTGAGATCTGTTCCCATGGCAACCTTAGAATATGTCAACTTTCTCAACTTCTTGGAAGAGATTCAAGATAGGGTAAGAACCAAAATGAAGTAATTCACAGTCCCCCCGAGAAGAAATTTTTTTTTTACCACCAGAACAACAAACTTTATAGTATTTTCACGTGAGATCGTTTTTTTTGGACTTAAATTAGTTTGAATATAGCTTTACAACTTACTGATCCATGTGATCGGATGAGTTTAGGTGATTTGCTAGAAGTTTATGTCTCCATGACTGCATCCTTGTTAAACTGCAGTTTTATAAAGAAACAATGGTTAAACATTTTAAATTTGACAGTTTTTCTATAAATCACAATAGAAACTACATAGAAACATAGAAACAAAATTAAAAACTTGATTTTCTCAGCCGGGTGTTTTATCACATTTTGTCCAAATAAATGTTAGAAGTAAAATGGCTGTTTGTCCATATTTCTTTTTCTTTTACTCAGATTGAGGTGCTGGAAAGAGAAACCAAGATTGTCAGTGAGATGTACAAGTTGATTGAGAGTTATTCTGCCCCACACCTCCTGAAGATATTGCTGTATATACCACATTGGCCCCATTTATGTATTCTGTAAGAAACATCATCGACAAGGCGGTGGAGGAACAGGACACTAACGTGGGCAAATTTTGCCAACATCTCCAGCAGGACATTAACAAACTCAATAACAAAGTTCAGGAAGTTAAGTGGCAAGCTGAGGTAAGGCATTGTTATTCATGTGTCTTTCTGGTTATAATTCTTCATACTTCCTGCATTTGGATGAAGATTGTTCAAATGGATTTTGTTTGTGTTTCAGAATCATCAGCTCTATGACATAAATGCAGATCGCTCAAATATACGCATGCTTTTGGGAAGGATTCAGATAACCATTGATGAACTCCAGACTCAGGCCTCTCAATTTAAAACGTATCAGAAGAACTTTAAGGTCAGTGTTACACACTATTTATGCAGCTGTTTTTTTGCTTGCTAAGCCTGAATGAGCAGATCTCACTTATAGTTAAAAAGATTGGACTAAACATCACCTTATGCATGGACAAAAATTCTCTTAAGTACAGAATTAGATATGATTATTTATAATTATAAATGTTGTTTATCTGTTTGTGTTTTTATGCAGGTGGTGGTGACTGAATATGACGCTCTTGAGGAACTGAGTGCTGAAGTGAAGCAGCTGCTTTGGGACTCTATTGAAGAGTGGGAGATTTTGGAGAGCAGCTGGAAACAGGTCAACATAAATTTATGCGTTTTCAATAAAATGTGGACTTTTATGGGGTTAGATAAAAAAATACTTTTTAGTATTTAAAATAAAAATAGTGATCATATAAAATATAATTCTTACTCTTAATACAAATAAATTCATTAGTATGCATATTCACATGTGACATGCTGATTTTCAGATTTTTTTTATTTTTTATTAACTTATCCTTTTGTCATTTCAAACCGATATGACTTTCTTTCTGTAGCAGAAAATAAGTCATTTTGAAGAATGTTTGTATAGAAATACATTGCCCTCCATTGACTTATATTGTGACATTGTCAAAACAACAGTGCCAAATCTTTTTTTGACACACATTTTTCTAAATATCTTTTTTGTTATGCAGAAGAAGCAAACACATGCAGGTTTGGCAGTTTTGAGTAAATGATGGCACATTTTTCTTTTTTGTTAAACTACCACTTTAAAAAGACCAAGACTAAGTGGATGTTTCTAATTACCCTTTAGAGAATGGCACTTTACGTTAGATACATTATCGTACAAGTTTGTCTCTGCTAATGAAATATAATAAGCTTTTTTTTATTAAATGTGAGCAATATTTTTGTTACAGAATAAGTTTGAGGATTTGGACTCAGAATTGCTGAGTAGGCAGGTGAACAAGTTAGCCAAAAATGTTAGCCAGCTGGAGAAAGGATTACCACCAAACAATGTTGTACCCTACCTCAAAGAGAACGTGGAGACTATGCGTGAAAAGATGCTCCCCTTGTTATTCTCCACATTAAGTCATTGAGTTTCTGTTGTGTTGTCAAATATTTACATTTTGGAGAACCGTCTGAGGGAATTTCACTGTAATTCTACATTATACCAATGTATATAACTTCTAAAAGCATTTTCCTCCCAAGTCAGTTTTTAAGTCAGTTATTTATATCAAGTAAAAGAATAGAATGTCATTAGAAAATATGAGTTCCCTTTCTGTCGGTCTCTCAACGTTGTGGTGAAGACGACTGTATGGGGTTTGAACTTGAGAACCGATCGACTCTGAACTTGAATTTGAAAGGACAATGAAATTGGCGAATGAAATTTGCATGCCATTCCCCACCTTGTACATACGGGTATAAAAGGGAAGATGGCGGTTTAATTCATCGTCTTTTGTTCTTCGGAAACCTTGCTGATTACGACTACGTCTGAAAGCATTCTAACGACGACTGCGCGATCTACCTGCTGGTGTTACAACGTGCAGTGGACTCTTTCAGCAGAAGCCAGAGACCATCTTCTTTCTCTAAAAGAACAACTTTCTGAACAGTGTGTTGCCCCTTCATGGTGTACTGCTTTTCCCCGGGTTGCGGCAGACTCAGGGTCTCCGGTGCACTTGTGCCCTCAGAATGCCTCCACCTGCAGGGATTGACAAAGGCTCCCCTCCAAGGCGTGTAAGATCTCCTCCACCCTCGGGTTGAAGGCTTACATGGCCAATGGTCAAGCTGCCAAAGCACTTAAGGAGCTAGACGGAGAAGTTCCCACCCCACAGTTTTGCTGGAGCTGCTCACAGCACTAAGGTTACGGCTCTTGCACTGGTTCGGATGATGTTTAATCTGGTCGTCCAGGAGAGACATCTCAAGTTGAACCTTGCCCAGATGTGCAACGTCGAGAAGGTCTGCTTTCTTGTTGCTCCCATATCACAGGGTGGGTTGTTTGGAGACACGGTCAAGGATTTTTCCCAGCAGTTCTCCGCTCTCTTTAACATATCCTCCTCTGCCGCGACCCGGACACATTCGTGCCTTCGAAGTCCCGTGCGCAGTCTATCCCCAGGTGGTCCCTCAACAGGTGGCGACCCTGAAGCCGGTGACCCGAAGGAGAGCGACGCCTTACCGCCAGCAACAACCTCGCAAGAAGAGCCAGTGGAAGCAGCCCTGACAGAAGGCACCCACGGAGTTTGAGGAGAACATCAAGCCCCTCCCTGGACATTCCATCTCCACTCGGCCGGAGCGGTATGGGCCCTGTCTATTCCCCCCAGGTTCCGGGCCCTTTTGCAGCCTGTAGCCAACATCTTCTCCAAAGAGCACTCTCCCTCCTCCCTGGTCATAAATTACAACCAATATTACTATCTGAGTGACGGTGTGCGGTTAGAAGACGTGTCGTCAGTCCGACCCGAGGTTGCGTCAACTCGACCAGACGTTGCGTCACGACTCGACGTTGCATCAAGACTCAGCGTTGCATCACATCATTGGCACTGCAGTTATCCACACTCTCGAGCAGACGGTGCGCTGAACTCCTGCCTGCACAGGCAGGTGAGTACTCAGTGAGAGCCACAGAACCTCCCTCCTCCATGATGGTGAAGGAGACCTGTCCCCCATTTCCCGGCACCTGCATGCATGGACCAGAGATGGCGACTCTTTTGGCAAAAGAAACAATCAAATCCGTCCCAATAGCCCAGATGTCATTGGGTTACTTTGTTGGGTTACTACAGCCCGTACTTCATCGTCCCCAAGAAGGGTGGAGGGCTGCGCCACATTCTCGACTTTCATTCTCTGAATGGCTGTCTGCCCATACTGCCATTCAGGATGGTAGCACAGATGTGCATTCTCAAGTCTTTCAGACACGTGGCAATCGACCTGAAGATGCATACTACCACGTATCAATACTCCCTCAACACTTGAGCGTATCAGTACAAGGTCCTGCCCTTCGGCCTGTCCCTATTTCCCCAGGTCTTCACGAAAGTCACAGAAGATATTTTCCCACAGAGTCTTTCCCCCTGAAATTTAGAAATCTAAATTGGTGAATCTATAAGAAATCTACAGATGCAAACACATGGAGGATAGGCTACACTCTAAAAATTGTAGTAAATCTGAGTAACTGCATCTGTACACTAATAAATAAAACTGAGTTTTAAATTAACATTAAACATTAAAAATAACAATATTTATTAGGGATATACTCGGCTGAAACGAGTATCCGGTACGGATAAGCACATTTGCCGAGTACGAGTATTATAAGAGTAATACGAGTCAATATCTGTGCTCGGGTTAAATACAAATTCTCATTGGTTGATGACCATGTCTGCGTGCTGTGATAGGCTAGTCACAGTGCACCTCCCACACACACATACGCTCTGCTCACTCACACACAGAAAACTGACCGTGCGTTCACACTGCAAGCGGCGAGAGCGTCAAGAGCGTCCGGATGCAATTCATTTTCAATGTGAGCCGGCGGTGACTCTCTCGCCGGGTTGAACGTATAGTGAGAAGAGAACAGCACTCTCTCTCTCTGTCTCTCTCTCTCTCTCTCTCTCTCTCTATCTTTCTCTCTCTTTTACTCACTTATTCACTCATACACACCTGATGTGGATATTTAAATAAATCACGAAATCATGAAAACTCTTGTTCATTACATTTAACTTAATAATTGCATCCGCATGTGATGCTGTCATGTAAATCGTTTTCTAATCAGCAATTTCTGATCCCCTATCAATTGCATTAAAATTAAAATAACATTTTATTACATATACTCAATTACTTTGGTAAGTTTAATTCAAACAATCAAGTAAGATTTTCAGAGATTTTATCAAGTTAATTAAGTTAAATATTTACTAAGTCACTGAATAGTTTTTGAGTGTAGTAGGTTTAAAACAAACTCCATCTAAATGTGGATTTGAAGATTTTATTTGATGATGGTAAAGATACAGTCTTCCCTAAAATGTGAAACTAAGTCCCTGTCAGTCACCATCAGTTATTGTGTATGTGTATTAATAATATTAATGTATTTTATTAAAACATTAAGGCAATTCAGTATTCTGATGCTTAGTTGTGTGAAGCTAAAAAGTATTTAAACAATTAATTTTAATCATGCTTGAAGTGCAAGGCCAGGCAGGCAGCATAATGCCAAAAAAAAGAGGATACAGAAAAGGAAGAAGGAGCGCCAGGAAACAGCCAAAAGTAGCAAATCCCTAAATTCATGGTTACGACCAGTTAACTTTTAGATTTTTTTTTTTTAAGGAAGTCAGGGTTGCGTTAATATATATACTTTTTTGTTTTAAAAAAAGAAAATAATACGTAATTTTGAGAAGTGCCCTTTATGTCACTTGAGCCCTGCCCCTCAAAATGTCTATGCACGTCCCTGCTGAGCAGCTCTTTGTCTGTTATGGAGGTCAGCAAAGAGGGAGGGCTGTCTCCAAACAGAGACTGGCACAATAAATCGTGGATGCTATCACCATGGATTAAGGATGCCAGAACCTGGCCTGCCTGCTTGAAGTGAGGGCTCTCTCCATCCGGGATGTAGCCTCCTCGTGGGCAATGGCTCAGGGTGACTCTCTGGCAGACCTCTGCAGAGCTGTAGGTAGCGCTAAGCCAAACACCTTCGCAAGGTTCTAAAACCTCAGGGTAGAGGCGGTATCAGCTAGGGTCTTACTTCATTGTTTTCTCTCTCTTTAATATCATATTTTCTTAAAAGACATTTGGCAGATGCTTTTATCAAAAGCATCTTATAAGTATTATGAGCACTTCAGAGCAAACAGGGGTAAGATGTCTTGCTCAAGGGCACTCAGTCATTGTCTGCTGATACTGACATTCAGACCCATAACATTCTGCTTACAAGTCCAACTCTCTACCACCAGACCCCGACTGACCACTACTGACCATTTTACAACCTGGAAATCTTTTGTGTTTCTTTATTTATGTCATGTCGAACCCAATGATAACATTTTAGGACTCAAACTGTAAATGATTTATCGTGTTCCACTGAAAAAGTCATATACATCTGAGATTCTGCATTATTTATTATGAGAGTATTTTCAAGAGGATGTATGTGTTTTCTATCCCCTAGTTGGCGGTCATCACAGACTTGCGTAGCCCATGTCTGAAAGCACGTTATTGGGAGATGCTGGAGATCATCGTTGAAGCCAAACTAATGGATGAACCTCTGAGTCTCGCCACCTTACAAGAACTCAACATCTTCAGCTTTGACCCACAAATACAGGAGGTTTGTAAAAGAGTTTCTGTTTCTCGATCCCAGGGATTGCACATACTCAAAATAAAAATCTGTTAGTATAATTCAATGCAAGTTGCTTTAGATAAAAGTGTCCGCTAAATGTATATATGTTAATGTAAAGAAAGATAAAGGCTGTTCATCAAAACTTAGTGAAACGTTTACCAAAACAGCTTGTGAATCCTCTCTAAGGTGTCAGGACAAGCATCAGGAGAGGCATCTCTGGAAAACATTCTTAAAAAGGTGAAACCTGTTTTACATGTGTACATGTCTGCGTTGTGAGGTACACAGAAATTCATTCTTGTGATAGATTGAAGAATCATGGAAAACAACAGAGTTTGTAGCGTTATGTCTCATCAAGACTCAAATGACTTTTTTTTTCTCGGAGGCCCTGACGATTTTCCGGTTGAGTGTTTTGGAAGTGTTGTCTGTAATGTATTTTTATGTGTTTACTTCTGTAGTTTTTGTATGTCTTTGGGTGTTTGAAGGTGGATTCCGGCAATAATTTTGAGTGGCAGAGGCAGTTGCGATATTATTGGGATTTGGATAACTGTGTGGCTCGGATGGCTTTGTCTCAGTACATCTATGGATATGAGTATTTGTGAGCGTGAACACACCTGGTCATTACGCCACTGACGGTGCCGCTATCATCCTCCTCTTGTCATGTACCCAAAAGCGTTATGTATATCTGACTGCTTTTCCCATGTGCAGCTGGATCTGGGTGGAGCTCCTGCTGGTCCAGCCGGCACAGGCAAGACTGAGATGACAAAAGATCTGGCCAAAGCTCTGGCTATCCAGTGGACTCAGATGGACTCAACTATAAGGTTCTCATTCATAATCTCTTTAGTTTCCTATGATCTTTCTGTACTTATAACTCTGCTGCAGTTAGACAAACACTGTTTTATAAAGATGAACATGATAAGGAAAAATCCTGATGTTTGACACATGGGGGCAGCAGAGTGCAATGTCAATCAGCTTTACCAAATGCAGGCTGTGCAATTTTTTATTTTGCTTGGCAGTGATATTGTGTATTATATATATAATATAGAAGTGTCACCTCAGATCATGTCTTATTCCTCTTATGCCTCTCTCACATTCACAGCACATTATTTTATCATCAGCTCTGATGTTCACATTTACTGTTAATGTAGATCAGTGGTTCCCAAACTTTTTGCAGCATGCACCCCTTTCTAGTGTTTGACACCTGTCAAGCACCCCCCAACACTTTACTCTGGTTAAACTTCATATTTTCAATTGCAACAACTTAATACAGATACTCTGGTTAAACTCCCCATTTTTAATTGCAATAACTAAATACAAATATTCACTGTAGATTAGAAAACATAAAAAAATCTGTTATAAATACAACTGATTACTACCTTTTTTTAGTGAGATGGATGGGCCTGCATGTTTGCACACAGATCATCAAAATTCGGGGTAATGGATGACAGTTTTACTCTCAAATCATTCTCAGCATCTAGTCTTTGTCGACGTTTTTAACCAGGTGTCCATTTTGATGAATGTAGTAAGTGAAAAAATAAATAAACAAATTATCAGTTGGCGCCTAATATAGGCAGGGCGGGGCCATTGTGCACAGACGTGCTTGTAAAAGGAAATTAAATCATGAGTAATTTAAAGCTTGTAATGTGAAATTTTATTTCTTAATAAAATTTTCGTGGGTGAAGTTTTCCTTAAATACTTAAACAGACATCCCAACCTGCAAAAAGCCAAACAAAACAAAACAAACCCCAATTCCCCCCCCCGCACACCCCAACTACATCACAGATAGAATCTGGCAGCACCGACAGCACCTTCATCAGCTGACTGATCTCCATAAATCTCAACTGCCCTGAGATCACAGATCTTACTTTGGACAACTTCTACAGCTTTCACCAGAACTCATCGACTGGTAAATTCTTGTCATTTGGTACCAGTGCTTCCGGGTTACTTGAGACATAATCCAGGATTTGAGTTGTTCTCTAGCATCGACCTTCATCACATTTGGAAATCTCTCTGCCAAAGTCCAAATTTGCTCTGGCTTCACATCATCTGGGTTCTCTGGATTGACCACGGACAGATTTGTCAACATTTGGTCTCTCATTGGGAACTTTTATATTATTTTTTAAAAGCTTCTGACATAGAATGCCGCTTCATTGCCTCCTCGACTATTTGTTAGTCGCTTTGGATAAAAGTGTCTGCTAAACGCCTAAATGTAAATGTAAAATAGAATGTTCTGGCATCTTTGAAGAATTGCTTTGTCTTGTAAGTGGAGAGTTCTTCCTCACTTAACAAAAGCTCCTCGTCAAGAACCCAACAAAAGTTCTTCATCTGGACACTGAATTTCAAGGTTGCTCACATCTATCTCCTGCAGTTTCACTTCTCTCAATACATCTGTGAGAAGAGATTAAAGCCCGCCCACACTGACAAGTGATTGGTTGATTTGCGTAACATCTCAAGGTCTCTCGCTCCCTCTCCCTCTCTACCCTGCGCGCGCTGCACGATTTGAAACACTGTCGCGTTCGCGCGCTTGCTCTTGATTCCGGGAGATTTTAACTCATTTGCGGGCATCAGGGAGGCGCAATTCATATGCGGGAAACTCCCCCAACTTCCGGGACACTTGGGATGTCTGCGTAAAAATAATAAAGAGACAATCTTCTTCCCCGCCATTACAAAAATTCTCTGGCTCACCCCCGGGGGTCAGTCTGCGCACCACTGCTTTAGATAAAAGTGTCCGCTAAATGTATATATGTTAATGTAAAGAAAGATAAAGGCTGTTCATCAAAACTTAGTGAAACGTTTACCAAAACAGCTTGTGAATCCTCTCTAAGGTGTCAGGACAAGCATCAGGAGAGGCATCTCTGGAAAACATTCTTAAAAAGGTGAAACATGTTTTACATGTGTACATGTCTGCGTTGTGAGGTACACAGAAATTCATTCTTGTGATAGATTGAAGAATCATGGACAACAACAGAGTTTATAGCGTTATGTCTCATCAAGACTCAAATGACGTTTTTTTTCTCGGAGGCACTGACGATTTTCCGGTTGAGTGTTTTGGAAGTGTTGTCCGTAATGTATTCTTATTTGTTTACTTCTGTAGTTTTTGTATGTCTTTGGGTGTTTGAAGGTGGATTCCGGCAATAATTTTGAGTGGCAGTGTTGGACTTTCCAAGGGTCCTTCGTGTTCAAAAATTGGAGAGAGACAATCTCTAATAATAATGAGGTTTATTAATCAGATATAAAAATAAATATAAATACAGCTCTGGGTTGTCAGTCCACGACTTCCACACTGACCAACAACTCAGTAACAGAATCACACAGTATTTATAGTATGTATTGTCGGTCTATCTTCTAGGCCGGAAGGGATCATCCCCTGCTTCCATAAAAGGCAGATCTGGTTCATTTTTCGCTTTCGATATCTCGTGCGTCAGATGACTTCAGTTTCTGTGAAAAAACATATCAAAGAGACAAAGAACACAGCACAGAAGAACACTACCTCCTTTTCTTCTTTTAATTAGGATACAACAGTAACTCTTAGTTTTTCTGGTATTTGGGAATGTGTTTTACTTCTCGTGCTTAACAACCTCCGCATGAGAGGCCTTGTACTGGCGGATGGGAGTAAGGTCAGATGACTCTTCTCCTGCAGCGGTTCTGTTCTTATCACTTCTCCCTTTCTTGCACACAAACTTTTCCTGTCTTGCAAGCATATTGTTATCAAAAGCACATTCTAAAGCAATCCTTTATATGGTTACTTATTCTCAATATACTTTAGTAGAACTTGTAAAAGAATATGATTATTTGAACGATTAATAAAACTTCAATCAATAAACATAAGAGTATAATATTATATAAGAAAGATGATTAATTAAACATTGATTAATAAAACATAAATCATAAAAGCTGATTAATACAACATAAGATTGTATCATTTTCCACAATTCCCTCTCTTGACCTCGTAGAGGTCACACATAATCTTGTTCATTCTCATCATCGTGTACCATGTGATCTGCAGCCAACAAGGGCATGTTATACGGATGTGGTGGGCCAAGATCTTTCTTTTCTATTGCTGCAACAATCAATCGGTTGCACAGTGACCTGATACATGGTATACAACAACATCCACATGTTATCAAAATGGCTAGAAATACCGCGAGTGATACAATTATAGACATCACCAGTGCTTTCCATTTACCTAATGTTTTTTCCAGCCAATCACCAATGTGATTATCTATACCTGAATGTTCCTTCATTTCGACAGATAATGTTCTCAGTTCTTCTAAAGCTCTGGTCACAGAGCCATCCAGGGCTGTGTAATTTGGAATGAAAGTGCAACATAAATCACCAAACATATGACATACTCCTCCTTTCTCCGCTAACAGCATATCTAATGCCATTCTATTCTGCACTGCCATGAGAGATGTTGGGACTAACTGTTCTGATAAACCCTCTACAGCATCTCTTGTCATATTTGTCAATCTCATGACATTGTAATGAACATAGTTAATTCTATCAACATTTTTGTTTGGGGTGACCGGGAATAGTGCTGCTATAATAGGAATATTTTTGAAGCCTGTTGCTATTTGATCTGTTAATTTGTATTCATCTGGTACCCACCTTTGGAATGCCAATTGCATCAATATACGTAGGGTTATTTAGGCTCAAATCTATCAACGTGTCTCTTTTCCTAATCACAGAATAATGCTCACTACTATGATGGTGATGATGCCCAGGATTATGGTACACTTCCAGTTTTCCCACACCCTCGTTTTAGTGGATACAATAACTGAAGTAATATATAATGAAAATATAAAATATTAATGAAAGAAATCAATAAAAGGAAAACATTTCTAGGCTAAACAGATTGTGAAAACATATGATTAATAAATGAAAACTAATCACTTCTATGTTAAAGCATTAATACCACTAATATACTGATTATCACATCTACAATGAATATATCGTTATAGTCATATTTGTGTTAGCAAACACTTCTCTTAGAATTTTTGTAACTTTGTCAAAATTTAGTCCATCTAATCCACACCCCAGCCGGGGTGCTGAGACACGCTCTGTACTATGTTGCACACACCAGTCTCTCATGCATGTCAAACTACTGGTGAAATCTCGATATGTGGGCTTGTCTTTACACAACTTCTTTGTGATTAAGTGAAAAAACGGTTCTACCGTCCTTTTCATGTGTAACAGCACACTCTCCTTATCCCGTGTTCTGTTGTTTCACTTTGTTTACACCGTACCTGTCTTTGAATATTGTTGCAATACCTCCTCCGTATGCACAGTCTTCACTTACACAGTTTGCCAATGGTTCTCCCTGTGGGCTTGAAAAAGATCACCTGTTTGAAACAAAATTTTAATTTTCCACTTTCTTGTTTGTCCGTACTCTCTGTACTCTCCCTCTCTTGGACCTGAGACTTCAGGTCCACAGCCGTTTGTTCCAGAGACCTGCTGAGTGAATCACAAGCAACACAAAAAAAAATGATACCAGGTATCCCTTGTGCCTTACAGGCGGACACAGTGTGATGTTCTGGCGACGACGCACAGTGGTTTAGACCACCTGTGTTCTGGATCTGTTTCTGGTGTGACCTGCTGAGAGAAGTGTTGGTTCAAAGCAGTTAGTTTTTCAAAATAAGCACTATGCGACAAAGGCTCAATGATATCCTCTCTCAATGGGTTGACTGAACCCGGAAATGAGCGACCTGTAAACAATTCATAAGGTTTAAAACCAGAAATCTTTTTAACAGAAGAACGAACAGACATTAATGATATAGGGGGAACAGATAACCAGGTTAATTTGGTCTGTGCACAGATTTTAGCCAATTTTAGTTTCAGTGTAAGGTTCATTCTTCAACTTTTCTTTGAGTCATGGAATTCTCTTCTAGAGTAACCTTGGCATTTTATAATTGCCACTTCCGCGGGTATCATCAGAGCCTCTAAGGTCTCTGGCTTCACATGCATGTGTAATTGGTCGACCTGAGGTGGTAACAAAACCACACCTCTGCCAAACTGATAGTTCAACATGTACAGCTGTAACGACATAAGTAGAATCACAAAAAATGTTGACTCTATTAGTTCCTGCAAATTTCAAAGCTTCAGTGACTGCTATCATTTCTGTTCTCTGTGCTGACTGTTTGCCTGTCAATTTCTCTGCGACCCTGGTGATAAATCCCTCATCTGTCTGTTCTACCACAGAAAATGCAGCCGTTAGTGAACCCTCCTCTGATCTGAAACAACACCCATCTGTAAACAGCGTTATCAGTTCTGGTGGTGCTGTGAGTGGAGTGGCAAAAAGGTTCGCTCTTACACGCGAAGCCAATTCCGTTATAGGGACACAATCATGTGTTTGGCCATCTGATAAGAGATCAGCCATGTTAATACCCTCATGGGTATATGTAATGTGTGGTGCTGTCAATATTTTAGCTAGTCTGTGTTGTCTCAACGGAGAAAATGTAAACGCTGTAGAATTTACAAATAACATAATGGAATGTGTTGTCAAAACCGTCAATTGGTGTCCCATAACAATGTATGAAGTTTTCTCAATTATTTTTGCCAACCCTGCAGCAAACCTGGCACAACTTGGCTGGCGTTGTTCAATGCTGTCCAGGAGCACGCTGACATCAAAATCCTCCTAGTCCCTGCCTGCTTCTAGAATAGCACCCCATGTGCACTGCTCCCTGTTTCAGAAACATCTAGGAAAAAACTCAGAGAATAGTCAGCACAATTTAAATGAGCAGCATGTGACAGTTGTGTTTTCAATGAAATAAAAGTCTGTTCTGCTTCTTGGGTCTATGTCAACTCAGCTTTCAGATTTTTCATTCCCTGCTCTTTCACTAACTGCCTCAACGGTGTGGTTAAGGAAACATACATCGGGATGTAGTTTCTGCTAAAACCTGTCAGACCGAGGAAAGAAAGCATGTCCTTCACATTTATTGGTTTGGGATGTGTCAAAAGGCTGTCACGTTGGTGATGGGAGAGCGTAGAACCCTGAGCTGTTATCAATCTACCCATGAAAGAAACAGAAGGTCTACTAATTTGCAATTTCTCCTTGCTGACTTCGAAACCCGAGGCATGTAACTGCTTCAGTACCAATTCAGTGGCTTTTAAGCATTCTTCATTTGTGGTAGCAGCAAGGAGAAGATCATCAACATACATTATCAGCACACAGTTCTCTGGAAGTTCACAATTATGTAGTTGTTCTTTCAACACCTGATTAAATATTCCAGGTGACAAGACAAACCCTTGGGGTAGTCTGTTATATGAGTATTGGCGACCTCTGTAGGTGAAAGCCAGACATGCTTTACAGTGCTCAGACAGTGGTATACAAAAGAAAGCATTTGCCAGATCTATACATGTAAACCATTGGTGAGCTGGAGTCAAAGTAGACAGAGCGGTGTATGGATTGGGCACAGCCAGTGTGGGTGTTGACCCATGTCTTCTGTGTGTGCTCTTACCCAATAGGAACAGGTGGAAGGAGAATACATCACCATGGTATTGTCAGTGGGCTCCCAGTCTGCGACAGCTCTTAATTTCTTTGTCATACCTCCTAACTCTCTAGCTTCATGGCCTGGATGCAGTGCCATGGAAATGTGTGGTGCGGCTGTGTCTGTCATTTCGTACCATTGAAGTTGATCAGTAAAAGTAATAATTGCTACTACTCCCTCCTTACCTACATAAAGTCACTCACTTGTGATACGTCATCTATCTCCCTCTATGGTGTTAAAAAGTTCATGATTGTCATTTCTTTCATAAAATAGTGTACAGTGCAAGGGGTCAATTGGTGGTAAGAAAACATCTATGTCTATGATCCATGGCCTATGGTTGTTGTAAAGTGACACTACACTTGTTGGGGATCGTGAAATATCTAATTCTACCCAGTAAATATCAGCAGCTTCTTTTAATGGGCCTCCTAAAAGGACATTTTGTGTACACCCCATATCAGTGGCTAAAGAACAATTAACCTGTGTACCGCCTGGAAAACATACAATTACTCCCTCTGGTGAACATAAAATACTTGCTCTAATTTTATAAGGAGATCCATCCCCAATAAAGGTATGGGAGCACTGGAGGAGTACAAGAATGAGTGTGGTATGCTCTGATTAGCAATCTTTGCTGTTAACATTTTTGTCATTGGCCATTTTTCTAACCCATCAGAGAAACCTATTACTTCCAGTGCCCTTTGTGACAGTGGAGTATGTTGCTCCAGTATCTACCAGAGCTTGTAGTGGTCTGTTGTTAACCACTATTTCCATAAGGGGTTCAGCTATTCCCCTCATGGAGGTTCTCTTTGGGCCCCATCAACAATCCTCCGCGTCCGCCCCCGGGCCCCATGTTGGGTGCACAGGCGCCTGTTGGTTGGGTAGCGTCGAGAGTCGTTGCCCCTGGTGCTTTGGGGTGTGTGGTCCCCTGCCATGACCACCAGGTTCACCTCCATGAGGATCCCACCCCCCCGCAGGTGTTCCTGTAATTTGGCCTTCCCCTACTTGTGTGGGGCAATTACGTACCCAATGATCAGTAGCACCACACGCATAACAAGCACTCCTCACATAGCCCCCATCCCCTCGTCTCCTATTTCCATTTCCTCTATACCCACCCCATTGTCCCCTAAAAGGTCTACGCCATTGAGTGGGAAAAGGGGAAGTGGTATAAGCTTTGGGGTTTTCAAATCGCTGTTCAGATGACTGTTGAACCATTTGTTTTGTCTTTTTTGGACCACCTGACTTAGCCTGTTCAATCTGCAACTTTAACAATTGAGTCTTTGCTTTCTCTAACTCTTCTTTCTCTTTTTTCATTCTAGCGCGTGCTCTATCAATGTGGTGTTTTAAGTGTTTTTCCCAAACTTCATTAGATGACCCTGGTATGTCTGGGTTATTCTCCATTGCCTGTTTCACGCCGTTAGGAGCCCCTGACATTACTGCTGCTCTGAAAATGTCTCTAGTTATCGGGTTGTTTAAACTGTTTTCTTCAACCATCTGTTCCCATTCTGCTGCACACCTGAAATAATACCCTGATCCAGTTTCACCTGGTTTTATTTCAAATGTGATGCCCTGAAATGCTGTTTGGGGTATAGGAAATTGCTTTCTTAGTGCAACACTGACTGCAGTACTTACAGTTGTAAATTTACTTTCATTAGGGACTCCTGTCATTTGAGCATCTGCCTCAAAAGCAGTCATTTGAGATACTGTGAAAATCTGGCCCAACAGGCACCTTAGATCACCCACCGCCAAAGTGGTTCCATGACACAAACCCATTAACTTAGTTAACCATCTACCGCCCCCAGAGGTAATAGGGGGTAGTTTAGCCAATACGGCAGCCATATCACTATGGCTCCATGGCTGATATTTCTCCTGTCCACGGCCTGTCAGCACTAGTGGCATTTGGTTGGGTGGAGGAAGTTGTCTTGCACAGAGCTGATCCATTACTGTATTGTTATTCCCCATTGTCTTAAATCGGGATCTGTCTGTAATTGGGGCGGAACACATTGTTTCTTTATTAATCACATGCATTTTAGCCTCTCCTTCTCCACTAACCACACTCCGCTCACTACATACAGATTTAGATCGGGACGGCAATGGGAGGTTCCCCAGATCCCCCAGCCGGCCCCCTGTTGCCACCAGTCCTTCCTCCTCTTCCTGTAGCTGTTGTGTATGCCACCTACACGCCCCCTGTTCGTCCCTCTCTTCATTCTCACATTCTCTGAGATTACGGACTGGTTGAGGTCTGTCTAAGATTAAAGCCTTAAGTTCCTGTAACTGTTGTTTCAAGTTTTTTATTTCAATTTCTCCTTCGTTCACTCTCACCATGATTTGCTGCAAATTCGTTTCATATGGTGGAGGTTTTGTTAATAATTTCAGGTCAGGATATGTTTTAGGGGTCAGAGAACAGGTTGTTCGATCAGAGAAGGCACCCTGTGTTTTTCCTGACTCTTTTACCATTTCTTTTTCTGACTTTACTGCCTTTACAAGACCTCCTAAACTTTTATGTTTACCCTGACTGATGGCTGTTGCATTAATTGAAATCCGCATCCACAGCCGGAGATCTGCCCTATATTCTTCTTCTTGGTTTGAATGTTTACCCCTGTTAATCCATTTCACATTGCCTTTTTCCTCTACATGCCTCTTTAACCTCACATGAGCACTCTTTTCCATGCCCCTTATCTTCTCTGCCAGTGGCACTGTTATCTTTTCAGGTGCATCCCAGCCATTCAGAATACACATCTGACTCCATTTCTTTTCAAATTCTTTCATTTCTTTCTTCTGACATTTGGGCTCTACCTGAGCTAATAACATATCTACTACATTATTCCACTGTTCTACAATTGATACACATCCATAGTCTTCACATTCCTTCTCATAGTCTGCCATATTTTACAATTTATATACACAAAACACCATATAAAAACCCCAAATCAAAATAAATGTCTCACAGCATAAAAACACAATAACACATCAAAGAAATCACAGCAAATATATACAGCTTTATGGATCTCAGACGAAGGGACTCTAACCCAACAGAATTTATGGTTCTCCGACCAAGGGACTCTAACCCAACAGAATTTATGGTTCTCCGACCAAGGGACTCTAACCCAACAGAATTTATGGTTCGCCGACCAAGGGCCTCTAACCCAATATTTATCTGATCAATGAACCTCCAAATAAATTTAGTTATACTCACACGAGATGTTCATCAAATTCAACACATTAATTTAAATTGTCCAATAGCAGAATTCGATTAAACAGGTTTCTGCTTACCTTATTTTATGGCCGGCCACTGTGTTGAATCTGACTCCGTCTCGTGTCCAATCCGGTCCTCTGCCGTCTTTAACAATAATGCCTTTTCTCCAATCACGTCGGGGTCACCAAATTGTTGGACTTTCCAAGGGTCCTTCGTGTTCAAAAATTGGAGAGAGACAATCTCTAATAATAATGAGGTTTATTAATCAGATATAAAAATAAATATAAATACAGCTCTGGGTTGTCAGTCCACGACTTCCACACTGACCAACAACTCAGTAACAGAATCACACAGTATTTATAGTATGTATTGTCGGTCTATCTTCTAGGCCGGAAGGGATCATCCCCTGCTTCCATAAAAGGCAGATCTGGTTCATTTTTCGCTTTCGATATCTCGTGCGTCAGATGACTTCAGTTTCTGTGAAAAAACATATCAAAGAGACAAAGAACACAGCACAGAAGAACACTACCTCCTTTTCTTCTTTTAATTAGGATACAACAGTAACTCTTAGTTTTTCTGGTATTTGGGAATGTGTTTTACTTCTCGTGCTTAACAACCTCCGCATGAGAGGCCTTGTACTGGCGGATGGGAGTAAGGTCAGATGACTCTTCTCCTGCAGCGGTTCTGTTCTTATCACTTCTCCCTTTCTTGCACACAAACTTTTCCTGTCTTGCAAGCATATTGTTATCAAAAGCACATTCTAAAGCAATCCTTTATATGGTTACTTATTCTCAATATACTTTAGTAGAACTTGTAAAAGAATATGATTATTTGAACGATTAATAAAACTTCAATCAATAAACATAAGAGTATAATATTATATAAGAAAGATGATTAATTAAACATTGATTAATAAAACATAAATCATAAAAGCTGATTAATACAACATAAGATTGTATCATTTTCCACAGCAGAGGCAGTTGCGATATTATTGGGATTTGGATAACTGTGTTGCTCGGATGGCTTTGTGTCAGTACATCTATGGATATGAGTATTTAGGAGCGTGTCCACGCCTGGTCATTACGCCACTGACGGTGCAGCTATCATCCTCCTCTTGTCATATACCCAAATGCTTTATGTATATCTGACTGCTTTTCCCATGTGCAGGATCGGTGTTACCTCTGTCTGATGGGGACACTGCAGCTGGATCTGGGTGGAGCTCCTGCTGGTCCAGCCGGCACAGGCAAGACTGAGATGACAAAAGGTCTGGCCAAAGCTCTGGCTATCCAGTGGACTCAGATGGACTCGACTATAAGGTTCTCATTCATAATCTCTTTAGTTTCCTATGATCTTTCTGTACTTATAACTCTGCTGCAGTTAGACAAACACTGTTTTATAAAGATGAACATGATAAGGAAAAATCCTGATGTTTGACACATGGGGGTAGCAGAGTGCAATGTCAATCAGCTTTACCAAATGCAAGCTGTGCTATTTTTTTATTTTGCTTGGCAGTGATATTGTATATTATATATATAATATAGAAGTGTCAC